>OX104124.1:38929775-39414435 GCA_944474755.1 Limnoperna fortunei | reverse complement strand
ATATTTGGATCTGCTTACACCATTTATAAAATGCTTTACAGGTTTATTGGGCGTAAATGTACCCAAACTGGGGTATATAATATGTTCTGAAATTGGTTATATTCCTTGAATAATTTTGGGGTTTTACTATTTGCCCTAATCAGAGCAACCAAGAAATTATATTTCATTACATACTTTTTTGGTTTGTTTGTGAAAATATTTGGAGCATGAAAAAAGTCAGGTCCCTGAAACAGTTGTCATAAAAATTTATAATATCTTATCATTGAATACATTGCAGAACATGTTAAAAGTATGCAGTAATTAGAGAAAGCAGGGTAATAAAGACTTAACCTTCCAAATGATAATGTTTTTTTATGTTTTCCAGTGATCTTCATTGGAAGTTTTCATTTATCAGAGCTGATTTTTGAACAGTTGTCAGTTTTGTACATGTTTCCAAGGTAATATCAAAAGATAATACTGTCAAAAATTTATTATGTGACATATTTTGATTTGTTTTTGCAATAATAGTCAATTATTTAAGTAAGCATAAGCAACCATATTTCTTTGATCCCTGGTGCCTCAGAGGCTGATTGGTTAAGCTAGTTAGTCTACTATTGATCACGTGCCTGTCAACACTGAGGTTTCGTGTTTGAGTCTCACTGCGGGTAGCGTGCACTCATCTCCAATCATAATTGACAAGGGTTGCCAGTTTTCCTATCCAAGATCGGGTTTTCTCTTGGTACTCTCAATCCCCCCCCCCCCCCAAGTAAAAACTGCACACCATGATATAGCTGAAAAATTGCTGAAAGTGGTGTTAAATACCATACAAACAAACCAAACACATTTTTAACCTTTGAAGACCTCGAAAGACAGATTAAAGCCAGTATATCAACTGTTTTAAATGGAAAGTTTAAAATTTGGCTTTAAATCAGTCCACCACATGGCTACAAGTGAGATAGTTAGTTTATCATCTTGTGTATGGTAGCTTATCAATGTTCTGATCTAACTTTCTATGATTACAGTATGGTTTTGTAACCTTAGTGATCCCTATCTGTTGATCCATAATAATTCAATCAAAGTACTGTGATAAAGTTGAGCACTATAACACGCATAGCTGCAAATTTCATGACTGTTATATTTCGGCAAGTTGAAATGAATAAGTTTAAAGAAGAATTTTCTTTTCAGCTTTATTATGTCCTTAAACTGAACTACATGTATTTTCAGATATTTAGCAAGATCATTCCATTTCATCCTGCCATACTTCCCAACAGGGACCATGGAGAGGGTAGACACTGAGGGTCAGATAGCTACTGCTAAGGTACTGTAACGTATAGTAAGAGTTGTAATTAGCTCTAAATCGTAATTTTGAAATGGTTTTGTTTATCAGATTTCACATATACCTATTTTTTAATGTCTTATGTTGAATCCAAAGGGCAGATATACGAAAACATTTTAAAATACATATATCATACATCCATCTTTTTTGAAATAACTGACTAATACGTATTTTAAGAATGGCTATTTTTTTCATTTCCTGTAGATAGTTATACTTTAATACTTATTTTTAGCAACAATTACTATATTTTTTACCATAATCCATTTTGTTCTCACTATTTTGAATGAAAGATTAATAGGTTCTTACCTGTACATACATTTTTTGGGAAAGACCAGTAGATCTTTTATGAGTGATTTTATGTCTTTTTGTGAGTAGAGCACAGCTGAATGAATGAAAAGACAACACAGTCTATCACAAGTGAAGATCAAAAAAGCATGAAAGTATTTCTTCCATAAACCAAATGCATTATCCTATAGATTCTCCATTGTTTAACATCCAACATCCAATCAGAACGGCAGAAACTACTATGTAAAAAAATCAACATTGTAATGTTGCCATAACAACATTCTTGTTTCCTGCACTTTAATTAATTGATACAACAATTACGATGAGTTCGCATGAGCTAACATGTACTGGGTCAATTTCACCAGAAATCGACCATTTATATGGAACAATATCTAATCAGCTTGAATGAGGTTTTTAAATAGGAAGTCAGATAGGTTAAATGTAGTTAAATTCGGTGTTGTAAGATTTTTGGGTGCATATTTTACATCTATGTGTACTTTAAACAATCATTTTAGGTATGTCATATTATTGTAACTGTTATTTTGAATTCTGATGTACAAAATGATTGAATACTGAACATGTCCTTTTTTTACCCAGACTTTAGCCACACTGATATCAGCCATTCCACTGACAGCCAGGGGACCACCACAGATATGTATTTTTGATATCCATGCTTTACAGGAGAGATTTTATTTCTCAGACACCATCATTCCAAGGTAGTTAGTCATTCTAAACTATTGAGAGTTGTACATGAGATTTGTATATATGGTTTTGTGCTTAGGTATATTTTTAAATATCAGCCTTTAAGTTGAGCTACATTGTATTATATCAAGCATCTGTGTTAAGGGTCAACATTTTTCATATTTATTAGCGCCCCGCCACTTTGTGGTGGACGCCCTATAGTGATCAGTCCGTCCGAACTAATCATGTCCGGGCTGTAACGTTTTTATCTTTTGAGGTAGGCTTTTGATATTTGGAATGTAGGTAGATAATATCAAGTCGATGTGTCACATGCCTTGGTTGATAACCTTTGACCTTAAGGTCACATTATTGCTTTCTCTATGACAAATTCATGTCTGGGCTGTAACTTTTTTATCTTTTGATATAGGCTTTCGATATTTGGAATGTGGGTAGGTGGGTAGATAATATCAAGGCGATGTGTCGCATACCGTGGTTGTTGACCTGTGACCTTGAGCTTTGACCTTAAGGTCACATTATTGCTTTCTGAATGACAAATTCATGTCCGAGTTGTAACTTTTTTATCTTTTGAGGTAGGCTTTTGATATTTAGATTGTGGATAGATAATATAAAGGCGATGTGTCGATTACCATGGTTGATGACCTTTGATCTTGACCTCAAGGTCGGCGGGGCCCACAGAGATGGGTACCATATCACTGAGATCTAGTTGTTTTGTCTGTTATCTGACATTGTCTTTACTTGTGAAGCTGACAACTAAAAGTGATGTTCAGACTGAAAGTTATCAATGTCAGGACTAACACATGAAGAAATGTGTGATAATTTATTGTCATATCACTTCTGTGTCAGTTCAAAGGTTATTCATATTCTGACTTCCAAGATATGAGTCTTAGTATTCTACTATTTTCACTGTATTCCTCCTTATATAAGTCCCCTCCAGGCAAGGACCAATCCCTTCACATAAGGTCACAATACATGTTGAATAGTACTTCTTCACTTAAATATCCCCTTCACAAGAAACATCAATCAATCAATCAGTCAGTCAATCAAATCAATCAATCAAAAGGCTTCATAAAACCATGCTTTTGGTACAAAGGTGGTTTTTAAGAGAGGGGCCATTGTATGCTGTTACTGCTACTACAGAAAAAAAAGTTCTTAGTATGTTCCCACTTGTCACTATTGTAAAGCAGATAAAAAAATTCAGCTCAAGACTGTAAATCACATGTCTGAAATGAAGAATATCTTGACTTCCCATCTCTAGTGAAGCCAAACTGTAAGTCTAGAAACCAGTTACCTGAACATCATGTAAAGGTGTGGATAGATTGATGAAATGGAGATGGCATTTTCAGATTTTGCTGTATAATGGTGAATTAATTTTATTTGTGGATGAAGTTAGAATATTTAGACTTAAGTGTAGAGCTTGAAAGGATAAAATTCACTTTACAACATGTTGTGTCGGGTACATCAGTTTTTCTTTCCACTTGTTGTAGGTTAGCTCCTTTAATGTGAATTATTGTTGAGGTGTTATTTTACACTGTTTAATTGAACAAAGTCACCAATACCACTTATTTTAGTATGATTTCATTAAAATTCTGTAGAAGGGTAGAAAATTATTTTTTTTCAATGGGCGCTTAATCTTACACAATGTATAGCAAACAAACTGCAACAAAGATATGTTTGTTGAAGGTACATGTACATGTTTAAACCTCGGTTTTACCCTCCTTTGTATTTAATAATGGAATAGCTCTTATTGTAAAGGATATGACATATCTTTTCTTTCAGATTAGAGTCAGCAGTCCCTTTATTACTGAGAGAAGTAAATAAGATGGATGACAAGGAAAATATTGCTTTTGCATTCCCAGATGACGGAGCATTCAAAAGGTTTCATCAATTCTTTGGGGGAGATAACCCTATCACATGTGTCAAAATCAGAGAAGGGAACAAAAGGATTGTAAGAGTCAAAGATGGTAATAATTAGTGAAATTTACATTTGTATTCTACCAAATCCATTGAAGTGACTCATTCATGTCACACATATTTGGTGTCTTCTCATTTTTATTGGTACTCTAGCTAGGTTTTTTAAATTTTTGATATGAATTTATGAGAATGTCAATTTCACTGCTTTACTCTTGTATTTTTTTTTATTATAATGGTCACTGGTCAATTCCAAAATAAGGTCTTCATTTGGTTGTTAATAATATTCATTTGTTATTGGTCAGGAGGAACTACAGCTTTCTCCCACCAATAAAAACTGGATTATATAATATGGTTGAAACATTGCTGGTGATGTTAAACCTCATTCTAACAACAGGGCCTCGTTGTTCGAGTGGTTAAGGTAGTTTCTCTTCTATTGATCACACGGTCTGTCAACATAGATTGCAATTCAATTCTCACTGTGGGCAAGGTGCGCTTGACTCCATCTTAATTTAGAAGAATTGCCAGTTTTCCTACCGAATGTTGAGGGTTTTCTCCTGGTACCCAGACTTCCTCCCGCAATTAAAAATGGACACCATGATAAAGCTGAAAAATTGCTGAAAGACAACATTCAAACAAACAAACAATAATTCAAACAAATACAAATATAGTACAAGTGAACCGATAAAAGGCTCAATCAGACAAAAATCAAAAGCAATAGGACAGGTATAACAACAAGCATAGCACTGTAATGCTATAAAAAAACCCATCCCAGTGTGTTGGTCTACTACATTGATCACCACACGAATGTCTTATTCTCACACTGATATGGCTGAAACGTATATCACTTGTCTTATATATTTCACCATCTTTGTTGTTTTTATGTATGTTTGTCATGTCCATTGGTTGCCTTTTATCTCTAAGAAAAAATGTTTCATTGATATAAATGACTAGTAGTACCGGTATATGATACCCTTCCATCTTCATCAACAAACCAACATATATACTACAGTAATGGAAGCAGGAGGTTTGGCATGACATAAAACCTGGTTTAAGCCATCATTTAGTTTGAAATGCCTGTTCCAAGTCAGGACCATTGCTGTAGTTGCCGCATTTTTGGTTTATTTTAAAGTTTGCCAGTTCTCTTTTTTTGATTTGTGGATTTTTTTTTCTGTATTTTGTTATTTCATTCATTTATAATTTAATTTGTATTGTGAAATAGGATTTATTGTGAGACACCAAGAAAAAGCGTATTTCTCTTTATTTTCATTGGCACTAACAACGAGTTACTAAAACATTTAATTCAAATGCTTATGTTAATATAGTTAACAAATAAATTTCAGGCAGTGTTATTTAAGAGAAATTATAAAGACTGATTTCAATTTTTGAACATGTTATATGATAAAACACAGCTTGGTTATATATATATATATATATTGTATAACATGTTCAAAACTTAAAACAATTTCTTAAGTCTCGTTTACAAAGTATAATTGATATTTTATATCTGTTTATTAACACATATACAACTACAGTTTATTGTAAAAAACAGGTTGAAAATGCTCATTAACAGGTAATGAATGAAAACCACCATATATATAATAAATTTGATAAAATTCAATTTTATTTGTTTATTTTTAAGGTGATCCAGAAAACAAACATGTGATTATAGTTGATGATCTCGTTCAGACTGGTGGTACTCTTAAACAGTGTGGAAAGGTTTGTAACATTTGATTGTACTTGTACTTTGCAACTAGTTTACTTGGCGAAATGTTCCCAAAGGAGGAAAATAGAAGAAACAAGTATGTGATCCTAGGAGAGTCAATAAGTAATAATATAAATATTTTGAGGTTGAAATAAAAAACATATGCCATGATAAAGCTGAATAATTGCTGAAAGTGGCATTACAAAACATAATTTTAGGTCACCTTTATGGAAGTTGCCATCACTTTTTTGTGTCTGCTTATAACCTTTTCACAGTTTTTTCCCTCCTATAAAAAAACTTGGCCAATTGAAGCCAAATTTTGCAGCAATAATATTTGTGAGGCCATCTTTCAATAGCCTCTTCATGAAAACCATTACTGTAAATTCAGAAATTTTTGCGATGTTTTTATTATTGCGAATAATGCGATCGTTCTGCGATCGCAATAATTAAACCTCGCATTTGTACTTTCCTTTATCCGTTGACAAAGTTACTCCTTTAACACCGGTTTGCACGGACCTCTGGAGTATAGTGATTATTACTAGCTTTTCTCTTAACGCCGCGTTTAGTTGTAGTAGTTGACTGGTCATTGGAAAGGGAGCTGACAATTTCGGCATTTGCTGCTTTTATTTTGTCGGCGGCCTCTTTGTTAACAGCTTTGTCCGGGTCTGGCATTCTCAAGACATGTCGTCCGCAGCCCGCTTTTTTGTAACGAACTTCCATATTGACATTTTTAACTTGAATGATTATATCAGAAATATCTACCTTATTTATACAAATTTGTTTGTCTCTGTTAATTGGCAATAATTTATTTCATGTTTAATTAAAAGAAAATGATAACAACAAGTAACACACCAATCTTTTAAATAATTTTATATTTTCTCAACATATCGTGCATACATAAAACATCTGTAAAGCCCTACCATACCCACTAAATTTCAATACGGTAATTAATTTTACACAACAAAATTAATTTCTTTTTGATGTAAACATGTAACCATTTTAGTACTCAAGCTGTACCTCACTATACACACAAATCATCTCATTGTTAAAGACACGTGACAAGTGCACAGGTAAATCACTTTAAAAAATGAAATGTTGTGTATTCCGTTTTGGTGTAGAGAGATTATATACAGACGACAATAAATAAAAAAAACTGACCATTGCTAAGTAATATTTTGTTGTCATTACATTGTTTTGCTACCTCAGCCGATCGCAATAATAAGAACTCGCATTTTTTGAAAGGGTCCCCGAATCGCAATAATAAATGCACGCAATAATTTCAGAATTTACATTGGATGAAAAACATTACCACCATGGTCAATCTTCATTTCTGTCATTCTGAAATTTTGTAAAAAAATCTCAAAAAGTACAAGTTTATGTAACTTGATGCCGATGATGGCAGTTATGTTTTTCTCCAGATTTTTTCATTTCCTTAGTATTGGGAGAACTTCCCTTCTAAGAGCAATCCTTTTTCGGATTGATTAAAATTTGAGTAAACTCCAAAAATTACATCTTTGGACTGATAGAACCATCATAGGCCTACCAATTTTAACCAAAAAGTTTAGTCTATCAAGCCATTATATCAACGCTATATTTTAGTTTAAATCTGAAAACTTGAGGAGCAGTGCTCTCTAGAGCCTCTATTAAGGGAAAGTGAACATTTTTTTATCAGACCCAAAAAAGAATTTGCATTTATTTGTGCTCACTCTAATAAAAACATGCTTAAAAATATGTAGATGAAAGATACATCAGAAATACATTTTCTTTGCTTACTTTGAATTGTTAGGTAGTTTTTAATGAACAAATTTATGCTTTATATTAATTAATTTTAATTTTAGGCATTACTTGACAAAGGAGCCAAGTCCATCAGTGCTTATGCCACTCATCCAGTTTTTCCTAACAGTTCCTGGAAACTTTTTATTGATTCTGATGTCGAGTTTGAAAATTTCTGGATAACAGACTCAATCCCACATGCTAGAGAGATTTGCCAACATCCTCCATTCAGACTTCTTTCTCTCTGTGATCCAATTGCTGAGATGTTAATGGGATATGATCTTATGCCATGTTGAAGTCTATATTTAAATGTTGGTGTCATATAATGTTATGCTGTCATGAACGGTTAAAATGCTGATGAGCTATTATCTTCTGTTATGTAAAACTTTTGGACATGGTTAGGTAATGTCACATTAAATGCTCAGTATCTAGAAAAGGGTCATCTGTGAAGAATTCACGGAATAGGTTTATAGCTAAAAAATTCTTTCAAGATCTTTCAAGATAAGTTTGGTAATCATGACAGTATATTCACAGAAAACTGCAAATAAAAACAAGATTTAGAGCAATCACTAAATAAAGATTTTGTGGGTGATAATGTTGTTTAATACATGTAAAAAAACATACTCGAACTTTTTGGCCTAAAGAAGGTCTTCATAGACTTTTTAATTTTATTTACTGTGACAAATGAAAAAACTATAGTAAAGTTATCATTGTATGTACTTCTGGAGATCAGCATGGGTATGGCATTGTTTTATTATTATTAACCAGGAAGGAAAACATGCCACTATTTTGAAGATGTAAATCGTTTTTGTACAGCAGTAAATGTTTGTGCCAAACAAATAACACAAAATGCTGTATACCAAACTCAGTTATTTATTAATTGAATTTACATTCAGAGCAAGGCTGGTTTAAACCCAAATACAGCTTATATGGGTTTTTATGCCACAAAACTAACTTTGGATTATAACGGCAGTAAACTTCGGCCTAACATTGACATAACATATTGACACAGTAATATAACCTTTCTTAACAGTAATTTTGAGGCCAGAAACGAACTGTCAAAATTTCTTAATGCAACTTTAATAAATGCTGTTTCAATATAACTATAAAATTATCGTTGTTGAAAGTTGGGGAATTTTTTATTTTGATAGATTTTGGTAAAATGAAGTTTTTTTAGTTTTCAGACCTCAAGAAAAGAAAACTTTCATCTATTTTATTTAAATTTCATGGCATTGTTAAAATTAATAGATGTGATTATGTCAGGTAGAATTATGCATCTATGAAGTGTATAGATCCTTTCCTTCAGACAGCTGTATCATGTAATTACCCAGGCCTCTTCCCTAATAAAAAAACAGCTATGATACAGCTAAACAATTCTTGAAGTTGGCATAAAACGCCATTCAGACAGACAAAAATAGTTTGTTGTTGCTATATTTTTGGTATGTCTTTCTGTTAATTGTATCGCCACATAATTATAAGTTAATCTTTTACCAGTCTTTAAATTCTATTGAAATAACTATAATGGACCAAAGCTCCAAATTACTAGTTGCTATTGCTGTCAATGTAGCATTCACCATCATCATAAATTGTTTAATCAAATATTCTCTTCTGCTCCCTGTTGGAATGTTAGAAATAATATTGGCCTGAATGTGACCCTTTTCGTGTCTAAAATTTTAGCTCATGTAACGTTTTGTCTTCCTACTAACAATATTAATTTGTGTATGCAATGATTCAAGATTGAAGCCTTCTCAAAACCAATGAAATTAAATTACTCATTAGTCTTTGTAGATTTTTTTGCTTTTTACTCTTTTGTAAAAGACAGTAAACATACCAATTTCAGGATCGAAGATGTTTGTTGATGCCAGACTTAAAAGTCCTTACAAATATTTGTGTTCTTTGAATACCCTTTAACTTTTTTTGATATGATAGCTTAAGTAGATTCTATCTGGGACCATACTGGGGGGGGGGGGTTCCCAGTGCTCGACCAACAGAGTAGCCCAGTGCATCCCCGGTAGCCAGATAGGGGAGACTCTCGTTGGGGTGGGGTCGGTGGGTTGTCAGGTGATAATACGTAAAGCCTGTCCGCTAGCCTTAATGGGTACTTTTCCAGTGGAAGTCTAAATTATTTTCCCTGTGTCCCATCCCACACCCTTTTTCTGTTGATTAATTGTTTAACTTCTTCTCGTCCTCAATATAGCCCAAATACTGCTCGCCTGACAAATAAACAAAAATCCTAGATCCTTTAGATTCGATTTTACCCTTAACACTGATCATAACACATATATGGATCATTATGTCTTTAATAAAAATATATGTTTGTAGAAATTTTATGTACAATTATAGATTCCACTATTTTTTAATAAAAAAATTTTGTTGATTTTTGTCTTTTTTAATTATAGTGCTTGACCTTAGCCTGTAGCAATAGTCGCTGTATGTAGGTGCCATCCTATAATTAAATATTCATTATTCTTTTCTGCAGTGTATCCATACAGATCAGATTAAAATTCAAATGACTACATAATCTTTAAAGTCCATCTTATAAATTAACCTAAACATCAGAATTGATGATGACTTTAAACTTACATATGTGAACTTAACATTTGTGGTATTCCAAGAACACTTTCATACTCAGTTAATGAATCTTAGTTTTTAATTAAACATTATAGCTAAAAGTTTCATCAATACAACATGGCAATTGTTTTGTTTCTTTTCTTGCAAAATCTTGTCAAAATATATATATTTTCTACACAAATATGGCGTACTTTATGCACATATATTTAAATTAATTCAAACACAAGCTTCATAAAAATATGTATCTGAATTTATATGACATTTGATAATTTCAAGAATATTTTTCTACATGACGTTATGGAACACAGGATGACTTATCTCGAACTTTTTAACATGCACATCAAGTTTATTTTACATTCTTAAATATTGAGACTTTCTGAATTTGATATCTACTTAAAGATCAAATGTCATTTGACATAAATTAACATTTGTTTAGAACAAGATCTGAAATATAGTTTGAAACTCGGATCTGGAATCCAGTGGTATTTCATGGACAAATTGAAAATTTATTGCTAAACAAACAGACTTGTATGAAAATGTGGACATATCCGCACACATATCTCTTTTCAGTATAGTAGGTATCTTAAATTGATCAATTATTTCTTTAACTGTTGTGGCCTCGGTTGCCGATCAAGTAATTAGCCATGTACTATCACCGGGGTGTCAACACTTAACTTTCAGGTTCGAGTTATGATTGTAGGGTGCGTGGTTGGGTGTGCTGGATTTCACTTGGCAAGTTTTCTTGTCTTGTACTCCGGCTTCCTCTAACAATAAAAACTGAAAGCCTTGATACTTAAACAGTTTTTGAGAGGGGTGTAGAACATCATTCAAACTAACTTTCGTCATAAATAAACTGACATCCAAACTGCCTAAGAAAAGAAAATTTAGGCAACTTTCAATTATGTTTACTATTAGATGCAGTTAATATTTGTGAATGAGCTGTCTTACTTTTCTATCCGTTTGTTCTACGTTCTAAAAATATCAGTGTTTGTGAAAACCATACATATTAGCTCGATATGCACTCTTGAAGTCGTATACTTCAAATGACTTAAATTGTCAACAGACGACATTGGAAAAACGAGGAGTTCTTTAGCACGAGAGGGTCGATATGGATACCCTGTCATAAGAGGTCGAATATGGATATTGACCCAGGTAAGGAAAATATGGCATCCTACTTCCGGTCATATAACTTATGCAATATATGTTATTAATAAAAATGTGTGATATAGATTATGAGGCATTTTTCTGGTCCCATATATTTCTGACCTACTACGGTCGAGGAATGATATAGCTAATATGGAATCCGTGTGTCGTAAGCTCTTTAGCATGCATTCTCAGCCATACATATTATTTTATATGGGGCTTCACATTTATGCCAATTTTCTTAATTAACCACTAGTCTTTAAGAGTTTGTCATCTCCTTCTTTGTGACACTCGAGGCCTTAATATTCATATTAGGCCTTCTTAGAAAATATTACTAGGACACTTTCGCCTGTTTCACACGATAAAATCATCCGTATCAATGAAAGCTAAATGTACGATAAAAGGCATTATCACACATTAAGCAGTGATATGGACGGCAGTTGTAACCCGGTATCAGAACAGATGACGTTACTAAAGACGATCGGCTGATATCGATGACGTTAACATTGACGACGGGCTGATAAATTTTAGCCTTTAGTGTGTTGTTTTTAACAACAAACATTATTTAACAAGTTAATCTAATAGGTTTATAGTCAAATAGGTTGTTATTGGTTAATAAAAATATATCGGTATTTTCATGACGCATTATTATGAATTTGATCTCAAGCAGCTGTATAGATCACGGAGCTGATCTCGGCCAGGCGCCATAAAGAAATTCTTTACTGAGCATTTTATTCTCAATTTTATCCAATCGAAACTTTTGATTTCCTCTGTTGTCATAGTAAGTTGAGTTAATTATCATGCTTAGCAAAATATTTTTACTCAAAGCGGTTTTATGGCGCTGGTGGCAGGTCTATAAGCTGATCTCGACCCAATACGACTGCCTCAGAATACTCATTTTATAACATTAAAATATTCAATATGTAAGCGAGAATTTAATCAAAATTTACCTATCGTACATATATGTTAAACTGAACAATAACCCACAGCACTACAAGTACTTTGATACATTCTTTTTAACAGGAAGTAAATAAACAAGTAAACAATCACAAAAGAATAAACTAAATATGGCGACCTCGATGTCAGCTAGCACAAGAAAAGCTCAAATTCCATCGAATTGCCATTTGTGTGAGGAAAGTCAGAACATTCAGTGGAAATGTCTGGATTGCAATATGCTGCTGTGCAGTAAATGTAAAACGAAAATTCATTCAAAGTTTAAATCTGCAGACGAACATCACGTCATCAGTTTGAAAGAAATTGGAACTGAGCAAGACGTTAAACCGAATTTACAAAATATTCAATGCAAAACCCATTGCGGTCAAAAGTGTGTTTGTATTGCAAAAATTGTAACAAACTTGCGTGTCCGAACTGTGTATCTGAAACACACAATAAACATGAATTGGATAGTTTAAGTAATATTTTCCAGACAAGATACAATAAGTTGAAGTACATTCGGGGAGAACTAGAGGTCGACCTGAGCTTTTTCATTCAAGAATTTACCGAGATAGAAAAACAACAATCAATAGAGAAGGACCAGCTTGAGAAAACTAAAGGAAGAATTCTTAGTCAGGCAGAAAAGATAAAACGGGAAGTGAATGAAGAGTGTGCAAGAACTATTGAAAAGCTTGAAATAAACTATTGTGAATTATCAAGTGACATTGAAGCTAACAAAAACGTCAATATCGATATTCAACACGACATTAAGAAAGCAATTTCCATTTTGGATACCACTTTGCATGGTAATGATTTAGAGGCCATAATCAACGCCGAGAATAACGCATTGGCTACCATGACACACAAGGAAAAATATGTCAAGCGCGAAAATAAAGGTGCCATGAAATTCAAATCTGGAAATGTTGACAAAAGTCAGCTGTCATCAATGGTTGGGTCACTAAAAGAAGGAGAAGAAAAGGAAATACAGTTCGAAGTTGCAAATTCGTATGAAAGTAATTTTGGTATTGTTACAAACTTGCATGCTTGTCTAGACGGGCACATTATCATGATTGATGAGGCTATTGCATTGTCTATGCAGAAGATGGGGATGATAAATGGTAAAATAAAGGTAATAAAAGAAATAAAAAATCTGAGGGTCTTCGACATCACCGAAACAGAAAGTAGTGAGTTAATCGTATCATTTATGGACAGTACATGTCTCAAGCGTCTGAAAGCAGACGGAACATTTGAACATTTTCTAGAACTTTCTCCACTTTTACCAAGAGCTCTTCATTATACAAAGTCTGGAAAACTTTTACTCAGCGTTCGAGAACAAGGCGATTTTTTTCCAATTACACCAAAAAGCCAAAGGAAACTTCTTGTCATGGAACGCAATGGTAACCAGATCCATGAATACTACCGTGACGACAAGGGAAAACCGTTATTTAGTTTTGTCGCCAGAATAAGGACAGGGATAAACAATGTGATCTGCGTGATTGATTGGATATCGGATAATAATGAAGGTTATGTTGCTGCCTTATCCTACCCAGACAGATTTATCTGGAGATACACTGGGCATAGTAGTATCAACACAGATACTAAAAAATTTTTCCGTCCTATTGATATAGCTACCACTGCTACTGGGAATATTGTTGTTTCCGATGTGGACACGAATGTGCTGCATATTTTGAATACTAGGGGAACTTTAAAATGTTACATAGAAACTAATGGTCACGGAATTTATCATCCTAATTCATTTGCCATAAACGCTTCAAATGAGATGTGGATAGGATGTAGTAAACGTCAAAGGGTTAAGACTGCTAATGCAATGCTATGCATTGTGAAATTCTCTGGCTTCTAGACTTCCTTGTTAAAAATTTAATGCATGTATTATATAAATATTGCAGAAAAACCTATGTCTTTGCTGTAGTCCGAGCATGTATTTTATTAAATTTAGTTCACTTTTCATTAGTTTAAATGCACGTGAAATTCATAGACATCATTTTTTCAAGTTGTTCTTAATAAATGAGTGTAAACGATTTCCCTAGTTAACTGTAATAGTAGCATGTGGGATGTCAAGGTACAGAGAATGGGATGGAATGAGAATGTATGACGACTAAATTGGAAGACGCAGAAAACCGACTCTGATCAAGTCTGATTCAATAGTACTTGTGTGGTGTGGTGGTGAGGGTCATAAAGTCTAAAAGTTCTGATAGTACATTGCCAGTTTTCCTACTGGGGGTTCTCTCCGAGTACTCCGGCTTCTTCCCCCAACAAAAAACTGGACGCCTTGATATAGCTGAATAATTGCTGAAAGTGGCCTTAAACTTAATTCAAACAAACAAACAGTGTCAATGTGTAGAAAATTATGACAGTACACTCAAATTTTGGCGATGACCATGTCTTGAAAATGTATCGCTTTAACGGCCGGTAATTTGGTTGAAACACCTGTTTATCATTAATAAGGAATCTTTGTTTAGAGAAATAAACGCACGCAAGATGTTTTAATTTGTGACATTAATTGATAAACAATATTGAAAATGTTTGTTTGTGTGATTGTTTGAAGGATGTTTACCACCATGTGCAGCAATTGTTCAGCTAAATCATGGTTTTTACGTTTTTTTGCATTTTATTCCAACCGCTTGACCGGTGTGGATAAAATAGTTGTCCGATTTTAACGTATTATTTCAACCGCTGACCCGGTGTTTAAAATAGAGTAATCTTCAATAGTAAATGTCTGGTTCTCATCTGTTAGTTGGCTGAAAATCATAACGTAATAAACAGAATTAATAAGTTCATAAACAAAACAATGTCAGTTTACCGCGTATTCAAGTCATTACCGTGGACTGGGGTTGGAAGAATTTGTATTTCATTTCTCAAATTTAATACTTTTTGACATAATTGAAATATAATCTTATAAAGTGCTCCTGGATTATCGGATTTCTCCAAGCTCGATACTTAAGTTAAGGAAATTTAAGTCCTTACCAAGACTCAGACAAAATTCCATAATTTAACTATTTCGATTTGATCAATGCTCAACATTTGCTCGTACTAGTGTAAAATCCTATGTTTCTCCTCAGTAGTGATAATGTGGTTCTCATCTTTGATTGGTTTAAAAACACGTCATAAACAAAACAAAACCGCGTATTCAAGTCCTGTCCATAAAATATGGGGTTGGGAATATCTTAATTTCATTTAGCAAATTTTCTGCTTTTTTAAAATTAGAGAAACAGAATCTTACATAAGTACTTTTGGATTATCGGTTTTCTCCAATCTATATTATTAAATTATGGAATTTAAAGTCTTCGCCAAGGTTCTGATATTATAATATCTCGATTTTAGAAATCCGATAATCCACGCGTACCAAAGTAAGATCCTATATGTCCAGATTTGCAATAAATTGTTATATAAAACTAAGTCCTGTATAGCCTCAATCAGATTTGCATTTTCTGAAAAGATGGCTTAGAACCCTTTTTTCAATACGATCATATGCTAACATGTCATTTGTTTGTGGCCTTTATGAACTTTCCAACAATAAACATAGTGTCTGTAGAAGTATCTTTTGAGAACATTGCGACAACCGTAAGTTTCAAAGATTATGAATGCTATGTCAAAATTTGCAGACAGCTGACGCGCAAAACAAAGATGCACAAAGTGATAAATAATAAATAGTTTGAAAGACGTAAGTGCGTGTACTTCGTAATATGATTCTTCTGCTGAAAAAATGTACGACTTCCTGAACAGCCTCGATGGCCGAGTGACTAAGGAAGTTGATCATCTACTATTGATCACGTGTTTTGTCAACTCTGAGGTTGTGGGATCAAGTCTTACTGTTGGCAGGGTGTGCCTGAGTCCAGTATTAATTTACAAGGATTGCCAGGTTTCCTAATGAAGGTCGGGGTCTTCTTTGAGCTCTACGGCTTTTTGATCCAAGAAAAATATAGTCGCTTTTTGTTATGCGATACAACAATGGAGACTTTTTTTGAATAAAGTTTAAAGTCATGCATTTGAACACGATTACTCATCCTTATGAGTATGAGACTAGAAAAGAGTAAAGAAAACCTATCGGTTAGCGAGAATCGAAAACCAAAGGACAGTGACGAAATACGATTTGAAACCCAATAATTATCATTGATACCTTTATCAGTCTCGTATTCGGTCTATCATATCGTTCGAATGTTATATTTGTATATCCCAAACACATACTGAATTTTACGTCGAGAATCAACCTATACCTGCCTCTAATAAGACACTAGTAACAGGTAATATTATTGTCAAAATGGTTGGCGTAGTTTGTACAGAATTTCATGCAGACACGAAATAAGTAAAACAAAAACAAAAATATATTGTAAGTATGATTATTTTTAAGCGATTGGAAACAGAGTATTTCATTTCTTTGTTGGATTTTGATTCACTTTTTAAATTATAAGAAAAGTAATGTTCCGTGAGGATAAATTGTAATACTTTAACATTTGAAACTAGTTTATATCTACTTTACATGAACCTGAAAAAACCGAAGGAGATCGAATATTTAACACAAACACTGACCAAGCAATTATTAACATTTCTATTAGTATGTGTTATATAACTCAGTGAGAGACACATACATGTTTTTTCCCCGTCTCAGTAAATTCACATACTGTTTTATACGTTAACATGTATAAATAATTATAATGCAACACAAAACTACTATATGAGGAAAGCCAATTATTAGAACAGAGTACAAGAGCTTTTGACTAATCAGATGTCATGATTTTGTAATTCGTATTTATTAAGAAAAACACCAACTATATTCTCAGTAAAAGATAAAACAGATTATTTGTTTTGAATCAAAACAATGAACAAATGGCAACCAAATGGCAACCTGTCAACCCCCCCCCCCCCCCCACCCCCACTGGCAACTACGATACATTAGTTAGTACCAGTCATTAAGTAAATAAACAAGACAAGTAAATAAAACTATGCATCTAAAAACAATAAACAATAAAATAATAGTACATTTAAACAACACGTATGGTTTCAAGATACCAGAACAATTGGTTTCAATACATATAACTAACACCCCACAAGAAAAAACTAACTTGTCATTGAAATAGACACAGGTGCTCTTACAGTCTAAGTCTATAAGTCTTTAATCAAACAAAGCCACACCCACCGCTATAGAATGGTACCCCACATGCAGATACAAATAAAAACAACTGTCAGAAAAAAGATGTAGAATTCCAATGAAAAGTGTTTCACATTGATAAAAATTATAGCCCGATTCAAAGGTTGCAACTAAGAACTATCATTCAAATCTCCCTTTCTGTATTTTTTGGTCATAGGTTCAATTCTGTTTCTGGGTTTGAAGGCTACAGAGTGCTGCTACTGTAGTCGTGTGGTTCGTGTCATGGATGTTCATAAATATTGACAGCGTTCAATTATGACCAATCCTTTAGTTCATCTCCATATATCCATCATCATATTCTATTAACAGAACACAAAAACAGTGTTCCCATACTTTAAATGACGCTGTGGTACCGATTCGCCTGCACTATGTCCAGCGGTCTATAAATATATAGCTTCATTAACCCGGGTGAATCGTAGACATAGTACATGTGTACTAGCGTGTGTCACCAACGTGGTGAGTTGAAATCCCGCTGAGAGTAAGCAAAAATTTGACAGTGTTAATGAAGCTATATTTTCATATAGCGGATTTGGCCGAGAGGTCTAGACCGCTGGACATAGTGCAGGCGAATTGGTGCCACAGTGTCACAACGGTGTGAGTTCGAATCCCGCTGAGGGTAAGCAAAAAATTTGACAGTGTTAAAAATCTAATTCTAACAGTGTTGGGCTTAATTTGTAGACGTATATATAAATATTTGATATTAACCCTGTATTTCTGATGTTTCAGAAATCCGCTGGATAGGTATATTATATGGTTGTCACAATACTTAAAAAAATTATTGCTTTTTTGTTACTAGAAGGTCTGCTGAAGAAAAAGAAAAGACACTTGCCCAGACCTTTAACTTCAGAATCCGTTATCGTTGATGTTTTGTCCCTGAATGCTTTATTCGGAGAAAATTATGATATTATTGCGTGATGATTTCTATCTGATTTTGACCTGCGCATCAGGCCAATACAGCAAGTCTTGGACCAATAACTAGGCCAATACAGAAATCATCACGGTATGATATCTTTATTATTTAACTAGGCCAACAAATTCGGGCCAATACAGGTTGGAGTTAGGCCAATACAGGTCGAATTAGACCAATACCGATATCGGACTAGTTAATTCCGTATTAGACTGGTTCAGCAAAATATATCATATTGGCAGTTTTACTATTATCTAAGAGAATATTATAGTAGTAAATTAATAAGGGTATTTATTAATTATTTGTTTTTTTCCAAGCGAACCACTACCAATACACTCCGTTCGGCCTATTACTTGGACCTATTTCTATAAAGAGATTTTAGACAAACGACTTCAACTTTCTTTATGTCAAATTCTGTTCATCGGCAGCTCCTTTGTATGGTGTGCACATCTCGTAACTTATACTTTATTCTAGATCCTAGGATCGGTATTCCAATTTTCTAGACCGATCACTGCTGTTGACTACCAAGAAACTTAAACAAGGATTTGTTGTACCTTGGTTATGTTATCATTTCAGAGTTCCATGGGTATCAACATAACTTTATAGATCTTTTGGAAAATCAAATATGATTAGACATTTTTTCTAAGATAGTCTTTCTTTTGGATTTCAATTTTTCCGTAATGACCATAAGTAATTTGGCGCTGCTTACTCTTCCGGAATACCTGTGCATCCGTAGTTTTTATTATAATCGGGTTACTTTCTTTTTCTTTATTTGTGTTTTTATGGGTTGTTCTTGTTGTATATGTTTATCTAATTCAGATGTGTAATTGTCTGTCCTGTTTAAATATTCTGGATAGAGTGTAGTTATGTTTATATTGAAGTATTTACATCGGACAATCCACAATTTTTATCATGAATTGGTCAATTAAATTTACAAAAATCAGCAAAGATTTTCTATTTGTTAACTATATGAGGTCTCAAGAATGGTCCCGAATATTGATTATATCAGATGGGCTAAATGGCAGTAAATAATATTACTTTTGTATTTTTTATGTTTTTTATTAGAATGGCCGATAATCCTTATACCTGGATAAACAGTTTACCCCGACATTGACACGTATCATGAATGCTCAAGCAGCACAAACATTGAATCCTATTTTCCAAGCGGAGGAGAAACGAAACTATAATGTTTTTGTATAACTGCAGTATATTCAAAATGATACAAATAGAATTATGTATTACTTTATTACGACCATATTGGTATTTATGGCTAAATTTATTCAAATTTTGTATTAAGTCAGGTAATAAATTTTAAAAAATAACGAAATACTACATAAAAAAAATGTTTGCACCAAATTGTGCTCACTTTCCATTCTTACTTCTACACCACGGTAATATAGTTTATGTTGTTAATCAGCACTGCAGTGCTCTGTATAGGTTAAATGTACAAATGTTTTCGACGTAGTTTATAGATCATGTTACTGATATATTATACCCATACTACTATGGAGAAGTAAACAATACAATCAGTAAATTATGGAACGCCAAAACTGTCTTATGATGCAGATATTTCTTTACATGTGGTAAACTTGTTATTACCTTAAGTGGTTTTGTTATTACCTGCAGTGATATTGACTTAATGTGCAGTGGTTTTCTCATTATGGTTCTATATTTACTCTACGTGATTTCATCATTACTTATGTGATCTTATCTTTACTTTATGTGATGTATTCTTTACTTTATGTGATTTATTCTTTACTTCATGTGATTTCTTCTTTACTTTATGTGATTTCTTCTTTTCTTTATGTGATTTCTTCTTTACTTTATGTGATTTCTTCTTTACTTTATGTGATTTCTTCTTTACTTTATCTGCGATGTTTTCTTTTTTTATGTGGTTACTTCTTTACTTGATTTGACTATTTATTTATGAAATAACAAATTTACATGATGTGATTTCGTCTTTAATTTTTGTGTTTACGTTTATAACGATTAGGATTCAGATCGGAATGTTTAACGTGTTTAACTTCGTTTTACACCCGGCCCCTGCGCCATAAAACCTTTTTGAGTAAAAATGTTTTTGCTCAGCAATAGAATTTTCTCAATTACTATGACAATAGGGAAAATCGAAAGTTTTGATTGAATGAAATTGGGAATACAAATAATTTGTTTATGGCGCCCATGCCGGCTGGAAAAATAGACAACCGGAAAATAGGGTTGGATGAGGATGCAGTTCTGAGGTATCAAAATGTTGTACAAATTCTGTAACAGGCACATCTTTGTGCTCTAAGTGCCAATTTTATGCAACAAAAAATTGACTCGGTTGACGTATGCCTGATGCAAGATGATAAATCACTATTTTAAAAAGTCCCAGTCTATACCGCCTTCGTAATATTAATTAAAGACGGAAACACTCCTAGTTAATATTTTATGTCATAAAGCGATAGTAACATCAAGTAAAGAAGTAACCACATAAAGTTTATATTTGTGTAACAATCAGATCAAGGTCACACACGCCAATTGTGTGACAAAACAGATGAAGTACATAATATTGGTGTCTCATAGATTGTAGCAAATATATATATATATATATATATATATATATATATATATATATATATATATATATATATATATATATATATATATATATATATTACTTGGAGACTAACGGACACAACCCTCTTTGGGGGAGTAAAACATTAAATGACACAGGCAAGAGAAAGAGATCTCTGTGGCAGTGACCATTTTCCCAAAATACTTCAGCCTTTAAATTCTTCTAAAACGAAACGAATCTCAAGATATAAATTTAATATGGCAAATGGACCTCTCTTTGAAGAACTCTGTAGAGAACGTCTCTTTTCAGAAACTTTTGAAGGCATTTCTAATACCATTTTAAACGTTAATGATATCTTAATTACGATTGCTGTTGAGACTATTCTCAAAACCTCGACAAACCCAAAACATCCAAGCAAACAATGGTACGATGATAGCTGTGAGGAGTCCATTTAAAATCATAAAAAGGCCGAACGACGCTTTAACAAACACCATACCCAACAAAATCTCAATAATTTCGCAGTTTCTGAGCGAAAGCACCCAGGGTAACGAAACAAAGAAGATGACTTCAAAATTTAACAACTACACTCCTATGAACACAGTTTGGAATATGATTCAAAACATTAAAGGTTACAATAGTAAAGCAAATGTCCATCATTTAATGATGGACAAGACTTGTAAACATTAGAGTTAGATATATCTAGTTATTGGCCGAACTTTTTGCAAAACACTCCTCCGCAGAAAAATACCATCCTCAAATTCAGCGTATCAAAATTCAAAAAGTAAAATCAAAACTTAATTTCCAGTCAAAAAATCTAGAAGATTACAATAAACCATTTTTCTTGGACGAACTCCAAATTTACTTAAATAAATCACACTATACAGCATGTGGCCCAGATGAAATTCATTATCAACTTCTCAAAAAATCTGCCACTATCCTCTCTCCAATGTTTTTCTAAATCTTCTAAACAATTTTTGGGAAACGGGTGACTTACCATCTATTTAGCATTTGCCAAAAATGAACATGTTGTGTCTATCTTTTTCGATTGGAGAAAGCATATGACACAACATGAAAAAATATTTTGAAAGATCTTTTTGATATGGGGTTGAAAGGTAGACTTCCTACCTTTATTTCGAACTTTTTATCTGATAGAAAATTTAAAGTTAGAGTAAATTCTACTTTTTCTCACCCTTTCGAACAAGATATTTGTGCTCCCCAAGGAAGCATTCTTACCGTTACTTTATTTAGTATAAAAATTAATAGTCTTGCTCAAGTTTTCCAAGATAAGATTGACGGTTCTTTATATGTTGACGATTTCCTCATATGTTACCTAAGGAAAAATGTGAATACCATTGAACGTCAACCTGCAATTATGTTTTAACAGAATTGAAAAAATTGCAATGGAGGATGGTTTTAAATTCTACACTTCCAAAACTGTTGGCATGCATTTTTGTAATAAAATTAAAATGCATCTAGACCCCGAACTAACCTTATATAATAACTTATTAAAAGTGTAAAAAATTACTTTCCCTACTATTATATTTGACTGGGGTGCTGAGGTAGATGTTCTACAGATCGCTGGATCGATCGCACTTGGATAATAATTGCTTTATTTATGTTTCTGCTCGCAAGTAATATGTCCAAATCCTTGATATTGGGCATAATCAAGGATGGCGACTTTATATCAAAGAAGAGTAAAGCTTCAAGCAATACGCAACGAAGTTAAAGACTTATTGTGGCAGCCCTGCTGACTACTGTGTTTTCAAATCCTCTTTGCAAACCTGTTTTTGAGAATCATCCAAATAAAATTAAACCTTTAGGCCCGAGAATAAAACCCCATTTAAAAAATTCTTTTATAAATGTAGATGAAATTGTCACTATTGAAATTCCTAAAAACCCGCTTTGGTTAAATCCCAAACATACATTTATTTACGACCTTAGAAAATTTAAAAAATCCGGCACCAACATTTTACAACAAAATTTCACAGAGATAAAATCATACTATCCTGACCGAAGTCCAATTTATACCGACGGATCGAAGAACGGTGACAAAGTTGCTTTAGCCGCAGTCTTCGGGGAACGTGTTGAGACTCGCCGTCTTCCATCTGCATCCTCCGTATTCAGGGCAGAATCAAAGGCCATTCTGAAAATTGTCGCTACGTCAGATGAGCTTTTCAGACTCCTTGTCATGTCCATTGAAAATTCAAAAACAAAAAAATCATGTATTCTTATTTGAATTTTATAAATGTCTTTTTTCTTTTTACTATTTGAAATGAAGTTGTGTTTTTCTGAATTCCCACATGACGTTGAATCCATGGGAACCCGGTCGTTGAACAGGAGGCCAAGAAAGCGTTAAATGATTAAATTATGTTTTGTTCATTTCCTTTAAATGATTTTAAACTGTATATTTTTAACTATATCTCTTCTTTGTGGCAGAGTGGCTGGGATCACCAAGTTCATAATAACTTGCATGAGATCCAGTCACACCTGCGCAAAGGTAATTATAATTGTTATAGGTTCGTCGAAGAGACCAAGTTGTTTTAACCAGGTGTCGTCTTGGTCATATCAGGACGACACATAGTTATATTTTAAATAACGATCTAAGACCCAAGTGTGTCCCATGCTACTGTCTTTATACCATTACGCATGTCTTGATGGACTGTGTTGACGTGGCACACATTCGGGAACGTTTTGATTCTGTTAATTCATATAATTATTTATTTACAATTGTCGCTGGCGACACAATTTTACGGTTTTGAAAAGAAACTATTTTTTATACAGCAAAATTTAATTTGACTTTAAATTGTGATATTTATAGCGTTTTATTGTTTTAATGTTTGTTTTATCTGTATATATGTTCATAGTATTGTATGAGATCTCGTTTGATCATTTAAGGAGGGATATTCTTGAAATAATTTAATTAATTAATTTCCAAATTTTCACGTCCTGAATATAGCTGAAATATTGCTTGCTCGACGTAAAACAACAATCAATAAATCAAACAAAGTGTGTCAATTGTGGTGAAGACCACATGTCGGCCTTAAAAGACCGTCATCCTTTGAAAAAAGAAAGGACATACACAAATCGAAAACGGAACACAACATCATCTTCTCTGAGGACGGTCGTCTGTTTAATTCATCAAGTAGAATGTTCGTCCTCTGCAATGTCATATGCCAGTGTGACGAAATCCGTTCATTTGAAACTCAAACCATGATCTGCAAGACTACCAGTTGAAATCACTAACGCAATTATTACATCATCTCAAAAATCTTCATCATCTCAAACTTCTACGTCTTTGGCATAAATTCAAAGTAGAAAAAAATCCAAAACTAAGGAAGCTCAAAAAAGCGATCGTATTCCAAAATTTATAAGGAGCCAAATGAGATGAAACAATGAATACATTGCCCTCACGTGCGCGATTGCACATTATATGTAGGTCTCCTAGTCGAGACGGATAAGACAGAAGACAGCGTTAGCTCAGTATCACTCATATTCGTCCTCAACAGTAATGGACAGACAGAATCATACACTGGAATTGTCGAGGTTTGAAGTAAATTGTAACATTAATCCTTTATTCTTTATATGAATAAACAAAGAGACGACGAGTATGTATGCTCTAAATCAAAATACTTGGATGATATTCCATAAAAGTTCACGTGTGCTTACTACTCAAGGAAAAAACATCCAATATTAACCAACTACAATTAGAACCAATAATGCACAGTAAAACTCCGCCTTTATTATTTCAAATAGTATTTTTATTTACACTGCAAAAGGAAAAAGGCTTTTCATTTGACTGGTCGAATATCGGGCGCACCATAATAAACACAGCTCTCCCTATTTATTATCAATTATAAATGGGAGAGATCTAAGGGCTTATTCATGTTACAAGTAATTAATAGCATCGCCTACCTCGTTAATTATAACTTAAATTGAATTTAGCCTACTTGTTCATGCCTTTTTTCATGTGGTATTTTGATGCAACATGCGTTATTGAGAAAAGTAGAGCTGTTGGCGGCTCTACTATCTCTACTATCTTCTGAAAGATCAAATTTGACATAGCCTTGAAAGCATAAACACTGATCTTCAGGCAGTTGCTCTACGGATATCATTAGACAAAACATACTTTATGTTCAGTATATACACTTGGCCATAAGTTAGGGACCACCAGGATTTTAGCGGATGTGATTTTTTAAAGCCAATATTTTTATCAATATATAACCATCCATTGTTCATTTCACGTTTCGTTTAAAATAGTCGACTATTTTAAAGAAGTTTATTATTTTACTATTTAAAATGTATAGAAAAGACCAACAAGATGTCGTTTGTACAAATATGCCATAAAACTGCAAAATCATAACTAGCAAAAGTTTCAGTTTGAACCGCTGGTAATGTTATGAGTAAAGAGTTGGCAGGTTAATGGTTATTACGATGTAAGAAGAAATCATTTTGAAACATTTATTCACAAAAAAGAGTCAGTATTGTGTGTATTCACCACGCATCCGGTGCAATTCTTGAACTCGTCTCGTCATGCTCTGGACAAATCTCTGAAGTCTACGTTGAGGGAATTGCCGCCACTCCTGAATAAAAGTATCACGCAATTCTTCAATGTTCTGACATGAAAGGTTACGTTCATTCATTTTCCGGCCGAGATAGTCCCAAACATGCTCTATCGGATTCATATCCGGAGACATGGCAGGCCATGGTAATGTCTCAATTGCCTCATTTGCAAGATAATCTTTGACAATGCGTGCTCTATGAGGTCTTGCGTTGTCGTCCATGAACACGGGTCTGTTTCCATGTGGATGCGCATCAAAATGGGGCACAATACGTTGGTCCAGAATCTGACCTCTATATTTTAAAGCAGTTAGTGTGCAATCTAATGGATACAAGTCTAACTTACAGTCATATGAGAAGCAGCCCCAAACTGTCACTCCGCCACCACCAAAAGGTGTAGTTCCCAGAACATGTGTAGGATCAAAAGCTGTGTTGCGTTGGCGCCATACCCGCACCCTAACATCAACTGGTTTCAGAAGGAAACGACTTTCGTCGGACCAATGAATTCTTTTCCAAGAGCGAATATTCCACCCGATATGGTTACGCGCCCACTGCAACCGGGCATTCTTATGTCTTTGTGTAAGTGCTGGTAGCTTTAGAGGTCTCCGTGCTCGAAGTCTTCCGCAGTTTAGCCTTCTGTTTACTGTCCGTCTACTGATTCTAACATGGACATTCCATCGACTACGCAACCTTTTTGCAGTGGTAAAAGGTTGTTGTCTAGCAAGTCTTCGAAGTAGCCTCTTCTCTCTTTGTTTTCTTCTTCGGTCGCTCTGATCTTGGCCTTTCCCCAACAACACAAGTTTCATTATATTGTCTGATTACCCTACTGATGACAGAATGGCTAGCATTGAACCTATATGAAACCTGCCGCTGTGTCATTCCAACTCTTATCATACCAACTGCTTGCCATTTCTCTGGATCTGCTAGTTTTCGACGTACCATGTTGAAATGATTTCAAAACAGGATAAATTTTACCTTTTACACACGTGCACATGATGAAATGAAAAAAAGCGCCAAACTTGGGTTTTCAAAAGCTGAGGGTAGTGTTATTGTATAGTGAATCGAGCGATTTAAAAATTTTAGCAATAGATACTACAAACTAGCTCTTGTTGATAACATATGTACAAAGATCCAGAAATAATTAATTTTTTTATTTATTTGAAGCAAAACATGGAGGTCCCTAACTTTTGGCCAAGTGTATATATATTCCTTAAAAACCGTAAAATTGCAATCAGTTGACACACTTTGATGATTATCTACAGACCATATATATATTATTTCTGGATTTTGACGAACACAATCCTTTTTTGTGAGGGGAGTAAAACATTAAATGATATAATAATTTCAATAATTGTTTCAATACATAGTGACATCCTGGGAATGATCTTACAATAACAGATCCTTCTCTCCAGCTTGACTCCTCATGGAAAGTTTAGGACGACCTATGTGGCGATTATCATTTTCCCATAATACTCGAGTGTTTATATTCTTGTAAAACGGAATAATCTCAAGATATAAATTTAACAAGACCAGTTGGTATCTCTTTGAAAAACTCTGCAGAGAACGGCTTTTGTATTAAACTTTGGAAGACTTTTAACCCCATTTTCAAATTTCATGCAATCTTTATGCAATTGCTAATGAAACTATTAAATACAACCTTTTTCATTATCATATTAAAACTATGTGTGGAATATTTGTATTAATAATAAATCGGTTTAACAATCTTATTTCAATAATTGATGAAATCGTCATCTTTATTTTGTACAATTTAAGGTAGTTGACTTTTTTGTTTATCTATTCTCCTCATGGTAATATCAAACAAAGAGAGATCATTTGTACATCTGTCATACTTATATTAAATAAAAATAACCCAAAATACACAGTTATACATTATCATTATATTCTACCTAGGGGTTAAAATTAACAGTGGTTCGAGGTACATGACGGTCAAAGTCAAATAAAAAAATAATAATCAAAAAATAATAATGCGATCATTGTGACTTTTGTATATGACTGTAAACTTTCAATGTACTTCCTTGTTTATGTTTATTATAACAGGTGTCACGTTACATTGTTGAAAACTTCGATTTTATCAACGATAGCCATGAATTTGTTTCGATCCAGTGTTATATTTGAAAGGAAATTGAATATACCATGTTAAGTTCTCACCTAATGAAAGCTAAAGGAACAGCAAGACATAATGTTCTTATTGGTGGACCTACTACGTTGTTGCCAGAATGTTTTAAATGTTAATTTGAACCCAAATATAATAAAAATGATTTAAAATGTATTTATCGACAATTTAAATTTGTAATTGAACCCAATTTTTTTAGACGTTTGCAAATGCACGATCTACACTTCGAACTTAAAAGCTTGCTGCAATTTTGTCCGCCACCATAACAAAAATGCTAACTTGACATATTCTCTTCGTTTTATCGACAAATAGACCACAATGAGTTTAACATGAGATATCAAAAATTGATGTTACTGATGTAAATTGGTGTTTTTTCATATGTGTTTAAATTTTCTCATATTAAGATGGAACTTTATAATGAGTAAAAAATTAAGAAACACGTAAAAAAGAGGAAAAAAAAACATTTAACATTTAGTACACAAAGTTATCAACTTCTTTTGTTTCTAAATATAAAGTTTATTTTACTTTTATTGTGAAAAGTTATGAGTTAATTCCAGGAAAAAAGTAATGGCGATTATCATCTGCGGTAATTTGTCCAGTTTTTAACATTGAACTATTGAAATAGTTTACTGTAATACTTTTTTTAAACTGGCATGTGAATACTATTACCGACTTGCATCGTGGATTTTAAATAGCATTTATCCTTGCTATTATTCGACGTAATATACATCAAGTAATTCTAGGAAAATGTTAGTATTATGAGATACATTAAACTATTTTGCTTACATTGTGGCTACAGTATACACTTTATGGTGATGTGTATGTAACATAAGAAAAATAAATACCAACTTGAGGTAAGTTAATTAACAACTACACATATATATTGTTTAGAGAAAATACAAATAATGTTTCGTATATATTTTTTTAACTTAAATACCTTTAGTTAGTGTTCCAGTTATTATTGTTGAATGTTTTTTTTTGTTTTGCCGCAGTCTCGTTAGTTTACGTTGCTTGAAAACGCTTAAAAACGGACAAAAGGTCAAATGACAATGTCAGATAAATGATTTAACACGTTCTTCCTATGTCTATTCCTTCGAAACTGTAAACGATAGAAAAATTAAGGGAAAGTGTTGATATTATTTAGACGCAACTTTGTCCCATTTAAAAGAAAAATATTTTGACCTTATGTTATAATTATCTCTTTTTTAACTAATTATTATTGTATCATACATAATTTACTAACCTTTATAGTAGAGCCATTGGATGCTCAACGGAACCCTCACGACCTTTTACCTTGAAAATGAATACAAGATCAATGATAAAAGTGTTGGTTATTGCTACCCTTTTTAACAGTAAAAGATAGGCAGAAAGATCATATTATTCGCTGGGTCCAGACGCGAATTTACGGCATTTAAGTGGAAAGTCCTTGACCTTAACCTATAAAACTTGTTCGTATAAACACAATATTTTATTAAAAGTGTTTGGATCGGATGCAAACTATAGACCCTATTACCTTTCACCCATTTTGTTTTGCTTTTACCTTAATTATTGTGAGTAGATTTAGATAAGTCATGACCAATTATAAACATTTTATACGAATTCTTTAATTGATTATTTCAAGCAAATAATACAGAAAAATACAAAATAATAACAGAAATTAAAAAGTATTAAAAGCCCTAAAAAACCAGTGAGTTTGTAATGTTTATATTGTTCACATTCCTGAAGCGCAAAAAACATTTCAAGTCATAATGGTATTTCTATTTTTAAATAATTACGTCAATTTAATACAATACATGTCATGTCAAACTTTATTGTCATTGTTTAAGAGTGCATATCTCTGACAAATAATACCGAAATTAAAAAAAGTATTTATCGTAAAATCATAACTTGTCGACTTAAAATGATGATATCGTTTGATCTTATGTCCTCGTTTATAGACATGTGTTATTTATAAACATATTGGAATGTTTTTTTTTTACTTTTTTGTTATTTCAGTTGATATAAAGTTTCTTGCTCAGTAATATACTTGGTGAAGGTCTTCACCAAAAGTCCGAAACAGTTTACATGCCACAATACATGTATTGCAAAAAGTTGAAGAGATTATTCGATTTGAATGTTAATTTGACACACAATTACAAATAATTTTCGAATAAAAATTAATAAGTAAAATTGTGGTTGTGGCTCATTGGTTAAAGTAATTTGAAATAAATGTGCGGGGTCATCATTAAAAATACAAAGGTTACACGTGTAGAAGCTTTTATGCTTAGTAAATAGAGCACGCTGACTTCTATTTCATAAGATTGAGTGCATGGAATTTTTTAAAACAATAACGAACTAAACATCAAAAATCGTTTTAAGAGTGTAAAAAGGACCTACATGTACATAATATACCATTTAATTTATTTATGTAAATGATTGCAATTTTATATGCAAATACATTTTTTCTAACTTAATATTTCCTCAAAAAAGGTATCAAAATTTCATCAAAGATGCATGTATCAAAGTTATAAACTTTACTACGCTTTATGTGTTATAAATACCATCAGTGGCGCTTGACACTCTTGCTTCCGAATATATTTTTCTTATTAATGGCGCCAAATCTCAAAACAAGGTTTTGTTCTATGAAGTTGCAAAATTTGCGCTGTCGTTATTTTAACGTATTCTGCTTTAATAGTGTATTTATTTCCCGCCGTATTCACCTTTGTCCCGCTAATATTTATTGGGGCCTCGGAAGTCCATCGGTAAGGTAGTTCGTTTATTATTATCACGTGGTCTGTCAACACTAAGATTGCGGGTTCGAGTCTCACTGCGGGCAGGGTGAGCTCAACTTCAATCTTAATTCACACGGATATTGTCATTTTTCCTACCGAAGGTAGGGGGTTTTCATTGGGTACTCCTTTGTCCAATAAAAACTTGACGCCATAATACAGCTGCCAAATTGCTGAACAATATTTTAAAAATATTTATTGTATGTTCCGCGCCTTTTAATGTCACGATCTATGCAACTCATATTAATTTATTGCAGACTTTAAGTTTTCGCGCAAAAAACTATTCCCGCTCGCCATAACTAATGTTCACTGCCGACGAACAATTGAAAGACTGAAAAATACATTTGCAACCTAAAAACAAAATGTAGCGCGATTTGGAAGTTACTTAATATATAACATCAAAATAAATAAGAGCTTTTGTCATAAAAATTCCAAAATGTTATACTAAATTAGACTGAAACCATCTACAGCTTGCGCATTGAAAAATAATTTTAAATAATTTCAGAATTATTGTTTTTATCTAATTACTATTAAAAATAAATCTACTTCACACTCACTAGTTCGTAAAATGGTCAGAGATAGATGATATTGTGTTGAACAGACTATATTTAAATATCGTGTTTCTGTAAGTTTTTTAAATTTTTTAGTGCCTTTTGCATTTATTTAAAGAAATTAAAATATAATGCCTGAAAATTAACTTGTATCAACACTTGAGATTACTTTTGTGTTTTATATTGAAGAACTTTCGTATAAATTATAAACACATAGAGGACAAACAATAACATTTAGTTTTAAATGTGTCTGCCAATCCCTGTTATCATTTATTTTACCGTACAATAGATATTAAATATACAGTTCTTTTTAACCTTAAATGTAAATCATATTACCGAGAATCATGAACTATTTAAATAGGAATGATCGACTTTAAAATTACACGTAATCTTCGTCAGGTAATTCTAGGAATTAGATGTTATAACAAATTCCTTTCATGACATTTATTTATGTTATGATAACTGAATTCACGTCTTTTGTGATACATGACGTGTATCATTAGTGAAAAGTAACATTAGCAATAAGACATGTATCGTTTCGTCGAAAAGACATTGATTTTTTTCATATAATAATATATTGTTTAATCGTTACTTTATATTGAATATTCAACATAATACCCAAATATTTACCTTCGCTGTCAGAATAAAAACTAAGTCCACAACATTGTAGTACTTGCAGTAGAAAGTGATCCCTCTTTTGCCAGCTGTCAGTGAAGTTCAGTACTTAGCCTTTCTTTCTGTCAAAGTGACATTTATCCCATTTAATTTTGATTTCTGCACAAAACTTTGGTATTTGTGACGTCATTCAATTGTTCTTTGTCAATGGAACCCAATTACTGCGGAGACAATAAGTATACATGTATAAGTTATGCATTGAGCGTAATATTTATAATTAGACATTGTTAGAACTCTACCAGAAAGTTTTTTTCTTTATCTTATTTTATTTTTATTTATTCGACAGAGAACAAAAAAGTATTCGGAACTTGTTAATCACACACTTAAAACCGAACTTTATGTCTCTTCATATTTTTTGCACTTCCTCAACAGCAAAAATTAAATGAATAAAATAATTACAAATAAACAAAAATAGATAATAAAATCGGAAAACTTGACGAGAGTTTGAAAAGACCGGACAAAATAATGAATTTCTGGGAGTAAGAATTAAATATATATGACAATTCAAAGTAGATATCTAATATATAACTCCATATAGTGCTCATCAAATATCGTTTTAAGTATTCTTCAGTGCTCCTCTTATATATCAAATCAATTACGACTAATAACAACGTTCAAAAGATTATTTGACGCTACAAAAATAGTCCATTTTGGGTCCAACTAAACAGCGCAATTGAACGCCAGAGAATATACAATTTAAAAGGGGGCCTCGGTTGCCGAGTGGTCAAGGAAGATCGTCTACTATTGATCACGTGGACTGTCAACACTGAGATTGCGGGTTTGATTCTCACTGCAGGCAGTGTGTACTCGACTCCAATCTTAATTTGACAAGGATTACCAGTTTTCCTACCGCAGGTCAGGGGTCTTTTCCGGATACTCCGGCTTCCTCCTACAATAAAAACTGGACGCCATGATATAGCTGTAAAATTGCTGAAAGTGGCGTTAAACACGATCAAACAAACAAACAAACAAAACAATTTAAAAGGAGTGCACTTCGGGTAAATTGCTTTCATTGTAATATTGCGTGCTCCCTGTTTCAGTACTAGAAATATTATTGTTTGAAGCAAGTTGCAGATAGGTATTAAAATTTCATTATCACTTGAACTTTCTAATCTATATGTAATAAGCATAATGTAAGAAAAATATGTTGTAAGACAAAGAGCCAACAAACAAGTCTCAATGACGTCATCTTTGAAAACGCCGTCTGGTTAATATTTGATCTTTTTGGAATTGATAGATATATATAACTTAAAATTACAATTAAAAAGTAAATGATCTTTCCATGAAATTAATTGAAAAAGGCGGAAACTGCTGAATTTTTAAAGCTCTATACAAGATGCGACAACGCAAATGTTGCAATGTCATAAAACAAGCCTTGTTTTGAGATTTGGAGCTATTAATTGAAAAATTATATATAACTTTATTATATAAAATTGACATTTAATTAATCTGATTAATGCTAAAGTCTTGCTGGATTCGAACTTCTTAGGTTGCAATCTTTCAATGACAACACATTTTACTCTCATAGATTTACCTTACGCACTGTTAGAATAAAATGAGTCTGCTTTGTTTGGTCTAGCACTTTTTCTGTACATGTGTTTGCGATTCTGTTAACAGGCTTGCGTCAATTTCAAAATGATTATTGATCTTCTTACGATTTGTTTGGTGATTGGACAGTCAAATACAATCTAGCTAATATTTTTTTCTTTCCTAACATACTCTCTTTCCTTTTTCACTTTTTTCAAAGATACAACTCTTTTACCAAAATTGTGTTCTAGATTTGGCTCGTCAGTGACATTTATGACACAATATCAACCTGTCATGATCATCGTGTTCAACAAGAACAGCTAATCCTGATTTTAATCTTTAGATTAATCTGACCCATAAAAACTTGTAATAAATGATGAGCTAGCTCTCATGTGCTTGTGACATGCATTTTTGTGCAGTCTTCATAAAGAACCATAGCAAAAACATCAAGAGCTTAATATCAGAGACTTGCGTAATTAAGAAGTATATGTAGGATGGTTTTGCCCAATTTGTGACCCCTAATAAATCAAGTCAAAAGGTTATATCAGATTTGTGAAACATAAGTGTGGTGTAGTCATCACTTCATCTATTTTTAAAGGTGTAAAGAATGCTGCCTTTCACTGACATTTTTGTCTGTTGATAATTGGTGAAACGTACTAAAACTTGAAATTTAATAGTCATCTCCCTTGCTAAAAAGGCTGTTAAATACTTGACTATTCCTCAACTAACATTTTGGTATTTTAAACTATTAGTTAACTGATAGTATAGGTATATGTCTTTCAAAAATACATTATATTCTAGGAAATAATGAATGATATCTATTCTAAGAATTTAGAAAAATGGCGGATGGTGTCGTGTAACCCATTAATTTAGTTTATGAATTCTTCTTCTTATGTATCCTTTATATTTACTTGTGTATGCAGAAATCGTCATTTGTAATACTGCGCAAAAATTATTTATTTATTTTGTACAAAACATGTTCCCTAACACAACATGCCCTCATTAAATGTTCGAAAATAGCGTAAGACCATTACAAATCCAGCACATTGTTGAAAAATATTTGTTTTAATATTTATTGTGTTCCGGTTACAGATTAAGAATTATAACTACATGTAAGTGCGATTTTCAAAACCTTGTTACTTATGAAACTGACATACGCGCATTAAATATGAATTTTTAAGTAACTTTTTCTACAGTTATATTACAGACTAATCAACTTTAGTGATCAAAGTAGAAACCTTTTTTTTATCATTTCTTCAACATACATTCTTATTTATATGTATTGTATGTTACAGAAAATGAAAATGGAGGAATCGAAGGAGGTAAACCGTTTTAGCTCTTGAGTTACAAATTATGCCCTACTGATGAGCAGACATTCAACATTTAGCAATTTATAGTCCTCGTCAAAATTCCGAAAACTGTTACTTATTGAAAGACACATATAGGAAACATATTTGATATATTAGACTTCTTGTATAACTTGTCAGGAGTTCTAGAGATCCAGAGTTTGTCAAATGTTCACAAATAGAGAAATTATATTTTCTTTGGTTACTATACCATTAGTAAAGTAGAATAAAAAACAAAGCGCTACATCCAATTAATTCTAGTATTTTGGGGTTAGTTTGTTATATTAGTAAAATGCCTTAGTATGTAAATTATTTAGAAAAAAAAGCCAGGAAACAGAAAAAAACATGGTGAACCCCAAAAGTCAAAGGAAGATTAAAATCCATATTTATATACATATATAACAAATAACATAAAACAAAACACCAAACGCAAAATGATTATCTAGAATTTAATATTCAAATAAATAAATAATACTTATGCATAATTGTATAAACGTATTCCGCCAAACCTTTGTGATTCATAATTACATATGAATATTGACGGTAGTAGTAGATACAGTATTCGTTACATAAAAGTCAGTTCGTTCGCAGGAAAATCGTTACTGCATTTTTATATTTGATGTTTTATTTACAGTTAAGTCTCGAAACAAATAACATCAAGACAGACAAGCTCGAGGTTCACGGTTCACAAAGGTCGGTGGTGATTCTTATTCATAACAAATGCTAACCATAAATACATTGCATATTGAATATAAAACACAAATAGTGACCAATCGTTTGTTAATTCCACAAAATACCTTCAGATGTTTCTTAGATTTTAATGTTTCATACAAACAATATGCCTTAGCTGCGTGAAGAGATTAAGGTAATATACATATCTGTTTGTTTTTGTAATATTTTGATAACAAATTTTCAATTTATATTTCAGTTAAAAAAGTAAAACACAGATTAATTGATTGATGGATGTTGCTTAATGTCCAGCGAGGCGGGCAGTATTTCAGCTTTATTCACGACGAGAACAAGTTAAAAAACAATAAATAAATTTGCAAAAGATGACCCAAAGGGCAATTACATTTCACTGCCACAATAATGACTTCTGATTGGCTGGAAAATATAATCTATCAGAGGATGGGTAAAACTATCGTTATGGAAACAAAACAAAAAATATATGGGGTATGCGTAGGGGCAAAAAACGTGGCCTTTTCTTGCGCTTTCGCCATTTATATAAAAGAAGTCTCCACAAACAAGTCACCTATGGCCAGGCTTTACGTATTATTACCAAACAACACCCTCCCTCTAGCGAGTAAGCATCCCTTATCCGCCATCTAGTGACGCTATTGGAAGCTCTTAGGATGTGAACCCACACGGTATGGTCCTAATAAAAATAGAAAATACAAATTCTTTAATGAATAAGTTCCTTTTGTAAGTTATCTTTATCCTTTAATTTAGAGTGTTGATATCGGGGTTACAAGTGTTAGCATTTTGTACATTATCCGCAAATGTTCAAGTGTTAATGCTTTTTACCCCATACTCTTAGCATACTTTAGTAGTAATCATAGTCTTTATCTTTGTGTCTTTTCAGTTGAATTAAAAAGACAGACATTTTTTAATAATGAATGTTGAAAGTGCAAATTTATTAATCATTACTTCAACAATTTAGGTCATGGCTGGACTAAAGATACCATTGATTTTGATAACTAACATATAATGTATCATGTACATGTACTATGAAGAGTTCTGACAGGCTTGCGTTTGATTTCATTTTTACCACTCACACACAGATACTGTGTTTACCGTAACTAAAGATAAAATATAGTTTGCTTTTGTTTGATTCGTTAGCTTAAAATATTGTATTTGCTTACATAATAAAATAGAATAAGCCACAATTTAACAAATCTTACAGTTTTCCCTATTATGCATACTAATACAAAAATGTTAGCGTATACAATTAACGCCGATGCTATTATATATCGTTCTTGACACGACCATTTTCATCACCAGACGACATTCCAGTGATAAGAGAACATGGATGCGAGCTAATTTGTAATTGGCTTAAAACAAGTAAATCCGAAAATTTCGACAAATCAAAGAAGGCTTGCAAAAAATGTTCAGATTTACACTAATACTATATTCAAGTACACGTTGAAGCTTACACAAGTAAATGATCACTTCGCTTGAAGACTTGCGAGTTGATTATCATATTTTTCACTATTATCTAAAATACCCTTTGAACCAATGAAAAACTAAGTCATTTAATAATATATGTTAATAAGGCGTTGTTAGTTCATGCTAAAAATCACGTGGACGTAGGATCGACTTTATTGGTGTTTTTCAAGTAGGAGATAAATGTTACCGTACCTCAGTTCAGTTCTGCAAACCTGTTAAAAGGAGGAGGCCGTTTTGCTTATGCTTGTTCTTTGTTTAGTGTAAGAATTCAAATAAACTCCAAAACTGTAATTAAGATGATTAATTTTGCAACCATACTTTTTGGCACACACTTTAATTTGGAATAGTTTTATCAAGTACACTCCCAATTCATAACATGACATCATACGCGTCACATTTTAGAATGGAGACAGCATCCACTAAAGATCCACAATAGGACATATTAAATTTATTCAAATATGTCCTATCATTTTAATGCAAAATGTTAAGTTCAAATATTTGCATTGATAATTTAACTCAACAACAGATGTATGCCCTACAATAAACTTGCGTAAATTAGTGTCTCTGTGATATTTCAATAGTTTGTTTCACAACATTTGCTTATTCTTATATTAATCAATTTCGACATTTTATGTCCACGCACATATTTATTTGTTTCTATTTATGAAAATAAACATCCATCTGTACGAAATTTATTTTTATTATCAATTCCATCTACAGCGCCGTCAATCTAATTTGTTCTATCCTTTTTTCTAAAATAAAACGTGTACAATGGTAATTATAATGTGTTATACGGACTAGATTAATGTTAGAAATTTAGGAATAAATCTTTTGGTTGTCTGCTAAAAAGTTAGTTCGTTTAATATACAAACTACGTTTTGAATGTTTTGTGTTTGTTGGTTTTGTAACTTTAAAATATATTTCCATAAACTTCCCCAACCATGAGTTGTGTTGAATAATTTATGATCAATGTGATGTTGTGGTGTCTGAGAGCGACTAATTGGTTAAAATGTGCACATTTTATTTCTACTTTCTTAAGTTTGAGACCTCAAGAATAATAGGTTCTTTCATACGTTTTTGGGAAAGACCGGTTGATCTTTCACGAGTGATAGAAATTTTATGTCTTTTCGCGAGTAGAGCGCAGCGGAACGAGTTAAAAGACAAAAGACAAAAAAATTTCTATCACGAGTGAAAGATCATACGGGCTTTCTCAAAAGCGCATTAAAATACCTATTTCTTCCGTAAACCAACAACTTTCACATCGCTATATCCTATAGATTCTCCATTGTTTTAGATTCCATTGTCTTTGACATCCAATCAGAACGCCGGAAACAAGAACGTCAAACAAGAACGTTGCTATGCTTCCATAACAACGTTCTTGTGTCTGACGTTTTGATTGGATGACGCAGCAAGTACATATGTGTGCGCGTGAGCTCATCTGTACCAGAAATCGGCCATTTACGGAAGAATTTATCGTCTCATTCAAGAGAGGAAACTTGACTCGTTCTTAACAATACAATCTACTTTGTAAATAGCTTATAACTGAAACACTCATATCATGTGCCACTGGAATTTTATATTGACAGTTCATATTAGAACGTCCAGAGTTCTAGCAATAAAATATTATTAGGGTTAAAGTAAGGATCAAATTCATTCCTGTCTGCTTGCTTTATTAGGTTAATGTTATGATTAGAAGCAGTTGTCACATGACAACTGACAGATAGCCATGGAGCATTGTCTACAACAATAGAGCCATGCAGTGCCCTCCCGGAACAATGCTAGATTCTCTTGAATATATTAGTATGCGTGTCAAAGTCCCGATGTTTGTGAAGAAAAGACAACATAATAAATATGAGGTCTCCATTACACTACCAGTTCTCAGAGCACACTTGCTTGTTTACCCGGTCAATTATAGCACCAATTGCACTTTTATCTTCAAATTTTCCATCTAACGCTCTGATAATTAAGTTACATATTTCCGTGGATAAGAAGTGTAACATTCGGTAGAAACGAGTAGAACATGTGTACTCAACTGCATCAATAACTGGAAATGTAGGTAGTCCTAAAATTATTTCCATCAAATTACAGTTATAAAATATAACTGTAAATATTGCCATATATTTTTCAAAGTCTAGATATCTTCTTTACCTGCAATATAGCTTGGAGTTATCGCCACATTTTCTGCAATAAGAAATGTCTGCACCACAGTAGAAATAATATGTAGTAAACAGTCCGCTATTGTAAAACAATAAGAGGGTTTAGTGGAGTTTATGAGCATTGAAAGGACAAACATCAACCATAATCCTTGGGGAATTCAGCTAAATTATCATCTGAGTTTTTGGAAATCAATGAAACTTTTATGTCTGCATCCATACACCAAGTTGCATCTATTCCCCCAAAATTAAGTTTTCGTATGACAACTGTCAGTTTAACTTTCTTAAGGGACAGTGGCCATGGAGTGTTCCTTTGAATTCACGGTTGCTTCACTGCATTCTAGTTAGCTGCTGTTGAGTGCTAAAAAAACTTTGTCAGGGCTGCTAAATTTTTACATAGCTGAGAGTATTCTCAAGGACCAGTAATGTGCTGGAAATCTTTAATAAATACGTAAATTAAATTTGACTGATTTTGAAACACACGTACAATCACTTGTTTATGTTTGTGCTTTCTGACACTAAAATACAGTCTGTTTGTTTGTTTAAATGATTTTTAACACCACTTTCAGCAATTTTTCAGCTTTATTATGGCGTCCGGTTTGATTCGGGGAGAAATATATTCTACAAACTTCTTTGCTTGATTTTTCTCTCATCGTACTTCACAGCGGAATATATTCCAGTTGTTTCTGCATATCTCATTTCTCAACTTTTCTTTCTGAACTATTCAAGATTGTTGTTATTGATACATCAACTGAATGCACATCCGCTCTGGTGCTAAGCGAAAGCCTTAGGAGGAAAATTCATCGAGGAAATTCATACGCCAACCCAGGTACCGTGTCAGCACCATAGTCTTTGGTTACCAGTCGTGGATTGCAGGATGGTCTGCGTCTAGTGAAAGTGTGAACATCTGCCCTGCCCATACTTCGTGTTTCTTTAAAACATTAGCTAATGGGTTAAGACAGGCTGATGACATGTCCTCGTGTGCTCAACTTTTGAACTCCCTTTAGTTCATTTTTATCAGAAGACTTTAAATGTAGCAGTAACGTGGCTACCTTAAAGGACTCCCATTATCCCGGGGCAAGGATTTTGCATTAGTCGTTGGATAAAATGATGTCTCTATTGGCTTGTATGTTTAATTAATGGTTAACTCTTTTCCCAGCAATTTTTCAACCTTTTCGAGGCGTCCAGTTGTTATTGAATGGGAATACCATGAGAAAATCTCCGATTTTCTTTGCAAAAAACTGGTTTTGTGACTTAAGATTGAAATATACCTATTCATAAAAATACAGAAACCAAGCGGCAAGGAGTGGGGAACATTTTGTAATTAAGGAATTATCATTTCCTGCTGCAAAACACATCCTCCAAAAGTTACAAACATGATCTCGATCAGAAAATCTACAATACTAAAAACCGTTTTTTTATGTTGTTGCAAAACTGCATTTTATTTCTTTATTTGAAAAAGCATGGTTTTGTTCTAACCTAAAATTGAAATTTTGTAGGCATATTTGACTTCACGTTGAATTTCTTAATTGAGTTTATTTTTTGTGCGCCAAGGTGGTACACAAGGTGAAATAAATCAAAGGTTCTAACAGATAAAAGTTAAGATATCGATCTTAATTGTTTTTTTTTAATCCACATGTGATTAATTTACGTCGAAACTAAATAGTTTCATCAGTATTTTTGCTTTCGTCATTTCATAGCCAACCGTTTTGACAACTTTTTAGTAGAGCTGGCTATGTATCATCTCTTGTAAGGATTTGTATGTAATTTTAAAATGCAATGCAAGTATGATAAGTCTTCGGAATCTTTGTCGTAAAGAATTTTCAAACAAGTAATGAACGACTTATAGCTATCAAGGTCTCAGCTTTGTCTTATGTGAGACGTTTGAATGCAGAATTATGAATTAAACTACGACTCTTGTTGGTCGTTCAGTTTTTGAGTTTTTTCCTATCTTGTTGAACTATAAGAACTTATGATAAAATATTGTAATTTTCGGAAAATACTTGTCATTGTCATGAAAAACACACCTGAAAAATACAAAAAAAAAGAATATATCTGCTTTGCAACAACTTTTCATTTCAGTGTTAACTATGTGTGAATATTTCCATCCAAACCGAACACACAACTGCGAATAGTGCAGTGATAAAATTTTAACAGCCGAATTGTTGTTTGATCGTAAGTATACTATGTTGCGACCGGAAGGCGTTTTCCTTCGTACTACATCATAAATAACACAATCGGTAAAATGTTAAAGCAACATAAATCAGATCAACAAATTAATGAATGAATGACAACTCCTACAACAGGGGATGCTGTTGTTAATAATGCCACAATAAAGATATCTCTCCTGGAATAATGTATCTGCAACAAAAAAGTATGATGGTTAGATTTAAATGGTGTTGTATGTATATATGATATGACAGTTTAAAAATATTTGTCTGATTAAAGGAATGAACTTTCCCGTTTTAAGCTCACCTGGGCCAAAGTTCCATGTGAGCTTAGGTCATCACTTGGCGTCAGTCGTTTTTCGTCTGTCGTCCGTCGTCCTTCGTAAATCTTTTTAATTTTTTTTTCAAACTTGGTCACAATCATCCTTATTGTTCTTAGTTTTAAATTTCTACCCAGGGTGAACAGATAAACATGACTGTTGTTACTAAATATAGAACATGGGTGTCAAAACACGTTTTTCCTCAATATCTCATAAAGTATAATAGCCATAGAGAAAATCGTTACTTTACATTGATAAGCACAAGATGGTCTACACTAGCTGCTATTAGTGTGAAGTTGTGTAATGGGTTCCTGTAGGAGTTTTTGCCCTAATGACGTTTTTTGACAAAATTTTCAGTATTTACAGTATAACTTGAAAACTATAAGAGCTAAATTGAATCTATAAATTGCAAAAATGATCCGCAATACAAGCATTATATTTTATTTATTTTTCTAAAATTGGGAGATGACTTCCTATAGGACTTTTTGCCTTTGATGACGATTTTTTATGATTTTTTTCATTTTTGTCCTGAAACCTAACAACTAGAGTGAAACTGCAAATTGCAAAAATGATTACTAATACATCTCCTACAGTTCACTTTTTGTGGTGTTAAGTGGTCAGATGACTCCTTATAGGTGTTACTGCCCTTAAATGACACATTTTTATGAAATTTTCCGTTTTATGTCCTGTTATTTAAAAACTTTACAGATAGAGTGAAACTGTAAAATAGCAAAAATTATCAGCAAAACACGCGCTACAATTTCCTAAATAAATTGTCAGATGACTCCTTATTGGAGTAATTGCCTTTAAATGCCATTTTTATTAAATTTTCCGTGTTTGTCTTATTACTTAAAAACTATAACAGATAACAACTTTTTCGTCTGAAATTGTCAGATGGCTCCTTATAGGAGTTTTTGCCATTAAATGACAGTTTTTTTCTAAAATGTTCAGTTTTGTCCTGTAACGTAAAAATTTTAACAGCTAGAGTGAAACTATAAAATACAAAAAATGATCAGAAACATAAGTCCTAAAATTCACTGAATTGGTCTGAAGTGGTCAGTTGACTCCTTATTGCCTTAAATGACATTTTTATAACATTTTCCGTTTTTTCTGGAAACCTGAAAACTATAACAGCTAGAGTGAAACTGTAAATGGCAAAAATGATCAACAATCAAGGTCGACAATTTACTTATTGATCTAAAATTATAGAATTATTGCCCTTGAATGACAATTTTTTTAAATAAAATTTCCCGTTTTTGTCCTGAACTTAAATCTGTTTTGTATTATAAACTAAAGTCTATAACACATACAGAAAAACTGTAAATTATTAAATTAACCTAGAGGAAAAGGCCTATAAATCTTTATATTCGCAAAACGTTGAAGTCATTTGTGTTCTAAGTGAGCGATTACGGGCTCCGGGGAGCTTTTAGTTACATTATGTGGCATCACACGCTATTCTAAAAACTTTCATTTTGATATTCAAACAGATAAATATCAACGTTTACTTATGAATTCTTATGGAATTAGACATAAAAAAACAAGCTACACTCTACGACAAATGGGATGAGTTCAACTTTCTAATTGTCAACTTCCAGTTTATCGTTAACAACATTCCAGCAGCTCAGGCGTATTTGTTTTACCCTATACAACTTTTTCGGTAGGATAGATCTTGAAATTGCTATTACCGATCGTATAGACAGCAGACTTATCTCGACTACAAGCCTAATCAATGGTTTCTTGTATTTAGATTGATATTGTCACTTTAGAAGTTCTATGGTTGTCAACACAACTTAAAATTATCGATATGGGAAATACAGTTTACAAAACTATCAATCATTTTCGCTGACTCATTTGTTTTTATATTACAGTCTGATTTAGATAAAATTATTATACGTTGTACTGTTTTATAAATGTTTGTATTCTTACATAAAAATATAGCTTTTATGTAACGACAGTCACTTAAAATTTTTTTAAACAAGTATTGTAAAATTGATATTTAGGAAATAAAATATGACATTAATAATAAGAAAGTGTAGATCTTCTATTTTTATCGATTAAGTGTTAAAGGTTCTATAACAATATTTCATGCAAAATATATCTATTTTTTATTTGCTAAAAATGCAATCAGTAAAATCTTGTTCTAAACTACGCCAGAAAATGGCAAAAGGAACATGTATCTAAAATGGACTCAAACTGGAAAGCAAGTTCAGATCGCACAGAGCTGCCAACTTTTAATACAGGATGATTTTGTTTGACACTGCAAGATTATAGTAAGATGACTTGCTGGTAACGAAAGAGTTTTTATATTTTTAATGATTAAGAAACCTAGTTTTGCTACCAAATACTTATATATTTCAAGACAAGGTTCACAATGACATAAACTGCGACTTTGAAAAATCTATAATGTCTTGCTACAGATCTTAACAATAATCCCTAAAAAGAGGTAGAGTTTAGTTTTGTACCAAAATTGAAAAGTCTGAATTGGTTTAAAATAAAATTTTGTACTCGAACAAGTCTCGACTAGTCTGGTTATTGTCTCAACCGACTAGCCTGGAAAGTCTGAATGAGTCTAGACCTGAACTTAACCCAGTGTGGACTAGTCTCATTTTACTAATCTAGTCTCGACTAGTCTTGAAAGTTTGAATTAATCTTGACCAGAACTTGTCCCACTCTAGACAAGTATCATTATTGTTTGCAAGAGTCTCGACCGGTCAAACAAAACTAAATAAGGTTTGACCCAGTCTCAACTTGCACTAAATAACAATAAAAGCAAATTAAAGATTTTTGTATTGGGATGTTGCCTGAAATCCCCATGGACAGTATTTCCTTGGAATCAGTACATTAAAATATGCCTAGAAATCAAATTCCATTGAAATCGGACAAAGTTTACTTTTTTTGTTGTCGCGTGTAGTAAATGGCCACCATTTTGAAAAAAATTCAACAGTAGTGGCACACTCAGTAGTATAAGCTACCTGTGTACTAAATTTCGTCGAAAGCGGATGACGTTTAAATTTGTGCGTTTTTAAGGGGTGGTGTTTGGATGGCGGCCAACTAGAACCCTAAACATTCACAGTGCCAAGTATCATAATGGTCGTACGAACCTTAGCTGGTGAAAAATTCCGGACAAAGTAGTGATCAATAAAACATAAAACTTATCAAGGACAGCAACAACATAGCAAGCATGTAACTCACCTTTTTTAAATCTTTTACAAGTTCGTTATCCCGACAATGTAATCTCGATGTCTCAGATTTAGACTCTTGTAGCTGTTTCGCCAAGTGTGCTATAGCTGTTTCTTTACCCTTTATTTCTTGTTGTAGCTACACTTATTATGAATAAAGATTATGATGAACACCATATAATATATTAATTAAAATATCGTGCTGTAATGCTGTGTTCAACAATAATTGATATTTAGTAAATATTTGACATATATAGTAAACAATGTTATATATTATGTCTGTAATGGATTCAAATATGATTGTTGTATCTTCAAACGGATGTCAGTCCTTCACATCAAATGTATTTTTTAAATAGGTTTCTGGGTATAAAAGCTGCATACTTGTTTCACAGAATAAAGCAACATATTTTACATGACTTTCGCATTGACAGTGAAAAATATTGGAATCTGTCCTTCTGTAATTTCTCAGTATTTAGATTCGAGTTTTGTAGCTCTTTCTCCAAAATTTAATTGTTTTATAGATGCAATTTTAATTAAATATTTTTTTAACGAATACAGCTTTTAGAACAGTGCTTGAAACTAATGTTTATGAGTGTAAAACATTATTGTACCGTTAACTATACTCCACGTTCTGATTTGTATTTAAAAGATTATTCCCTGTCTAGGTTTGTTTTACAAATGGTTATATTTATGTGTATGTATATTGGTATGTTTTTAACTTTTTATGTGTGTTTTTATGTGCTTTACTGATTAAATTATATTGTAAAAATTTTAAAAAAAGCAAAGTATAATCTTGTCTCAACTGTCTCTGTGTGAATCTCCTGTTTAGCGCTAAGAGTAATTTTATTTACATACACGTATGAGCTGCATAAGTTTGGATTGTGATAATATTTGTATCATTTTTTAAGTTTTTCTCGAAACGGTAAATGCAAAATAAACGGGCCCAACACTCACCTTTTCTAGTTCTAATTTAAGTTTCTTACATTGGTCGTGTTTTTGAACAACTCGTAGTAACAGATCGTCATATGTAATTAGATTTAGTTGACAATGGATATGTTCTTCGATTCGAATCTGCTGAATCTACAGTGATTACATAAAAAGTTAGGTAATGTATTACACATACATATATATTAATAAGGTTAATATTTTCAATTAACCGATCCGAAGGAGAACATGTGACTCAAGAAATAGAGACGTTTCGAATATGATCTAAGAAACAATTATTTGCATTTCGTTATTTTACAAAAAACTAATGAACTTTAATTGTTCATGAAAAAATCGTTTTCTCCTCTTAAGAATCACAACAATGACTGTGATTCAGATGGCCTATTACTAGTTCAATTGTTACTACAGAAACTTTAAAAATGTAAAGTATTGGATGATCATGTTAAAAAGTGTTTTAAAGCATAACTGAAATACCATATTCATTTGCCAAACGGTTTTGTATCGGACTCTCCGGTGACAATCAGCCTTTATCAATGATAACACTTCTTCTAAATGTGTGTTTTCTTCATGACTAAAATAATACACATAATTCCCTTATTCCGATAAGACTTGATAACTTGAACATTTGTGATTTAAAATACGGTATTATTGTATTTAATAAAATTTTAAATAAAAAATATGTTTATAATTGAAATATGATTCTTATGTAAAATTCTCATTCTGTCCTATACACAATGTGACGTTGTTGCAATGCATGCGGTATATTTGTAGATCTTTTTCGCACGAATGTTTACTGTATCGTGATGTACAGTTTGTAAAATGACGGAAACCAAAGTATTCGTGTGAAACATTTGAAAATATGCGGTAAGTTCAAAGCATACACTTGCGCTTTTAAGCAGCATACATGTACTAACTCGCGGAAGAAAGGAACAAAAACTTACAACAGGGAAATATTTTTTAATATAAAGTTGTTTGAATTTCCTGTAGAATGTGAAGTTTTTACTTTAACATTAACCATTTTTTATTTGTTTAAAATCAGAAAAGTATTACAAAATTTAAAAAAATCTATACATTGTCTTAAAACTGTTCACGTCTAAGTAGCTAAGTAGGATACAAAGACAACGACTTTTTGGACTTTCTATTTAATAACACACACAGTGTGTTTATGAGTAGCATTTGTAACGAAATCATAACAGACCTTTGTGAACTTTGAGTATCAAACAGATCTTTGCTGTTATCTGTTGGTTCAAGATGGTTCTGTAAATAGAACAATAACGTTATCGCAACTAATTTGTATAATTCTCAAAAGCCTACCTCTGTTTATAATTGGCAGTAATCAACTTTTACATTATTATGTACTAAATTAGACAGCTTAATGATTTGATAAAGTACACATTAATTTATATTATTTATTTTTGATGCTGTTTTGTTAATTGCCAGTTTAACGCAATCGATTTGTATAAATTGTGTGTGATAAGACTAATAATTTATCTCATACGAAGCACGCCGTATATAAATTGAGAATTGCTTATGGATTTTAATGCCCCTCAACGTTTATTTTTTCATTTGATATGAAAATTTCAAAATGTCGGATCTCTACAACATTTGTCAAAATAGCTGCTTTAATTCCATGCATTCATGATTCATAATAAATAGTTAGTTCCCATAGATATCAAGACTTTTGATTTTGAAAGTCCAAATAAGCAAAAAATAAATAATTGCCACCTACCATGTATATAACAATAAAGATATGAGAGATCGTTATAATGTGTTCTACTCCAAATAGCATCACATTTGCAATTCTTTAAAAAATAGTGTTAAAATATTTCAAAAGCTTATATTTAATCCGTCTTGAATTTTGCAAATCACATAACTTGTGTTGACTAATATGTTACAGGTAATGAAGCAGCAAATAACTAGTAATACTGTATTTGGATGATAACACAAATGTCTCCCAAACGTAGACCTTATTTAATTTGAAAATTAAAAAAGTTTAATTCACAACTTAAGGTTAGCCCAACATACTCATTATGTTTTGTATCGTCAAGCAGAAACAATGTACATGTATGATCAACACTTAAAATAAAAAAAAAGAAGAATTGGCATAAAGTGTTTAACTCTATATATTATCTAAGTAGTATGGGCACAGTCATGACAGTAGATTTATAATGTACAATGGTAATCTTCGATGAGAAGAAAAAACCTGATTATAAAAATTGGACTTATTTGCGGTATTAAATTCTTGTCTTAATGATTGATAAATTATCAACCATTAAGACAAGAATTTAATACCGCAAGTTTATCGAAAGATGAGAGTCAATTACACACGCAACTCAACGATCTATTTGGTTTTTTGTTTGTTTTAACGTAAAATTTATCTCTTTTTTCTAATTTGTTGCAAGAAAAGTTTACAATGATATACAATTTAAATGAGTCAATAAAACGAGTACAAAACTTACACATTGTTTTTCTTCCAAGAGAACTGGTTGAATTTTATATCCATCTGTTGGTAGCTCATTTTGTATATGCTTTGGTTCCATAGGTTTACAGCATCGAATCAGCTGCATTTTTGTACAAAGATTACATATAAAGGCTATATATGATAATATTGTGGCTCTGTTTAAGTAATATTTGAAATGTTTTACAGGTCGGATCGACATTTTACCGCCCTGAAAGACATATGTCATTCACATCTTGGAGATAAGATGTGTATGATACAACGCTACAAAGATTATGATTAAGACGGCGTATTCGTTTTACAAATACCATGACACATAAAGTGTGATAATGTATGTTTATTTGTAAATAAAAGCTTACAATCACTATTGAATTACCACACCCGTTGCACCGTTGCGAATTGTCTTGTATTTAATACTTTAAAGATCTAAATACCATCATAAAAGTGGTGTTAAATAACTTATCTAACCTCTTAACCTTTTTTGAGTCGTATTGTGGGAATAATTTTACATTATAATAATAAACAATTGTGAGAAATTTGTATTTATTCGTTAATCTAACAGGTTATGATTTAAACTGTTTGAAATTAGATCAGGTAAATTATGTTGCTTAAAATCGCATAACACAATATAATTTCATTACATTCCTGGCAAGAATCTCCCGAAACCAAAAAGTATGCTCATGAGCTTACTATAGGTTATTTTTCATAGTTAAAATTATTTTTTGTTTAACGAAGCATATACTCATCTATTGTATAAAACATCATATTATTTTCACGATTCTTCCGTAGACAATTTCTGGTGGTACAAAACCTTCTCATTTACCACAACATGACTATGTTTGTAATGCACCAGTACTGAAAAGTATCTAGCTACAATTTTATACATTATAATTGGCATTCAGTTAGGGTTTTAAAATTATGTTTCTGGTTTTTTAACATTAATTTTGTTCTTAATTTAAGTGATACACTTAAAATACCTGGTCACTTTGTTTGTTTTTTTCATCTGATTCATCATACTCCATCTTTGACAACTTCTTCCTTAAACTCGTCGTTTTACTTAAAATATTAGCATCATTTCATAATTACGATAAACTTAGTCATTTTGTACCAAAGTACTTACTTCATTAAATTAAATATTTTATAAAATAAGTAGAATAAAAGTTTAAATATGATATTTATGAGTTAAATTTTCTGCTTCATCATCTGCTACCCTGTTGCATTGCATGTTATGTTGTTTGTTTGCAGGAATGTAGCCAAACTACTTTTAGCTGTGTAGTCTAGTTTAGTTGAAACAGCTGAAGGAAAATTTTGTCTGGAACATTTGAAAACGGTTAGCTTAAAGCAATTACTCAAAATTTCAACCCAAATATTAACACTCTGAATTGAAGGAAAAACGTACTTATAAAACAATCACTAAAGAAAGCATATTTCCTGATTTATTTTTTCGCCACACTAAAATAAGCTTATTTCCTGATTTTTTGCCACACTAAAGAAAGCTTATTTCCTGATTTATTTTTCGCCTCAATAAAGAAATCGTATTTCCTGATTTTATTTTTCTGCCAGCTGGTACATACACATATAAATTTGGCAGCAAAATATTAAAACACAGGCACATAAAGCTGTATATTGGCTTTACTTGTTTATGCATCTAAAGCAGCTTTAAAAAAAGTCAGACCTATATTACAACTAAAAGTTTTTGTGGAATACACAGACAACGTTTGACGACATTGTATTTGCTGTTTTAATATATGCAGTGTATTTATGAATATCAATTGTTATGAAATCATCACAGACCTTTGTGAACTTTATTAGTGTTGTAATCTTTTGTTTTTAATTTTGTTTTGTAAATAAAATATCAAAACACAGTGACAATTCCATAAGAACCAAACACAAATAAAACCTCAGATGGATTGGACTCTACTCATACACATTTATGCTTCTCAACCTCAGCAATGGTATTTGCTGAATAGAAAAATTAAAAATATCAATTTCAATTTTGTTTATATCATGATCTTTAGCAATCGCGACAAGTTGGCTTCCATGGTTAAACGCTAACTTCGCCCATTTTCATTTTTTATTTGTTTTTCGTCACATACAGTTCATTTAGATTGTTGTACATGAAACGTATTTTGCACGTGTTTGCATCAAAACATTGTCCTTAAACGTTGTGTATAGCAATACCCGGGTGTTTTAAGGACATAAACTATTGCAAATATTTGAATTTTTTTTCGAAATTTTGTAATCGCATAAAGCTGCGTTCCAAGAAGGCTTGCTGAAGAAAAAAGACACTGGCTCAGATTTTTAATTTCAAATTCCGCGTTTTATTGATGATGTCTTTTCACTGAATAATGCTAAATTAATTTAACAATTGAATTTATTGTAACCCAATATGATAAAGACACCACTTCAGATAGCTTTTAACTGTGACCGTCGTTTAGCAATGGGAAAACCTACAAAGACACTGCGACAAACGTAAGGACTTTATCTGTTCGTTTGCGAATTTTCCTTTATTTCATAACAGTTACTACGTACAGCTACTCAACGAAGGGTTTGTTGTACTTAGGTTGGTATTATAATTACAGTAATTCTTTAGTCGTCATCAAGCTTAAATTGAGTTATGAAGGTTATCTAATTAGCTGCAGGTGGTGCTTACTCGTCCTCAGCAACTGAAAGCACCCATATTTCGTTGGGTTTATTTTATTCACTGGTTTTCGTTTCGTCTTGTTTATGTTTGTCTAAATCCGGATTTGTATTCGTGACTTACGATTGTTTGTTTCTTATCCAGCCTAGTTTTATTAAGGATATTTGTATGGACGAAGAACATCATTAAAATAAAAAAATCTAAAATGCTGGTAGTGACTAGTATCAGGATGTTAATAAATTCCTGTTTTGCAGAAGAAATTATCTGACGTTAAAGTTTTAATAAAGCTGTAACTAGTAGTTTCGTATGTTCTAGCTTTCTGTCGTTTAGAAGGCAATTTATTTATGAAGGTAGATAGGATAATGGACGAGAAATTTGACGTTTAGGGTGTTTCCGTCTACTAAATATTGTTCAACATATCTCACACTTGCAGGAATAAAGTCTACATGAAAGTTTGAAGTCCTGGCATTAATTTGAAGGGTACTATAGTTCCAATCAAATCCGAACTTAAATGCAATTTACCTTAAAATCGAATTTGCGCTTAAGAGAATCTATGACTCCTACTTCCGACACTGTCTAAACATACAACGGGAAATAGAGAAGATTTGATCTGTATCGCGGAGTCGCTGAGACTAAAATTAATGCGGTCCAAGTGGCAGGCAAGCTTTATTGGCGAAAAAAAGATTGTGATTTGTTCTTAGGTCTCGGTATAATACAGCCTTACTACCTTATGAATGGGGAAAAACATTACGATCACATGTTCAAGAAGGAATTCCGCTCCATAACGCCGCTTAATAAATACGACTGGATATTTAATACTTAACATGCTGTTCATTAAACGAAAAGCAACCAATTTGACCATATCTTTAGTCACAAAGATTCGATCGTAATGCCATTTACTTGGTTACATCTATAACTGACTAGTGGTGAGTGATAAATTGAAAAAAAGGGGTAACATTTTTTTTGAGAAGCTCGTTTGTAATTCATACGCATAGCGAAACATGTAAACACAAAGGAGCACAATTGGTATCCATTAGAATGCTGACGGTCTGTTAAAACATGTTCACCAAACATCACAAGATGTGTTATCAATCGCAAACGAAATCATTCTGAAGATTTCAGTAACAGGGGTCATTCTGCTAGAGGTCCTTTTACGAAATATGGTTTGCCAGGTCTTTTAAACTAAATATTTATCTGCTTGCTATATTTCAGTTAAGCAACACTGAATCTATTTTTTTCAGCTTTTTATGTGGAATAGTAGTATAAAGAGTTGAAATTCAAAGTTTCCAACGCTATGCATTAAGACAGTGGCAAAGACTGCAGATTCCTTAACATACACGTTCCTTTAAAATTTTTAGTATCCACACCTGTTTTACCCGACCCCATCTCTGGAAACTGGCAAGTTTTACAGCATCTTTGAAGCCCACTTTAATTGTTGGCAAAAATAATTAAAATTTTTAAAAAAAGTTAAAATTGTACGAACGGTTGAGCAATTAGCAGACAAAGTAATACAACGTTGTTTATTAGTACACTTATAAGCACTTATTAGTACACTTTTGAAACTTAGGAAATCATTAGAATAATGGGAGATCCGGTTCCTCATTTATGGTCGAAATGCAATAAAATTTTTAAAAAGTTCAAAACAAATATATAATTTTCAATGATTTCTTGTTTTGCCAGTGTCGTCATGCTATATGTTGGGTTTCCAGCTGAATTGTCAATTCCTTTATCAAGCAGTTAATATAATGTATTTTGAATAACAACGTCGTAATCATTTTGTTTTTAAACTAATAAACTAACGCCTTTAAGCATATTCCAAAAATAGTTATGCTCAATGATGGGAGAAGAATAAAAATTTAAATATGTGTATCGTTAATATCGTCTAACTTTCAATTCTTCATTGATTACTGTAAGCAAATTCAGTGATGCATACCTGCTTGTCATTACAAGATAACAACAAAACAAGTCAAAGTAAAGGTATTGCCAAAAAAAAAAATACGATATTAAGTTAAATCTGGGTAAACAAGAAATTTTTTAGAATTTTAGTTCAAAAATAATAAAATGATTCGTGGAAAACATAAATATTCATCAGTACGCATTAGCATTTTTCATGTTATTAAATTTTAAATGACTACATTGTTAATGTACGGTTGACCGTTTTAATTCAACACGACTTGAAGGTTATTTTATGGTTGAAACCGGAACAAAATACACATACGGAAACAAGCTTATGTTCAATTATTGTAGGTTTTACATGGACGTTAATTTGTTATTTAAAGCCATAAAACATTAAAAAAATATTTCATTATCTTTCTTTATTAGCTTTTTATGATGTAAAATTTTGTACAAAATTTGTGAGAGAAAAACTTAAAAACTTCAGGAAATGTATGATATATAAGACATTCCGTAATCCGACATACAACTTCAAAACAAACATGGCCACTAGACTATTATTTAGATATTATAGGGTATTATATGGAGAATGTTTATATTGGTCCTAGGCGTAGACGAAGTGATAACACGTTTATTCTAATATATTTTCATGTGCATATTGAACAAGTCATATAGAAATCGAGCAAGGCAAGTCTTATTTCACTATTTTCACTAATATCTTTCGATTCGAATAGATTTTTTTATAAATGTCTAGCAGTTTAAACATTACGTGTCTATGGTAGTTCTTCACACAAATCGTTTGCCAGTATCTAGATTTATAACAGTATTGTCATCTTTTTAATTTTCTTTTTGAAGAATTCCGAAATTAGAAGGCAAAGATTGTGCATTAAAATGACTGTTTCGTCCACATACATGTAAATGCAGCTTGTCATTATTTATCATATTGGACTTCAATGTATGGAAAGTCATTTTCCAGATTTAAGCAAGTCAGCTAAAAGATCAAGAAAATCAACAAAAATTTTAATTACATATAAAGAAAAAGAGTGACGAAGTCACTATCACAAAGAAAAACATTCCAAATCTCGGACTATCTTTCTGTCAATCAGGACTCGCAGTTAGAGAAACGGATGAATTTTGTTGAAATAAACTCAAATAGCTCTAAATAAGTGTATTATGTAAATTTACCTTTCTTTGATCCTTATTTTTTTTAAATAGGTTTGATATAATATTACGATTATACAATATATATTATAACAAACACTGTGTCTTTTTGACTTTATTTCTTAACGTTAGTTTACTTACCCTCAGCTACCTTTGTTACACGTTTCGACAAAGAAGTAAATACAATAAATAAAGTACCCACCAATTCTCAGAATTACCTGACGACAATTACGTAGAATTTAACATTCGATCAGTCGAATTTATAATACACAATACAAAAAAGTAGAAAAGTAATAGCATCTTTTGAGTTACAAGCACTTTTTTTTCAACGAATAGTTTATACCATTTGAATTGAGAAAAAAATTGAAATGTAGGCCATACAACATTTAAATCGATGATTTTGTAGATATTTTTAGCCGTTATATTTACTTCGCTTAACTTTGTCTAGCTGATGACGTCACTTATGTCACAAAAAACTTTGTTTACAAACAAGTTTACCTGTGAATCAATCAGCTGTACAATTGTTTAGTGTGTAGATATTAAAATGTTAAAGTGGTGTTAGTCAATTAAGGACTATTTGAAATTTTAACAATCAAAGAACAGTTTGTATTACCCAATTAAAATAGAACGATTTTATTTTAGACTACCCGCTACTGTAAGGATTTATTCGAGGCAGTCTAACAATGACTGATTTGTTGTTATTCTTTTATTACCAAATTGCAGAACGACAGGCTCAGATTTTAGGTCAAAATTTTGAAGCTATTTCTTCACAGTTAACAGTGCTAACATCTGTCTTATATGCTCAAATCGTCTCTCAAATTGTAGATCCTTTTGACGGGGACCCAAAACAGTTTGAGGAATGAGTAAAAAGTATAGCAAAATATGCAAAATCAACATATCTCCGGCTTCCTCGGATTGGTGATATTTTAGCTTTGTTGTGGAAATTCAAAATTCTTTGGAAAAATAGACCTTAAAGTCCGGTTATTGGCTAGTCTTGATTGATGAAAAATATAAGGAAAAGACAGCGTTCGCCTTTCACAAAGGATTGTTCCACTTAAACGTTATGTTATTCTGAATAAGTGCTGTACCAAGTATTTTTCAGAAACTGGCACATATTGTTTCAGATGAACGTAACTTTCCAACCGCTTATCTTGATGCTATCATACTTTTTTCAAAAAATTATGAACAACAATTAAATCATATTCAAGAGGTTTTTGAAAGACTTATGCAACAAGGCCTAAAACGAAATAAAAGAATAACTGACTGATCTGGAAAGGGGAAGCACGGTAAAACTCATCATGCTAAAGTTGTGCACCAAATTAGAAATCAATTAATTTAGTAGAAACCGAGAAATCTGTTAAAAAAGTTTGCATCGACGGATAGCCGGACAGACTGACGAACGGACAAGGTGATTGCAATATATCCCACTCTCTTACGAGTAGGGGTATAACTTCAAATTCAGCCTTTAACATTGGAACGTTGTATAACATCTTGTGACGTTATGTCTCATTGGACGTGTGAGCAGTGGAGATATATCGGTAATTTATCGTCTAACGGTGTAAGGACGACTTACAATAGTTAATGAGTAATATATTTTAAACTAATAATGACTTGATTTAATGGGAGATAACTCTATAATATTATGACAAATCCTTTCTGTCTACAAGGCCAACTTTTTCTTCATATAAGTTTCTGTTGATCTCTTAAGGTTTGAAAGAACTAACAATAACAGGTAGAGAATCAGGGCCAGGAATCCAGCAATATGGCCCTGTTGTTTATCACTTTTATTACTAGAATGTGGATATATATACCATATTCCTACATTGGCAGGAAATATACATTTTATTTACCCGAGCCTTAGAAACAGGTAGAAATGCGAGGTTCTGCGAGCATTCTTACCCGTTTTGCGGCGAGTACAAGGAAAAGTGTACCAGCAGCTTACGTCATTATTTACAAAAAAAGTGTTGCTTTATTTGTAGGGTCGTATTTGTATAGTTGAAGCGGTAGTTGCAGATAATTATTATAAATAATATATTGTGTAGTGAACAACTTATGTTTCCTTGATATCAGCTGTAACATATCAAAAACAAATACCAAAGTGGAGTGCACCTACAGGACGAAGAAAAACGACATGATCCTTAAATTTGGTTTGGTTGTTGGTTGCTTGGTGATTACCGCCACTTTCGCAATTTTTCAGCTATATAATGGCGTCCAGTTTTTATTGGGGGGTACCCGAAAAAAACCCGGACCTGCGGTTCTATAAAATGAAGTCAAATAACTAACCTTCAAATTGCGCAAAGTTGCAATTTCAAAAGGCGAACATCTTCCTTTAAATAATTGTCTATCTATCTTTTACAGTTTCGGAGAAGTAGCGATATTAGCATATGTCAAAATCTAAAATGTGACCTTAACCTTTGACCTTGAGTCCATTTTCAAGGTCAAAGGTTACGAGGGTCAATGTTGAAAACACTTGGGCCTCTATCACGTTTGGATCTTGAGATTTGTTTAAATGTCATTTGATACTTTTCTTTAAATTGGGATAACTCCTATAATTTAACAAATCTGTTCAATTTAATACCAAAATGTTAAGCAAGGATACATAACACTTGTGTGTAAAGGTTTCACGCCAATATCTTCGATGGTGTAGGAGGAGAAGCGATAAAGATTTTTTGTAAAAGGGGAGATAACTCCATAAAGGAAAAAAATGCAGTCTGTAAGGGTGAACTGAGAAAGTACAATTAGTAACCGATATGAGGTACAAAATACGAAAGTGACATGTCGCGAAGTAAAAAAAATCAGACACCAAAGAAAGTTGGCGAAAGAAAGGAAAATAATAATAATCAGAACATTAAAGATCAATTGTTCGGTTGAACCTTTTCATATTAATTTTAATTTTGTAGTATGTGATGAAATTAAAAAATATTAAAAAAAATCGTGTCGACATGTCTAAATGTAATCGCAATTATATATAAACATCTTACAAAGAAGTCTTTTTCAATATCAACAAATGGTCAAAAATTACGACACTACATGTTTGTTGATCGTAAGGGAATTAAGACATTACAAACATTACAAGTTGATAGGTTAAAAAGTATTTCTTGCTAAAGTTTAGCGTTCTAAGAGAGATAACTCATATAGAATGTTGATGAAACTTCGCACATGACTAAATTTACTTGCAATTTTTAATAGAACATTTTAGGAAGAAAAAGCAATATTAATAATAAAAGCAAAAACCAAAACTAGTTCGTGACCTTGATCTTGTGCAGATTTTTATGGTTAACTGTCATTTTGGTCATTATGGTCTTTTGTTAACACCCCATGACTCTACTATAAATCGTTAATGAGTTATGTATGTAAAACTAATAATTACTTGATTTAATGAGAGACAACTCGTATAACATTAAGTCAAATCTGTCAATCTTATGTAATAAAGTTACTTCTTGACAAGGCCTGCATTTTCCTTCATATTAGTTTCTTTTTTATCTTACGGGTTGAAAGAACTAACAATAACAAGTTGTCCAATGACAAAAAGGTCATGAGGATCTATGGTGAAGACTCTGTGCCTCTAATATCAATATTTAATAATTTACGTCTGAAAAACTAATAATATGGTGTCTTAATGGGAGCCCAATAAAGAAAAAGAGTGTGGTCAGTCATAGTGAACTGCGAAAGCGCAATGGGTATCCAATATCAAAGCGACGTGTTACGAAGTGAAAATACCAGACATCAAAGAACTTGGTGGAAGAAAAGAGAAAATAATAATAATAAAAATAATTACAGATTACCTGTCGTACAGATTTCATGCATGGTATCAGATAGTACCAGATATCTGGATGTGGTAGAAGATAAACATTATATGTAAGATGCTGATCTCGAATATGGTATCGAATAACTCTGTGTATAATGCAATATGATGTCTGTCTAACAACTTAAATATACACAGAGTTCAACCAATGCCACGGGCATTCTAAATAACAACTTACAAATAAATGTACTGTAAACCCACAGATAAACATCAGTACCTCTCACCAAACAGCTGCCATCAGCAACATTGCAGCAAAAAGTATTCTTTTCAGCCAAGCTCTGAACTTACAACTTACATATACATAGAGTTCAACCAATGCCATACGGGCATTCTAAATAACAACCTACAAAAAATATAATATAATCAGTATTAAAATCACGGTCTGAATATTATACTGCATATTCGTGTACATGCAGTAAACCAAACGCATCGATGGTCTAAATACCATTGTTCACATGCCTACAGTTCCATGCCATGACATTTGTATTTATTATAACACACAACAAAACAATTTATTTTATGCTCTTAAAACATTCTGTATAGCATCCAAATCATACGTATAATTGTACATTTAATTCCACAAATGGTATGAAAAACATAATATGTGTACATACAGTACATACCATATTCTTCATATGCAAAAAATGCTGGAAATAAATGTGGTCTGTACAACATTCTATAAATACATTCAATACCTCAAATGTCATGCAATTTATATAAAATTATATCGATACATAAAGTACCATACCACAACTGCGGTCTGTATAGAACAATTCAAATGCATAGATGTTTTAGAATATCAGCAGTCTGCATAGAATGTATATATATATATATAAGCTCTGTAGAGCTTTTATGCCGACCATTCATATCTAACATCTAACATTATTAATTAAATAAATCCACATACTCTAATTGTTATCATGAAACCTTATAACTATAAAGTAGGGGGAACTGACTCGCTATACAGGGGTAGGGCAAACTGACCCTTTACTGGGCCCCAGTGTGAGTGGGGGCGGCAGTGTTAACCCAGTATTAGCCTTATTTTCCCCTCACTAGGAAGAAGCTCCAGAAACATACATGTTGTACTGTTTAAAAGTTCTAGTTTCCTCCATTGCTGTCCTGTTTATATATATATTTTTTTTTTCGTGCAAAACATTCAACAAGCCATTCAGCATATTATTAAAACTACTCCTGATCTGAGCAAAATTTGTGTTACCCTTTTTGTTCATTGCTTAGTGTCTTTGCGTTATTTTATTTATTTATTTGGGGTGGAGGTCAATTATGAAAGGAATGTTATTTGTATAAAATGCATACAAACATGTACATTACTTGAGCAAATAATTAAATATAGACAAAATAGACAAAATTTATTATTTAATTAATGAAACACTATGAGCAGGTATAAACAGTACTTTGGGAAAAGGGGGGTGCCTTTCTTAAACCTGAAAATGTGTTTTTCTAGCAGATTGGGACCCTTAAACTCAATAAATACTGTTCATTTTTATATGCCCATCTATATGTCATCCACATCTCACACTGTATCGTGTCACTGCGGGCAGGGTGTACTCGACTTACAATCTTAATTGACAAGGATGTACAGTTTTCCTACTAAGGTCCGGGTTTTCTCCATGTACTCAGTCTTTCAAGCGGGCCCTTATTTTCCTAATTTTCCTTATTTTTTACAAACAGCCCTAAAATTCCTAATTAAAGCTGTAAAATCCTAAAAAAGCCCTACTTTTTTGGTTAAAATCCTAATTTTTTTAATTTTCAAAATGTCAAAAATAAAAATAAACATAAAATAGATTAAAGTTAAATGAAACTAGCTTAGTATACTTTCAGAAATATGCATTTGCCACTCAGGAGACTATTTGATGGTCTTCTGAATTGGTAATAAACTTTTGTACTATTGTTCTGTGCCCAAAATGGTGAGTAAATCTAATTTCTCCGTCTTAAATCATTAGAAAATAGCACATTTTATCCCTTATTTTTGTTTAAAAACCCCTAAAAATTCCTAAAATTAGCCCTTAATTTTTTGAGAATTTAAATAGCCCTAAAAAAAGCCCTTATTTTTTGCAAAAAGTAGCTTGAAAGCCTGTGTACTCCATCTTCCTCCCCCAATAGAAACTGGACACCATGAAATAGCGGAAAAATTGCTGAAAGCCACTTTCAGCAATTTTTCCGCTATTTCATACAAACAAACACTGTATCTTGAAAATGCCCTTACAGATTTTCTTCAAATTACACACCGTTGTTAATTATGTTAGCCTCTGGTTTTGTTTACTAGTACTTTTTAGTAAATATCTGAATTTCCACTTAGGATAATGAGAGTTTGTTCTCGAAAAAGGGGGATTTTTTGTTTTTAAACATTTTCACAAATTTTCTTGAAAGTTTAGCGAATTGTTTATTTTTTATAGATTTAAGCTTCATTTTATTTTTTATACCCCACCACACAAAGTGGTGAGGTACTATGTTATACACTCCATATGAATGTGCGTGTCTGTCCGTCCCTCTGTGCCTAGGCTAGAATCAGCAACCTCTGACAGTGCTGCCAGGCACGTGATCCATAGTATTACTACTTTACAATGCAACCACTTAGTCACCTTAACTGGCAGTAAATTTCATAAACTGAAATCAATTTGCCATTTAAACTTGTGGACTGCTTAAGTATTCAGTATCCAAGGAAGCCCTAAGTTTACTGCTCACACTTTTACTTTACTATTAGGAACAATCTCAGGTTATGTCTAGACATGCACATGATATTGATATTAAAAATACACCTTTAATCATAGCTGAGAAAGAGTGAGCTGATTTATCAAGTTGTGTTTAATCAGTCAACTTGGAAATTTCTGGCATATACATTAAGATTTTGTATAAATTTAAAGTAATAAAACAATGAATAACCATGTAAATTTGTATAATTAAAATAAAGCATGATGCATTTAAATCAGTCATGTAATATTATATAAATATGTAAACATAATTGCAAAATAAAAATAAAACATTTTGTATCACAGTCCATGTGAAATTAAAGTTTAGTCAGAAAAACATGATTGTAGTATAAATTATAATTAACAGAATGTTTTTTTACATGATTGCAGATATACATTATTGGAGTTTCTGGATGGATGATGATTTGATTTTTTCTGATTACTTCTGGTCACTGGTGCATTTACTGCTGGTTACTGTTGCATTGGGTGCAACTACTATATATATAGAGTGAATCAACTACTTGTTCCACTGGAGATGACCGCTGTATGTGTCCCCTAAGTGACGTCTTGGGAATTCCTAAGAGAAAAAGTGTGAAATACTGAATAACTGAAAATTATTTTTTGTGACTGGTCTATTTTATGGCTTTATCTGTCAATGGGAGGACATTCTTGTTGTGTTGAAATAAGCATTTATCTTGTACAGGAGTTATTTTTATTAAACTGATTTTATTGGTTTTTTTAAGAGAGCAACATATAATATTTACTACATGTATGACAGACCTAACACTTCTGTATGGTTAATATGCACACATTCCATTAAACATATATTTCAAGAGACTTTAAATTGTTTAGTGCCTTTTATTAATTTTTCAGCTATTCATGTACTGTGGCGTTTTTTATTGGGGAAAGGCAGCTGGTGAAAACCCCAACACCTAAGGTATGAAAACTGACAATCCATGATGCCATTATGTGTGGGTATCTCTCAGTTACTCTTGAGGGTACCCATCTCTTATCCACAACTCCACCATCAACACTGAATGGAATTTGATGAATCTTAGCACCAGTGTGCAACTAATAGTTAACATTTTGATCGAAATGATATTTGGGGTTTTCGATAGAAAACATGGATTTTGACTTTGGTTTAGTACTTATTTTAAGTAATCAACTCCTCCTAAAGTTTTCAGTCCATATCTCTTTATGGTAACAAAACAATTAGACATTTATTGAACTTGTGCATCTTATTATAATGGAATTGGTTCTTATTTGTTGAAATAAAATACAAAGTTGTACAGAATGGTTATAAAAAATTGACCGGTATATAGAACGAATCGTCCTTACCATCAACATGAAGCGAACGAGGACTCCGAACCCCTGATTTGGGAGGATGTTTTTGTACATGTTAGTTTTTTACCGTAACTTTCACAAGCATATAGGTTTTTCTGTGTTGATAAGTTATGGCAACAAGAGATGTGGTCTACTGATGATTATTGTTTGCTTATCGTTCAGCTATATTCAGGACAGAGAAATATGGTCTATAAAAAAGAATGTTTACCGAAAAATAATGTGGACGATAAGAAAACTAAAAAAATATTGTGTACATTTTGGCGTCAGAGGCCGAGTGGTAAAGGTAGTTCATCTACTATTGATTACGTGGTCTGTCAACACTGAGATTGAGAGTTCTATTCTCACTGCAGGCAGGGTGCACTCGACTCTAATTTTTAATTGACAAGGATTGCCAGTTTTCCTACCGCTGGTCGGGGTTTTCTCTAGGTACTCTGGCTTCCTCCCCCCAAAAAACTGGACTCCATGATATATCTGAAAGTGGCTTTAAACACCATTTAAACATTTTAAAGTTTGCACATACAGGTCAAAATACCGTCTCTTTCAAATTTATTGCATTTTACTAAAGGAGGGGGCAGGATCTCGGAGTGTTGAGGTACTTAATCAATCGTACAACTAATCGGGAAAGGGTTTTAATTTCCAATAAAGTGAGGTTAACATCCAATGGCTATATGTTTGAAAATTTCTTTCTGATGGACTGTAAAAAAAGTTTTTTTTCCCCGAGGTTCGTATGCCCGCTACGGTCTGCGATCAGGCTTTCGTATTACATTGTATAACCAGACCTCCCCCTACAGACAGTTATTGGTTGACCATTGCGAATCGTCCCAGCAATTGTTTTATCACTATATTTGATTCGAGCTTAATCAATTTTTTAATACTACCAAACAGCAATTATATAAGGCGTGTATACAAACAGGTGCAAGTTTTTAAAATCGCTCGTGGGGTAAAATGTATCGATTTTTTGTAAACCCGTGTACTAAAATAACATGCCAAAAAAACTTCTGCATCCGCAGTTTCGATTTAGGGAACAATGCCATGATAAAGACGAAAATGTGGAAGTTGAATTAAAAACCCTATTTAAAGGTATCAAATTACTAAATAATTGCAATTTCAAGTGTTTTTTTTTTGTGTGGCGAACATAAAATTCTCCGAGAATGAAACAGAATAATAAATAAAAAAATCCTTCATAGAATTAATTAGAATCTATAAAAAATTGAAAAAAAGAGGCTAACTTTAGTTGTTCTGTTTAAGAAATTAATTTATATAGATGTGCATGCTTATCAGTCTGAGGGTCAGGAGGACATTTTTCGGGACGCCTGGATTGGGCATTTCTTTGAACGGGAATTCGAGATTTTGTTAAAATTTAACCGGGAATTCTGGATTAAAATGTAAGCGAGATCACGGAAAGAGAACATTTTTCGCAGGAAATTCGGGATATAAAGTTTCTGGAATTAATTTTTATTGTTTAATAAATGTCAAACCTTATTTGAGCACAAAATAAAATTTTATTCATACCTACCTACCCATCTCAGCTCACTGGTAGGGGAACAGCAAAGACATATTTATAAGTATGGCCTAAGTGTCATTTTATCTTATATCGTTTTTAATTATAAAATAGTGTGAAAATTATGTCAAATTAGTATATAGCAACTTCAGGTTGATATACTTTTCAATATTAACAACATGTTGACAAGTTTTTTTTTAACATTGTGAATTTCTCGGGAATTCGGGAAAATGACATTGTACCAGGAATTCGGGATGTTCTAATTTTTGGATCGAGAATTAGGGTTTTATTAGTATTTATTTATAAAGACTAGCATGCTTACCAATCTGTACTATGGGCACATACTGGAATTTCGGCGATTTCCCTTCATTTAGCGGTGTACACGAATTGTACTGTTATGACTGTTAAAATATCTTGCATTTATTTCTATAAACTAATTATTCCTTATTAAATAATAAACAGGTGTTTCAACTAAATTACAGGCAGTTAAAGGACATGTTCATCGCTGAAATTCTGTATGTAGTACTATATAAAAAGATGGTAAATTGTCCTGCCGTAATAGTATTTACACGCATTATGTTTATGTAAATTCTGTATGACAAAAAGGGAATTTAACAGAAACTGTGATGTAAAGAGTTTTTTTTTTAACAACGGGTAAAATATGGGTAAAAAGCTATAAATGATTACGTCTGGTAATTGTTTTTTTAGTCTCGTTTATAAATAACTGCAGTTCTAATTTTTTTCCGGCAATTTATCATGTTTATTACATGAATTTGTGGCAAAACCAATTGAAATCGTAACCAATTTTACCAGTAGTAATTATTCTTAATTTATTAAGAATATACTACCACTTCGATACCTCCATTTCTTCAACAGCTGTTTCTAGCGTCTTTTTTTTGTACGAGTTACTTCCCGTTATTGCAATACATCATTGACCGCGTGAACTTTGATGACGTAAACAGCGGCTCCTTGACGGGTTAGTCTGGGATTCTGACTAAATATTCTCAATACCGTAAGCGGACTTCCGGTTCGAATATACAGTCAGGTCACCAGCAATGAATCCGGTCAAAATTTTGACCGGTTTTACAACATTCGGAGTGCCTCAAAATTTACGTCAGTATTAACTGTAATTGACGTAATTCCGATACAAAGCATTATGACATCACGTCCGGCGTCTGGTAATCAAACTCAAATAAAAATACAGTTTATCAAAAGAATGCTTTTATAGATTTATGTCTCGAATGTGGAAATAATTCTACAGAGATTTGTCAGTTTAACTTGAAAGCCGTAAAACAAGCAGCGGGTAGTTACTTTATTTAAATTGAATTCTGAAAGAATTTTCAACGCGCGAAAAGTTAGGTAAAAACATGGCAGTTTAAACAACCAATCAAACTGGGTAGTAAACTGGTGGTGACCTGGGGTTATATTTGAAAGTGAAGCTTGCGTAAATGAAAAATATTGCACCAGAGAACCAGGTTACTTGACGAGTTTCCGCTGTAAACAATGGCTGATCGCTCAATGTAAATTATCCGTACACACGTAAAAAACCGTCACATGGCGTACAAAGGAAGACAATTATACCAAACCGATTGTGTGAATCATTTTGTAAATTGCAATAACACATCTTCACATCAAAATGTAAGCAAATTTATGCATATTTATTTAAAAATCGCGATTTTCTGAACACCAAAAAGTTGTGACCATGACTATATAAGTATCCCCACTTCATTTGTACCGTTTTGGCTACCGTACCGTTTGCGTACGTTTTAAGGCCAACATTTTTTTATTGTTTCTTTTACGGGATTTTTTCAAACAAATTGAGTCGGGGGGGGGGGGCGCAAAATAAAAATAAAAATAAAATCCACTTTTTGGTAGAGTCGACAAAAAAATAAAAATAAAATTGAAAATCGGTCAGCATATTTTTATTTTTTCGGAAAACTTATTTTTGAGAAAATTTATTGCTATGATCACAAATATTATTGACATAAGTTCAGTTAGTATAAACATCCATTGTTAAAATATTCATTTTATATCATATATCAAAGAATAAATCTAAATGATTTTTTTTATTATGAAGTTCTAGTATACATCGTAATATTTCTAACAATTTGTTAAGAACATGTCATGTTTATCTGAGCAAAATTTTCAAAGAAAATAGAAAAACTAACATAACATTAAACCCAGAAATAATTCTTCTGTTCAGCACACTTCCACTTGGACAACGTTGTGCTGATCAAAATTGCTTCATGGGACACTCATCTACAGAACTTTTCATGATGTCAATAATTACTATACATCTATATTCTTTCAAGTGCAGCTCATATGTTTATCAAAGAAAATTGGTAAAATACAATACACTTTGAAAGAACTGACATTTGAAACCAATTAAAAGTGTTTTTTTATCAAACAAATTACGATTTTTCATTATGGGCCGTTGTACTTTACTTTTCTTCGTTGTTCACTTCCGGTGATTAGTCACATCCGGTAAATAAACAAATGGCGCGTAATCCAGTTGAAAGACGTAAATCCTTTGAAAAAATGAAAAAATGTTAAATACGCATATTGTTTGCTGTTTTTATTGGAATTACACATTTGCTGATAAATTGGTAGTCTGGGTGAATTATTTGGACCAGATCATATGCAAGTATCTACTGTGAACCATAGGGCGACTTCGACTTCGCGTCCCAGTAGGGCGACGACTTTGTTGCCCACTTCGCCCAGTGTGGTGAGCCATGAATAGTTCTCTGACAGATCGTGGGTAATTTTATTTTGCAAGGGAGGGAATTCATCAAGTCGGTGGAGAGAAGAAAAATAAAAGAAAATTTTGCTTCATTTTATAGGGTCGGCGCTCCCGTAAAACATAAAATATAAAAATGTTGGCCTAACTTGACAATTCGTTGAATTTCCATGGATTATGTTTATGAAATTATAATTAACTAATTTATTTCACTTAGTTTTTTTATTGATCTTTACCTTTTTCATGGATACAAATCTGCATGTTTGCAATGCCAATGGAGACCACACATTGTCTTAAAGATTTTTTTCTCGTAAGCATCAAATGATTATATATATATATATGTATGTATCAACAGATTTTTTATTTGTTTTAGAATGGGAGGGCACTGTTCACATATTATTGGACTTTTAAAATCCCTCCAAGGTTTGAAGCTCCATAATTTCACCCATGTACCTGATGAACAGAGTTGTACAAGCATCCCTCAGCAGTGGCATATTCCAAGAGGAAATAAAATACAACCTGTTCCTGTAAATCACATTGTTGTTGCAAGACCAGTTGAAAGCAGAAAGAGGCGACCAGTATTATGCCAAATTGATACAAGTGAAAAGCAAGTATATTTTTTTTTCAATGGAAATTTAAACTACCATTATGTTGAATAAATATTTGTATCTATACAGGTGTCGTTTTCCTGAGTTTTATGAAGTTGTTCCTTGATCTCAATCTTTACAGGGTGGCAGAGTGGTAAATGTAGTTTGTCTACTATTGATCATTTTCTGTTTCAGATTCGAGTCTCACTGTGGGGAGGGTGCACTTGAATCCAACCTTAATCATGTTAATTGACAAGGGTTGCCTGTGTTCCTGCTGAAGGTCAGGGGGTTTCTCTGGGTACTCCGGCTTACTCTGCTATTGAAAACTGGATGCCATGATATAGCTGAAAAATTGCTGAAAGTCACAGGAAACAACATCCAAATACACAAACAAAATTTTACACATTTAATTTGTGTTCTGTAAGTTTTTGAAATACATGTAACTGATTTGATCGATTGATTTTTCATGTATAATGATGTATTTTACTCAACATCTTAATTTTTTCTTAGGTTAACCTGTGTAAGCAGAGAGGATATACAGGCTTTAATAGGTTTGAATGGTACTCCTCTACAATATATCCTGTCCACAGAAGTACCTAAAGTAAATACACCACTTGGTCAAGTACAGATAGGTTCTTTCTTATCATATCAGGTAAAATTTATTCTTTATTAGAGTTTTTTTTTATCTGTTACAAAGGTATCCTGAAATAAAGTTAAATAACAGCATATAGACCATATCTTGTTTATACTATGAAATAGGTTTGTTGGAACTGTATTCGACAGAATTTGGAATGTTTTAACTTTGGCTATTACGCGTTCAATGTGAACTCGATGTTTAGCAATTTTTAAAGTCTGATAAGAGTCTGCTGCAGACATCTGACTTCCACATGAAGCAAATGGTGGAATATTTAATTGTAATCCCATTTTCTTTAATTCTGTTTCAATTGTGAAACCTTTATTTGCCATTACTGCATCTCCCTCTTGAACATATCCCAGTTCTTTCAGCTGATTTAAAAGTGAATAGAAACCACTTTGCTCGGTTATGGCCTTGTCGGAAATTGATCCTGTAAAAAGTTCAGAAATGAATGTTACTGACCCACAAGGATCACATCCTATCAATGCCTTTAATGTTGTATTTCCTTTATAGTCACTGTACAACTGACTTTGAAGTCCTAAAGCACATGGGGTTTGAGTTTTAATTTCAGTTCGATCAATAATAATCAAAGTATTTGGAAAATCGCTCTTAAAGTCCTTGGGCATATTCTCAATAATAGTGTCTCTGTGAGGCCAGATAGGGAGCTGTCCAAACTTTAAATATATGTGATCGACCCATGTATTGAATATGATGCTAGCAGATTGGACTGTCAAATCAAATCGCATGGCAATATCCTTTAGTCCAAAATTATGTCGCAGTCTTATAAGAGTAAGAAATAAACACATGAAACAATCTTCTTGCAATAGTTTTTTAATATCAGTTCGTCCCTTTTCTTATTCCAACGTAAAAGATTCAGGAAGTAAAAACTGCAATAGTGTTTTGAATCTATCATGTTCCAAAACACTTTCAACACTGAATTTAGAAACACGGTTTTCATTAAGCTCTTCCTTGAGATTCTCATTTTCTGTTGCAAGTTTTTTTAACATATCCAGAAGTTCTATTATTTTGGTATTTTTCTCATCATTTTCTTGTCTCAGTTGTTGAATTTCTACTGTTGTGGCTAGTAGATCCATTGGTGATACCCCTATAAAATTATTTAAAAAAATTTTCATTACCTGTACATGTATTTCATATTGAGACTGACATCATACTGTCCATTTTCAGACAAGAAATTTAAAGGCATCATCTTTACCTGAAGCAAGTGTTGGTTGTGGGGATACAAATATATTTAAGCCCTCACCTGTTGAACTACCACAAGAATATATAGATCTGAATGCAGGGTATGACAACATTAATTGTGAAGAAATGGAGATAAAAACCAGGGATCAATCCAACATGCAGTATTGGTTTGAAGGAAGAAAAAACAGACTGACTGCATCGAATTGTTGAACAGAAAATCCATGCCTTCAATAAAACTTTTGCAAAATTTATTCAACATAAAAGAAATACATGCAGCTTCCATTGATTATGGAAAACGCCATGAAAGTGTTGCGAAGGAGAAATACTTGCAAACTTTTCCTGACCATCATTTTCATGAGTGTGGGTTAGTTGTAAATAAAACTTTGGCATTTCTTGGTGCTACCCCAGATGGGAAAATATGTGACAATGGAGAGAGTGGAATAATAGAAATAAAATGTCAATTTTCTGCAAGGAACATGGAAGTAAAATCAGCCTGCACATCAGTTACAGACTTTTTTATGGAAATAGTGGGTGATAAAGTTGAACTGAGAAAAAATCACAACTATTATTCCCAAGTACAAGGGCAGTTAATGATAACTGGTGCTGCTTTCTGTGAATTTATTGTATATACACAATGTGACATGGTTGTCCAAAGGATTAAGCCAGATGTGCCTTACACGCGACATGCTTCAAAAGCTTGCACAATTCTTCAAAGAGTTTGCACAACCCTTTTTAAAACCAATGTCAGTTTAAATAATTAATATTTACATACATTGTTCATCTGTCTGAGTACTTGTTCCAGTCTCTACTTCCATAAAAGATATGTTTTCATTTCTGAAAAAAAAATATCGATGTAAACAAATGTTGTCCTCTGTTTTTATCTATAGTAACATCTATTTTTCATCTGAAATTGTTAATTAGCTACTTAAAATCAATCTTTCAACTGTATATTTAGATAAGCATCAATAGCACTTTGTACATATATGCATGTACATAAATTAAATGTAAATACAGATTCCTTATTGTCAATCGTGCCTTAGTGTACAAAAATTTTTTTAAATGGTTACACTCACATGTACTCTTCAGCAGTGAAGTTTAGCCATTTTCTCTTATTTTGCTTTGAGGGCTATATCGGGTTGTCCTTTTTCTGCTGGGTTTGCTAATGGATCCATCAGCCTGTACAGGATCTGGAAATTCATCTGTTGGACCATTTTCCCCCACAAAATGCTAAAATAACATACAAAGTATTATAATAACTGCAATGCTACATCTTACATTTTTAGCTTGCAAGGTAAACTTTTATTTTATTTTTTGACAATATAATTTTCTAAAGCAATTGAGTTACTTCATTTGCTGGGGAACAGGCCTACAGTCACAGTGTGACACTGACCCCATCATTTATTTATATTTACAGAAACCCTGTTATTAAAATAATTTTAATATACTTAGTCACATTTGAACTTAAAAATTGTGAGAAAATAATTTAATCTAAATACACAGCTTCAAAAAACAAGTTTACGATTCAATTTCTAAAATGTTCAAAACGAAAAAAAAATGAAGAAATCTAGCCACTCGTACAGCTGTAAATACGTATATGCCGGTCATACTAAACGCAGGGAAGTGACGAGAAGTAATTAAAAATGGTTTATTTGATTAAATAAAGGTTTCTTATTTATATATTTGTTATATTTTGTATAAATTTATCAAAATTGACTAAAACTATATAATTCGTCTGTGAATGGACGATTTCGAGCAGTTCGACGATGTTTACATTTCTCTGCACTTCTCTGCGTTTAGTAGGACCCCGTATATACTAGTATACGCAGTTGTGTATAATTAAAAACAAGTGATAAATATTGTTTACATAGTTAAATAATTTGCGAACAATCCTTACCTTAGAACATACTGCTTTATGTTTGTTGATTCGATTGACATTAAGTTGGTCATGAGGTCGCCCACATGCTTTTATCCAACGTTAACATTTGTTCAAATTCTTATTAGGTTTGGGAAACGGGATGAATTTATATCCCTGCATTCTGTCTGGATAACGCTCGTCCGAGTTACATGTGCCCCAAATACAACGGCGTACCATTTCTGCTATTAAACGTATCAATTTTCGGCAAAACTATCAGTACCCATAAGTAGGACCTCACGGTATCGATCTATTTTAAATAGGAAAGGAAAGGCATACAGAGCATAGGCCCCCTAAAAACGAGAGAGAGAGAGAGAGAGAGAGAGAGAGAGAGAGAGAGCGAGCGAGAAAGCTAGAGGATAAAATGAGAGAAAAGGAATATGATGTTTCATTAAAGAAAATTCATTATTTATGGTCATAGTTGAAAAAAAGCCAGCTAAAAGTAGGGGGAAAAGTAAAAAACAGAGTCTAGAAAACTTCGTCTGGATGGCTTCCAATGCTTAGATTCCCGGATTCCCCCCCTGGACCCCTACCAGGGCACTGCTCTGGACCTGCTGTGGTCCTAGAGCGGCCACCAGGCTCCTCGCCGAACTGTCAAGTCTCCCCCTAACAAATTCCGGGATCCGCCCCTGATGTACATTTCCAGATCGAGACATGCATTTTGCTTGCCGTTGACTGAATAAATGAAAATTATTTTAATTCACCAGAGTATATCTAATCAGGCTTATATATATTTAATGTATTTATGCAGTAAAAGCCATAATTTCCAGTCGATAAGTATTTTTGGTATAGATTGTTTATGAGCGCTGCCATGTTAAACGATAGCGAGGCTGAAAAAAATCCAAATCCACAGGTTGAAAAAAATACAATTACGCTGGTTTCCATTGACAGAATGCATTAAAATTTTACCACATTGTTTAAAAATGGTATACTTATCAAAATATTTAAGTACAAAGAGCGTAATAAGTAGTTTTTTATTTTATGTCAGAAATTAAGGCAAATAAAATTGATCGCTTCCATTCGGTAGCTTGTATTGACGGTTGATTGATCATTACGCGGGCTTCTGTGTATGATTGACACATTACAATTCATTTGTAACACAGAAACAATCCAGATTTTACATAGTAAGACGTAATTTGTACCCACCCACATCTAAATAGAACCGGAGAAAAGTCCCGAAAAGATCCGGACATTTTCTAAAAGTCAAACGGAGTTAACTCCCTTACCCTTTACCGTCCCTACTATTTATTAGTCTCGATCACCCAGACGCATATATAATAGCGTCTGGGATCACCTTGTTGTAATTTCGCTACCAATAGGTGGAGACAAAACAATGATTCTATTTTTAGGGCCCTATTTTTAAACCAGGAAAACCATGCATACTTATAATATGACGTCACATTCAGATTCACTCTTGATTGTGTACAACAATAATATTTGTTTAATTAATTGATAAAGTTATATTTTATAAAAATATTCAAATGTAAACTTTGGCACAATTTTTTATACACTTCTTGATATGAACGGAAGTAATTTTTTAGATAATAAAAATATCATCCAATCAAAAATTACGCCCAGTTTTGGGCGTAATGGTAACGAGTTCAATATAGAAATGAATCCAGACGCACAAATGTAATTAAGCGTCTGGATGATCGAGACTAACTATTTATTAATCCACTTATTTTCGTCAACCATAAACAACATAAACAAACTTATCTCGGTTTCCGTCTTTGTTATATCCACTGATATTACTAGTCTCTCTATCTCGCCAATTCTGATTGTTATCATATTTTATCATGTTTTTAAAATCCAAATTTTTTCGGCCATGTTAAAATTAAGTAGATCGATACAACAGGGTTCCTATATACGATTTGTTTGTGGGACAAAGATGGCGGACTTTTGTCGTCATGTGATCTAATTATAAATGCAGCGCGTTGATTGGTCAGTTTAATAATTAAGATTGACATCTCGGAATCATGAAATTCATGGTTTGACTTTCAAGTAATACTGCCAGAGGATTTTGCTGAGGTCATTAACTTCTTTAGGAAACTATATTTGGTATTTTAAAGGTTGCACTCAAAACATCTGACAAAAGCATATCCCACAGGAAAATACTAGTAGTTGGAAGTAAGTTAATTTGTTATATTTATTCACAATGACTGTGGTTCATTCGCTTTGAAATAGGACCAATTCGATTGCGAAGTTATACAGCATTAAAAGCCCGCAAGAGAAATACACAAATATGCATCGAATGCTTTCAATGAAATCTTCTATGTATCTTTATGTATAGTAATCGTGGAAATTTTCGCTAATTTACGACCAAGAAATATCCGCGAATATTAGCCCCAGGCGAATTATTTGGTTTTAACGATTTAAAACATGAAATTTGAGAATAACAACGCTGTATAAAATATTGATTCCTATCTTGATCTAGTCCGAGAATTCTCTGCCGTCCAACGCTTTTTTTTTTTTTTTTTTTTTTGCGTGGGACGGCAGAGGATTCTCGGACTAATCGAGATCGCTCTCATTTACACACTTGTTTTATCAACAGTACAATCTACAGATTATATATTTACAAATTATAGAAATAGTAGTTGCAGGATTTAAGTCTTGCAGCTATGGCTGTAAAACATGTTGAATGAAATCCATTTTGTTTTCCAATTTTTTATGACATTTTATTACCTGTTAAGCCTGCATCAGGTAAGTTGTCGGTAAACCTGAGAATTAATTAATGAGGGGCTAAAGTGGGGTCCATTAACAGGTTAATAATTTTTTCCTAAACAAAACAGATAACAGTAAATTAAAAATAATAATAAAAGATAACAGCAATTTACATGAGAAAACAGAAAAAAGTGAGTTCAAAAATCGAAAAAAAACCAGGTAGCACAGCCGAATCTCATGGTTGGGCAATGCGTCGAGAAAATGCATACATTAATCCGTGTTTTCATAGCAACAAGTATGGAATCCTATGTATTTCCTTTCTTCAAAGGAAGACTCAAAAACATTTAAAAAGTAGTGAATAAAATGACTTAACAGTTAACAGATACAAAATCTGTAAATAAGTTAACAGTATTTTGACTATTTACAGCAAACAGGGTTTTTATTTTCATTATAACAATTAACAATCATGTCAATTTTTAAGGAAACTGATAATTTAGCTAATGGTTGAAAAACAGTTAACAGTTACTTTATTTATTTTAAAAACAGTATACAGACGAGTACAAATGCCGAAAACACTTTAACAGAAAAGATCTCCCCCTCATTAACAGATAAATACAAAAAGTATAAATACAATATGGATACTTATTTCTATAAATGAGACTTTTATCTTACTGAAACATTTTAAATGGAAGCTCAGCACTTGCGGTATTTATAAGTATTCCTTTAGGTATTAAAATTAATAACGAAAATTGATAAAGAAAATACTGAAACATACGTGTTTAGTAAATATTAATAATAAATTAATAACTGGGAAGTCATGTGTCTTCATACAGAAAGAAATCTTTTATTACACTTCCGAAACAATATATTATCGGTAAATCATTTATACCAGTTAATCGCGAAAAATTAAAATCTATGACACATAGAACCGCGAAATTTATCCCCACGAGAAATTTTTGGCCACCAAATCGGGAAAATAAAACCTCACGAAAAGTACCACCTTTACAGTATTAAATGTTAAATTAATATAGTACATTCTTCATGTTTATGTGTTATATTTAGACAAAAATATTGTGGATCTTTCTGATATAAATGAACATTCGTCTGAAAAAAGAATAGCATTAATTATTCCTCAGTGTCGATGCTCTTATTTCTTGTTTACTTACTTGCAACCTTAGATATTTACAACGACAAATATATTTAAAGAAAATAATAACAAACATGTTACGCATAGCCATAACAAAATCTATGGTGCAATGTTTGACAAAAAAGAAAGCTATTTTTAATAATAGTAATCTTTGACAAATAAATACAAAGTTAGAATACACCGATAACATGAATTTCATAAAATCCTTTTTAAATTATATCTTAAATGTGATGCCAATGGTCATTTCAGAACCAAATATATACAAAAACGAGGCCATTTTAATTTCAAAATAAACTGTTTTTCTCAACTGAGCAGCAATATTTCAGCATATACTGCATACAGTGTCTATATATCTTAATTAAGCTTGAATTGAATAAACTTTAGGCCGAATTTTACTGCCGTTATAATCCGAAGTTAGTTTGGTGATTTGTCGGATTAACGGCAGAATTAAGGTATCCGACCCATAATTGAAGTCACCGTTTCATTTTATTGTTCGACTAAAAAATACAGCGGTATTCAATCAATGTATTGCCAATTAATGATACAAATGAAATATTTTTAGTCAATGTATACATTTGTGAGCAAAAAAAGTTAGTTACTCAAATAGAATTTCCGATGTTTGCCGGAAATTACCGAGGTCTGCTCCATTGAAAAACAATGGACATCCGGGACACCAAATATGATCACGTGGTCAATTATGGTCCGAATACCTCAAGTCCCATTTTAAATATTTTTTATTTAATAATTTTCAAATATTTTATTCATCTCTTACATTTATGCAAATGAAACTAAATGATGAAGAAAATATTCAATTATAATATAAAAATATCTGCTTATTTAACATATAAGAATACTAGTTTTATTAACATCAATATATTCTTAAATTATATTCACATTCTCTTATGCTACTTAAAAACGTATTTTTTCCTACATACTTTACAGGTAAAAATCTTAGCAATCCTTTTGATGGCCCCCTAATCCCCACCCCTAATTGGATGTTGTTATAGTTAATTATCAAAAGTTGGAGAAACGTGAACACACCAGTCCCATTGCTCGTAATGTAGCAAATAAAAAATTCTAACTTCAGTCTATTTCTAAATATTAATCTTCTTTACGTTGCGAAACTTACGGGAAACGATCTTTATTGAAGAAATTTATCTTTTCGTCTTTGAAGACGCACGTGGAAAATGCTATTTCCGTATATGGATAATGTGACCTAATTTTATTATAAACGCTAATTTGCATACTATAACAACCATTTGAACTTGATAAAGTACTGGATAGAATTAAACAGGCGCATATAGACTATTTTTCACTAGTCGTGGAAGGTGCAGCATTATTTGTTTTAAATAACTTTAAAAATGAACTCCAATCCAGGAAAATCGTTGTTGATATTTGGACAATGGATTATAGAGTGTGGGATGGATAAAAAATTATAGTTGATAAATCAAAACGCAATTTAGAAGGACTAAGAAATTTTTTCAAAGACGTTGGTGGATATGTAGAACACTCGCAATTATCTAATACTGATAATATATCAGACGGTATGGCTTTGGATGTCATTTTCGTAAATATTAACACGTGGTGCAAGAACTATAATATTCTCCCAAATGGTAAAACATGTTAGGTCTATGGGTTCATATCGATAAAGAAGATGTTTATGTGTAAATTTTCCCGCTTTATTCGATGCGATCATTGGATTTGTTATAATGTCGTGCTGAAAAATATGAGAGGATAATATGTAAGTTCAGTTTTGTGCTCTTTGTCTTGAACAATCGAGTTTAAATTTCAGTGTTAATTACAAATATTTATTTTTGTGTAATTATAAATTGAGTTGGTTTAGTAGATTTACAGCATTAAACATTTTACATGTGCTCGTTGAAACATACATGAATTGTCAGACAATCATTATAACTTGCCAGTTTGTTATCGTCGTTGTAAAAATCATAGATGATATATTATTTTGTTCTAACATAACGTTTAAACATATTTTACTAATTGATTTATAGCACAATTTTTGAAAACCTTCATGGATTGTTTTAGGCTTGTAGAAGGTCGGGGGTGGGGGTTTTCTCCGGGTACTCCGGCTTCCCCCCCCCCAATAAAAACGTCATGATAACGCTGAAAAATTGTTGAAAGTGGCGTTAAACATCATTCAAACAAACAAAAAGCCATTTGGAATTTGTGTAGTTGTAGATCTTTTAAAAAGCCAAAAACAAAATACACACATCGAGTAACTCGAACTGAAAAAAATAATGTGTGCTCCGGAAGAGTATGCTCTATACTAAGTGTTGACGTATTGTGGAGAGGGTTTTTTGCGTGAAAATGAAAACTGCTTACCGCGTATGGTTCAGCTTAAACTCCTTTTGGAGATCAAGAAGACTACTTTTTGAAATCTATAATTATTTCCTCCAGATATTCAGCGTTTTGAAATATGGCAGTTTTTAAATTTTGAAAGGGCGATTTCCCATACTAAAATTTGACCATAAGACATTGTATGTTAAACTTGTTGCAAATTACATTGATACATTCTAAAGGTAAACATAATTTTCACAATTTGCATTATTGATTTTCAATTTCTTCTGTAATATGTTTTGTGTGAATTTTCACATGATATGCTATGTAATCTTATCAAATGTCTGAAATCTAATAGGAGACCGATTAATTAAAGCTAACAAAGCTTATTTACGAATCCTCTCATAATATATTGTTTGTATATGTGGTATTTAAATGTGAATATACGAATAATACATAAGGAGTTCAATATTCTCACATTCATCAAAAACAAGCCAACGAACATCCTTAATTATATTAATAATAATCAAATGCCACAATGTGGTACGACGTCTGTTACACCAAATTATGTTTGATAAAAAAAGTATATTTACCATTACAACAATAACAATACTAATATTAAGCAGTTAACACAAACACCATCAAGCAGTATAAATGTAAAGACAACATTGTCATACTATTGATAATTTTGATAATTTACTATTTTTAGTAAACCTTAGTGACTGGTGAATACAAAATAATGACAACATCGTTATAATGCATGTATATATTGGGTTTTCTATATTTTAATTTATATGTGTGTTAACCTAATAACCAAATAAAATTCTCAATGTCAAATACAATGATAGTAAAATTAACTTTAACGACTGTACAAGCGTTTCAACGCCTGTGATAAACCAAAGAAGTTTTAAAATGAAATAATAGCAAACACTGATAGTACTCAGGGACAGTCTATACTAACGGGACATGTCACTGGCGTTTTCGGCAAAATTTCTAGGACACGAACGCAGAGCTAGCACTTCGGTCGGAAATTTTCGTATCTAGAATTGAGTCACATACGGCTAGCTTTAGTTTCGAACTTTGTTAAAATGTAATCGTGTGCATTACGGTATGATATGATTTCCGTTTTTTTAAATACATTATTTACGATTTTCTAGTGTTTTTCCGTGCGTTTATCTATATTATACAATAAAAAAATTTCATGTCAGATCGGATTATTATAATTATAAATTTTTATTCACCATAATCGAGTAATTAAACTAAAACAACTTTCCCAATTAACATTTTATTTAATTTCTCTTCAGCTTTAAATGTTTTCATACATATATCTTTAATTACTTTATTTGTAAGGTAAAAGAATACAATTCTTTGATAATGATAAGGAAAAAGAAAATAAACAAAAACACAAGCCACTCTGTATAATTATTAACCTGTCGGGTAAACACACCTGTCAGGTAAACAAAGTAGAAATTACAGGATGATATTGCAAACAGTAATTAACTAATCAACTAATTAATAAAATTTTCTGTCTGTCTCACACCATGTGGTGAAACCAAGGCAATATGTATATTATAAACCTGTCAGGTAAACACAGTATAGGAATAACAGGATGTTATAACAGTAATAAACTAATTAAAAAATTTGTCTGTCTGTTAGGTGACGTGACTTCTTTCGAGAAGGCATCTGAAACAACAAAATTATTAATAATTAATATTAGATATGCACACGGTGGATATGCACAGGAGTATCTATAAATTCATAAAAACCAACTAAGGTAAGTTGTGATCACACAAAGGGTGATAAGTTATTACATGTACAAGTGGGTGTATGTAGCCAAGATGGGGACCGGTGTTCCAAAATATAAACGAATTTCCAATCATCCAAATTCATGCAAAAAACACATAAAACCTACTTTAAGCAGTCTACTACACAGGAGTATCTATACATTTTCATAAAAACCAAGGTTTGTTGTGATCACACAAAAGGGTGATGAAGTTATCCCATTCAAAAATGGGTGTATGGTCGGTGTATGTAGCCAAGATGGGGACCAAAATATAGTATAGACTGTCCCTGTAGTACTGTACACTAAATATTCATATCATCCGACATGACAGTATAATGCGATTTTTTTTCTATGACTTAAGGTATCCGACCCATAATTGAAGTCACCGCTTAATTTTATTGTTCGACCATCAATGTATTGCTAGTTAATGATACAATTTAAATATCTTGTTTTACTTTGTGTCAATGTTAACATTTTTGGTAAAAAAAGTTAGTTACTCAAATAGTATTTCCGATGTTTGCCGAAATTTACCGAAGTCTGCTCCATTGTAAAGCAATGGACATCCGGGACATGAAATATGATCACGTGGTCAATTATGGTCCGGATACCTTAAGTAAGTTGTACACATATGTGTGCGTCTGTTAAGAATAGAAAAAATACATGAGAAAGAACAGTTGTGTTTTTGTCATTCATTTTTATTCCTTTAATTTACAATAAATAATTTGAATAAATTGCTATTAATCAAAACTTTTTTTTTTAAATCGGAAGAATGCCTACAGAGAAAAAAAAGCCTTAAACTTCGTCATGAAAACTAATTGTTTTTACTTATTTTTTGCCACCACAAAATACGTTTATATATTTATAAATTAAGATAGGGGTCAAATTTTATGAAAGTAAACTAAAAGCATATTATAATTCCAATATATATTCTGATATCAACTCTTTGTTTTTCTAATAACAAACTAATGAAATTTACTACAGCAATGTAATTGACTGAGAAACTTTTTTTCGTTTTTGATTATAAGGCTAATGAGAATAGAACTATGCTTCCTCCAAAGGCAGGTCATGTCAAAATCTAAATTGGTTCTACCTTCAACACATTAATTGTCAAAAAGGATTCTTCAAAACATGTTCCATATAGGTGAACAAAGTTAACGAAGGCATTCGAAACCAAGCCCACATCACCATCTCCAAAAATTTAGTAATTATGGATATACTTAAAACTTTTTAAAGACTTCTTGTCGGTTTTATAGATGAATAAATTAAAAGGTTTTACCACGGCTTCCCAATATTTTAATACCTAAATTACCAATTAGGAGATAAAATTGTGTCACCAAAAAATCAAATTTTAATTAAATTTATTTTATTAATTATCAAATAATTATACTCATTGTACTTACGAATAAGTTTGGACAACCCACAATCTTTACATTAATGATATTGTAGAAGGGGCGTCAATCCACTCTTACCCTCTTTTTAAATTTAAATAATACATGAATGTTTATTCAATATAAATTCAATTGTAGGATATTTGTCGGAAATTCAGAGGGCATTTGTTTCTAACACAAACGGTACAAACGGTTAAGCGCATAGACAAATTTTACATTTCTTTCTACTAATTACCTTCCAGCGCTGACAGCGTTTGTACAAACGATGCAATCGGTAAAGACCATGTTCACTGCGTTTGTCGTCTGCGTTTGTAGCTCAACGCTACATTTCTTTCTCAATTTATCACCTCATCAGTTGGAAGCACATGTTATTTTCATATTTCCCATTGAGGTTAGACGAGTTCAACAAAGGTTATAAACGTTAAACAAACGATGTATTTCTTTCTCATGAGTTAGCGCTTGACAAACCCATTACAAACGCTGTCCAGCGCTGAGAAAATTGGGGTTAGAAAGAAATGCACTCTCTATCTTATATTTAATTTGATTATGGGACACTTCAACTAAGATGGTTCCCAAACCTTGCCATTATCAAACGGACCAAAATTTGTCACTGAACAGAGCCAAGAAAACAAAAAAAAAGGAAAAAGAACATATGAATGTATGTGCTTTAGGTACAATTTTTCCAATACCTAAACATTTTTACTTATACTATTAAAACCACTCACAAAAAGTAAGATCTTAAACTATCATGATTTTCTTTAAATAAACCGCACTTTATAAAACAATAAAGGCGGATAAAAATACAAGAAAAGTAAATACATAAAAATGACCAAAAAGGAAAAATAACAAACAAAAGTAACAAAGATAAAAGACAAATTTGTGTGATTTCTATCTGTATAATAGATAAAATTACATACAATTTAGAAACAAAATCTACCTGTAAACACTTAAATGTCATAAGTAATCTGATGAATCATTGCAATCATTACGCCCGAAATATTTATATTATAAATTATTTATATTATTAATATTTTAGTTCACAACTTTAATCGAGAATGTATAGATTGCTTGATTAGCTGAAATTATATTAATTTAGAACATTTGCAGACAGTGTTTGTGTCTTTTCTTGACATAAATTATACATTTTCTGTTATAGTACCACACGCGCAGATGCGTTTAATATGAAGCCTACATAGACCCCAACGGTTAACGTGTACTCGGGTAAGAGGGTTAAATTAAGTTCTGATAATTGTTTCCTAATCTATTTAAGTAATCATTGTTTATCTTAAATATTCATATTTTAGCAAGTATCCGTTATGAATTAATTTTTAAAATCGCATTAAATTATTAAAGATACAATGACAAGAAGTAGCGCTGTTATGTTCTCACTGAAACAGTGACGTGACTGGGTTATACAGAGACCAATATTATACACATGGTGCTTAATATCTACTGTAAAGTAATATTAACTTATCGTTATAAGATACTGTATGTGCTATTTCGGGGTGGGGGGAACATAGACATCTTTTTTGTCTTGAATGGTAATAATTGTTCCCAAGAATTGATGACTTTCGATATTTAGCAACACATATTTTGTTTAAAATCAATTCTTACTGAAAAATATTGATTCATTGTGATTGCAAGAAAAACATAAACAGCCAACTGTCTTTTTTTCTTGTAAGATACATGCATCTGTTAATGGACCCTTACTAATGAAACATCGCTTCAATAAATCTCAAGATCTGTGAAATCAATAAATACTGTAAAACCCGGTTAGAACGAATAACAACGGTTTTAATTAAATATGAAACAAAATGGTAGTATATTTTATGTAAACAGTTGAAATATTTTATTGTTACAAACATAAAAACAAATCCGCCATACAAATTATAATGTTACATACTTATGTCTCAACATCATACATAATCACAAGTAAATAAGACTTTATATCAATATCCGGTGTTGGCTTGTTATTTAAAAACTAAATAGGATATATGTATCTTAATCTAATATATTCAAATATCAAATCCTAAATAGATTAAGTGTTTAAAACAAATGCATAATATTTGCAATGAAATACAAATAACATAGATTTTTAATCAAAACAACATTCTACTATTGATCACGTGGTCTGTCAACACTGAGATTGCGGGTTCGATTCTCACTGCCGGCAGGGTGTACTCGACTCCAATCTTAATTGACAAGGATTGCCAGTTTTCCTACCGAAGGTCGGGGGTTCTCTCCGGGTACTCCGGCTGCCTCCCCCAATAAAAACTGGACGCCATGACATAGCTGAAAAATTGCTGAAAGTGGCGTTAAAACACCATTCAAACAAACAAAAAATCAAAACAACATTCACAATCAATTAGATTGATTTTAGACGGTTACGTGAAATTTAATTTCTGCAACAAATACTAATTATAAATGAAATCTTACATATTAATGTACTTTATGTCATCATATTTCAATTTAGTTTCATCATTACGGTAAAAACATGTTTATTTCCCTAAATGTTTTGTACCCTATTTGTGGGGTTTTTCTACTATAAATATAATTCTGTCCAGGAGAGACATTTTTTAATAAAGAAACAGAAATTATCTACGAAAATTAAAATAATCATTTTGCATAACACACATATACTAAGATGCTTATTTGTATTTTGTTACATGTATATATCTGGTTATGAAATTGTGTCCTTTGTTAATTTTTCAAGAATAATGAGCTAATGTGTTTGTTTGTCTATAAAACTTATCCAAGTTACTAATGTTATATAATTGATTACGAGAGACGAGGGTTTATCAATCAGTGTACTCAACCCATTATCATAAATAATAATTTTTAAGATCTCGTATCTTTAAAATTTTATGTACGATCACAAATATTAAAGTAGGACTTTTACCAGTTTAGAAAACGACGAATCGTAAAAAATTAAAATTACACGATGTGGGGCACATTTTCAAAATGTTAATTTTATTTATACAGATGTAAAAGTCGCAACTAAATTATTTTGTTCTATACATAGACTGTTACAGTTACGTTTTAAATTTTAATTCTCCATATTTTTGCATTGTCTATTTTTATTAATTCTCGTGTCTAGTAAAACATAAAACTCTGTCTCGTTGGAAGCTTCAAGAAAGCATTTATTGTTTAAACGGTTTTGTGATCACATGTACCAAGGTGGATATAGCAATAAAAAAGCCCTTCTACAATAAGTTAAAATAAATGCTGTGAAAGTAGTTTTCTTCGTGGATTCAAATCTCGTGGTTTGGTGAAATTTTACATGTTTATGGGTTCTTAAATTCGTGAAATAACGTTTACGAAAATGCAAAAGTAGTAGCGATTAAAATAAATGATAACCACAGAATCATTTGCACAGTTGTTAATAAATATCAACATATAAAGAAGACAAAACAGTTACATAACATGCTGTTGTTTACGCACGTGGTTACGATTGTACACTAAGGTGTTCATTAGTGGTCATGATTTTGTAATTAGAATACATCATATTTTTACAAAAAAAGTTAATTTTTTCTATTCTAAATATCAGCCTTAACAGGACTAAAATCAAAAATAAATAATAAATTGGGTAATGTATTAATTATTTATTATTAGCACATTTATACCCCAAGGGGTTGATGGCAATACAGTTACACAATTATACACAAACAATAAACAGATATACATTTTATAAGACATTATTAACTAAAATAAAATCCAAATCATGCAGTAACATGCAGAGTCCACTTTCCTCAGTACTAACGACTTTTTTATAAATAGTGCAACATACTGCAAATGACTTGAAGAGGACATTAATTTTACATATGTTTCAAATTCATTTCTTATACAAATATCTTTTAATAATTCTTTTCTTATTTCGTTGTATTTAGGGCAATGGAAAAAGTAGTGGATTTCATCTTCAACGACATTCATGCTGCACATTTGACATAATCTATCATTTCGTTTTAGTTTTTTATAACGACCTCTTTCTATTTCAAGAAAGTGATCGCTAATTTTCATTTTACAAATATTTTTTCTATTTTCAAAGTTAGTTTTTAATAAATATTTGATCAATTGCAACTAAAAATCCTTTGAAAATATTAAACTCCCTAACTCCCTGATTGCTATCAGAAGAAAGCATTCTTAGCCGAAGGGTCGTTTTGTCACTACAGATGTTGAGTAGAACTTTTACAAAGGTTTAATTTAATGTCATGTTTGCCATGATCGGTATTATATAATCACAACATCCTTTGATAAAATGTGTTATTGATATGGACTAATGAAGATAAAAATAAAGCTTATCTTTTAAATATTTTTATTTATGTTCAAAGGAGCAACCAAACTCATAATTCTGCTACTAATTTGTTACTTTATTAACATGAACACCTTGTATCTCCCTTCTTTGACCTGAAGTCGATGTTTCTTCGTACTCTTTACAATTAAATGATACCTACATTTAAGACATTTAATAAAAACACTATTGCAACCTGCTTTCATAATCATTTTAGATTGATATTGAGCTAAAAATTAGGTATGGATCGAACAAAAAAAAACATCTGACATTTACAAATAAATGACCAATCTCGGACATTTTCGAATCGTTGTTCCCAAGTTCCGATAGGTTAATGAAGTTTATTTCTTCGTTGGATTTTTAAATTCGTGGTCAGGGCCTCCAGGTAAACCACGAAAATTGATACCCCAAGAATAAAAAGTATTTCATAGTATGTTATAAATTCATATACAAAAATGTGTACATTCTTAAAAATCGAAATCCGAAATGCATACTGACAGCCGTCTTGTTGACAAATAACTTTCATTTCTGTATTATTATTTACAGAACACATAAATACAAGTTATTTTTATAATATCGTCGATTTTGTATGTCCAATTTCGTTCCCAAATGCTAAATTCAAATTTACTGCTATCTTAAACAGATTTTTCATTATTTCTTTATAGCAAGTAAAAACACTTAAAAATACATGTGTTATATACTGTGGTTTCATTTGTATTCGTGGGTACCAATTTTCGTTGTTTCGTCGGAGTGTGTATAGTAAACATCAGGCATCATTACCCATGTAATCAACCGCCCAATAGCATTTTTTCGTCAGTTGTCCGTCATTATAGATTGTCTGGAGGTAATTATTCGTTGAATTCTTAATTTCACTAGATTGTCTGGAGGTAATTATTCGTTGAATTCTTAATTTCGTGGTTCGAGACAAACCACGAAATTAAGAATTCAACGAATAATCCACGAAATTAAGAATTAACGAATAATTACCTCCAGACAATCTATAATGACGGACAACTGACGAAAAAATGCTATTGGGCGGTTGATTACATGGGTAATGATGCCTGATGTTCAAGGGACATTGTATATTGATATCCTTTCGATAGAGATGACAATTTTGCAATATGAACAACGTCAGTGCGTTTATGAAACTAAACAGAAATGAAATTAATAACAAGTACTATCTTTAAAAAAGATATTCGACGCATATAACTCTTAGAGATGTATGTAAGGTAGAACGGAAACTACACAAACATCAATAAAAAAAACTTGTAAAAAAATTATCAAACGAAAGAGAGAGACAAGAAACATTAACGTTTTCTTTCATTGATGTGTGTGGGGGAGATAAATAATTAACGTGCTGCGAACTGTATCCAATCAAAATAAGGCTATAATATAAGAAGGTTGCTACATTCATGGATTTTAAAATCAATGTTATTAAATCATAGTGTATTATCAAAAAGAGACTTTGCAATTAGAGCTCCATCTCCTGTCTGCGCGTGAATGACGACGGACGCAAAGAAAGAAGATTAATGGCTTTAAAAATCATATAGCTAACAATAAACATATTTAAATATCCCCAATTAAAAGCTATTTCAGAAGTAGACCAACATGGTAAATAAAACAAACAAACCTTTCTATGTATTCGGAGTTGTAGGTTTTTTCTTGTGATGTATCGTATATATTAACTCGAAAACAAGTTAGTTAACATTTTAAAATTTCAAATCAGCACATATTTTTTAAAATAAATTTCGATATGTACTTTGAAATTCATGCATCAAGTAAATTAAATATTCATTCACATGTATTCATTACAGTTTGCTATAAAATCTGACAATCTTTTAAAATGGGAACTTTAAGTAAAATATATTAACATGAACACAAAATGTCAATTCAAAGCTTATTGAAATCGGTAATGTGTATGCTATCCCAAAAATGGGGCGGGGGGTTTGAGATAAACCGTATGGTCCAAATAAATAATTGCAACGAAACAATCAGTGAATTTTACTCTAAATTATATGCGCTGTGTGTATAGTAAACAAAATGTGTTATCGAACCACCGTGTCTCATGCTAGTCACTTGGCCTTCTGACAATTATACCAATGACCTACTTACCTTTGTGTAGGACCATTTGTATGACAATAATTTCAAGATAGGGAGAGAAAGTGCGTGTGTCAGGAGGTCAAATGAAGAAAATATTTTGTAAATACATCACCGGCGTGAGGATTGTATACAGATACGATGGTCAACAAAGCAAATACAATTCCATCCCATACGAAATGCGCGAAAGTTACAAAACATATGGTTTTATCATGTAATTATTGTTTATCAGTTCTGAATGGCATTCTTTTGGCATAAAAATAATTCTCTAAAGTAAAATTACGACTACCAATTGTTTAAAAACACAAGTCTGCTGGAATAATTGTCGGGAAATGTTTTTCAGACTATACTATAGTAGGTTGTTCGAACGCATAATTTTTTACTATTTTTGTCCAATCAGAATGCAGGCTTGTCTTCAATAACAGTACGTTACCGTAGGTTAGCGTCTTTTAGTTCAAAGGTCAAAATTCGAAAATATACCGACTGCGTCGGAAAAAGACATCGTGTTACTTGAATTGTGTAAACCAGTAAAAGAAACAATTATCCAACAGCAAACCAGTAAAGAAAGTACTTCCTGTTGCGCCTTTTGGCGGTAAAGTGTTCATGTATACACAAATAGTACAATCATTTTCTTTATTGAAATACCGATCAATAAAACAATCTATTAACACCTTTTTTGCTTATTTCCATCTTTAAAAACCACTAATTATATCATCAAGGTTATTGTCAAAGTTAATCTTTGTCGCAGGGAATTTACGACTCATTTACAATGAAGTGTTTATTTAGATTGGCTTAATGACATGTTTATTAATTATGTTATTATATTTACGGTTACAAAACAAAATCTTGTTTACTTCAAATTCTTTTTAAAAACAAAACAGTCAATACGCCGTTTTCAAGATAAGTAGTTGGATGTATCCTATCACGTGATATATGGTATCACATGATTTTATAAGGGCACTTTTCTCAACGCACTCTCTTTTAAAATTCTGTAAACGGCACAAAACGGTATAAACGCAACCCCCTTCCACGATTTTATGTTTAGTGTGGGCTTTGCACTCCGGCACATCAAAGCGCAGGTTTCGTTTTGCATCGTCTTTCTAAAACCGTCCCATTTTCGTTTTTAATGTTGCCGCTTTCTACTAAAAGTGCCCTAAATTTTTATGAAATCATGTAATCAGCATTATATTTTCCACCTGCTTATGCGATATAGATTAAATCTTGAAAATGACTTATTACAAATGTACAGACTAACACTGTATGTGAATAGCGAAAAATAAAAGCAATTCCTTCTTGTTTAATTTTTTCAGATTCCGCGTACCACGAATTTAAGAATCCCACAAAATGTCTTTTTTCCTCCAACCACGAAAATTGATACCCAAGAAAAAAAAGAACCACAGTAGTTAAAGGAAAAACGAATCAGAACTTAGAAAAAGGATTATTTTAAACAAGGACCACATGGTTGATTGGCAAAAAACATAATATTGTATTTGAATCTTTGGGATGCTTGTATTTAATAACGTAACGCTTAAATATTCTTCCTGTTTGTTTTTATTGGTTAATTGCACATTTATATGTATTGATGCATTGAAAGGTTCTATTGTGTTGGCCCATATTTTATTAATAATTAGGTAGCGCGCAAAGTAAATTTTATAACCTTGGTATCTGATGACATTTCATTATTTACAATCCGATTTAAATTTAATTATCGATTTTTTAAGATTGTCCATTTTGGATAATTGTCTTCTCCAATAAAACATGAACTCCTTCAAGTACAGGTCCACCTAAGAATCATGCAAACTTGAAAAATTGTGATAAGTGGATTCTTTCAAATTTTGTCAATTTTCCATTAAAGTTAATTGGTATGGTTCATAATATCTCCACAAAATTTTTTAGAACTTAAAAACCTTCTTTGAAGTAGTTGCCATAGCATCAAATTTTCATATCCTGTAGTTTTTTTAACCACATTTTAACCAAAACTAGTGTTTTTTATCAATTAAAAACGTAAACTTCCCAAATCCATGCAAGAATAAAACTTATATCATTGAAATACAGAAATGTTCATACAGAATCATCCACGTATGTTCATTTTGCCTGCATTTTTATTCCAAACTAATAAACAAGGTATCAAAAAAGTATGCAAAGGGAAATAACTCTTTCTCACAGATGAAGAGATATTTCCACTAGCTGGCAGTGTAAACAAAATGGCAGCCCCCATGGAAAAAGGGGAAGTTTGTTCATTGCTAACTTATAAAGATCAGTGTGGTCCATATAGCAAATTCAAAAACGAAGTACAGGCAGTTCTATTAGATAATTGTGACCGAGCCATAAATGCAGATTTAAAAGAGTGTAAGCTGTCAAAAGACATCACAAATGAAGAATTGATTGCCAGACTAGCAGGAATTTCTGGGAGAAGGTCATTTTTATGGAAAACTGACAGTGTGTCCATACCGTAGGTAAATATGTTTGTAAATAAAATGTAACTTGAAGGATGCCTTGATTTTTATCCTAAAGAAATAACATGAATCTGATTTTTTAATATATATATGAAAAATATTTTGCCTTTTCATGTTGTGCAGTTGTGGCTGCAGAGGTTAAGAAAAATTATTCTGAATCTGAAGGATTTCTAATAATGAAAATAAATATTTTTTCATGACACCTTTAAAAAATAGTGTGGGAAAAAAATTTTGACCAGAAGAAAAAACCAAGGTCCCCCTTTTTTAGCTGCTGTTCGTAGCTCTCTATGGTCCTTTTGATATTTATTTTATTTTTGTTGACCATTGATCTGGCAAATCAGAACATTTCAAAAAGGGCCATTTAGAGCTACGGAACTGCAGCTACTACTTTTTAAGTTGAATGGTCCGTATTGTAAATTGGCAATTGAAAAGTGTTAGTTCAAGCAAATATATAACATGTATTATAAAATTCTATACATGACTGATTAATGCAGGGTGCTACCATTGTGGGTACATCTGGCTGTCTTTGCCAGAATTAAGTAAATCTACTGGTAAGTAATTTAAAAACAGTAAAACTAGCTACACTGCAGGCCAAACAATTTTATTTTCTCCACTGAACACCATGGAAGTGGAAATGAGTGGAAACACCACTCTCCAGGGTGGAGACATTCTAATTCTAGTGGAGTAGAGTGGATGGACATGTAGTAGATGAGATATATATATAGAGAATAATTAAGGAAAGTCAAATGTTTTTTCATCTAATGATTATCTTATTCTTAAATCGATTATTTCAAGTTTTATCTATATTAATTTTAGTCTACATAATATTTTATGTTTAAAAAAAATTAATGCTGTTGTAACATTACTATGATTTAAATTTGTAATATCAAATTAGACATGATAAATGTTCTACGAACCTCATGAATTTATGAAATTGTTTATTGTAAGGTAATCAAATTTCTTAATTTGTTAAATTATCAATTATATAACCAAGTCCCCACAGCAGGGAGCTGATAATAGTCAACAAGTTCACAAATTACTCTCTCAGTGGGATACATTTACCTATCAGGTGTGTTGCAAATTAAATTTATATATATATACATGTAGGTTAAGTGGAATAAACAAAATTGTGATTAATAGATACATCCCATCAAATTAATGTTTACATGTTTTTCATGTGAATATACAGGAGCTTGGTCTGTAATGATTATTGAAATTTCACAAATTAAAAAAAACTATTTAAACTTAAAATTGTACTGAATTTCTAAACATGTATAGTCAATTCAATATTTATACATGTAGATACATGATTCTGGTTTCTACTAAAATGATGATTTAAATCCAATTTAATCAAGATAACTTAAATGTTGTTTGACATTGCATTTTAAAATTTGATTTCAATTAAGTCTCCACTATCCTCCACCATCTCTCCACTCTCCTCCACCAAAATTTTAGAGTGGAGGAGAGAAGAGACTTCCACCATGTTGAGTGGAGAAATAAAAATTGTTTGGCCTGCAGTGTATATACTGATTATATTGCCTTCACCTGTCCTTTGAAATTTTTATGGCCTGATCACGTATGTGGGTCGGACATAAATTGTTACCCTTGTCTGTCCGTCCATAACACATTGGTTAAGGTACATAACTCGGATACTAGATGTTCAATGATATTTCACTACTAGATGTGTCTTGGGTCGCGCTACACCACCCACTAGAAATTAGGTCACTGTGACCTATATAATACGCATGAACGACATTGGTTAAGTTCTTGGTTATAAGGTCCATATCTCAGATACTACATGTTGGGGATCAATGATATTTTCACCTTGGATAGTACTACTCCACACACTAAAAATTAGGGCACTGTTACCTATATTTTATGCATGAACAACTTAAGTTTAGTTTAATATTTCAGAAGCTATTTCAGATATTTGAGTAATTTTTTGTTGCATTATATTTCTGTTATTAGGCATATCAAAATCTACAAAAAATGCTTATTTTCAAAATTGTAGGGTCAAATCTTTCAAGAGTTGTCCACAAATATAAACTTGTTTGCTTTATTATCACATGTATAATAAAACAATTGCAGTTTTTGGGGGTTTGGTCTAAAATTTTAACTGAATAAAAAAATTAATATTGAATCCAATATAAAGTTTTAAGTTTAAAAAAAAAGTAATATTGGCTTACAGGGCTCAAAATAAGCGGTAGCCCGGCAGCCCGTGACTCCCTAAAACTTGGAAGGACTCCCTGGGTGTTTACTGTATGAGCCCGTCGGACTCCTTAAAAATTAAGAACGTGTTTCTTGTTATTATACACTGTTCCTGTTAAACAGGATTTCATTGGTCCATTTTCGTTGTTTTAACTAATCAAATTTATTTTTACAAATCGATTAAATATCGATCGTAAATACTTGGGCCTTTTCGATGTAATAAGTAGAAAATGATGGAAAGATACGAAAGTATTGTTTTGGTTGGAAACATGCATAAAAACTACAACAGTAACGTTAGTTAATTGTCAACAATGATAAGCATCATTCAATTTACAGGTTAAACAGTCTAAAAAAAAATTTTTAAATCGGTGCGAGACCAAAATTGCAAAAAATGCAGACAAAAAATAGTGTTTTTCAGAATGGAAATGTACCCTCAGAATACTGCCAGATTGCATATTTATGCACCAAAACCCCCAGACCCCTGGCTGCAAGGGTCAGCCGGCTATGCCAGTTGAATGGGACCCTGCAATTTTTAAGGACTCCTTGACTGGTTTATTAGGGAGTCCTTTTGACTCCCATAGTTACTTTTCCTATTTCTACCACTGGGCTTCTACAGAGGATTAATTAGGGGCCTCTGTGGCCGAGTGGTAAAGGTAGTTCATCTACTATTGATCACGTGGTCTGTCAACACTGAGATTGCGGGTTCGATTCTCACTGCAGGCAGGGTGTACTCGACTTCAATCTTAATTGACAAGGATTGCCAGTTTTCCTACCGCAGGTCGGGGTTTTCTCCGGGTACTCCGGCTTCCTCCCCCAATAAAAACTGGACGCCATGATATAGCTGAAAAATTGCTGAAAGTGGCGTTAAACACCATCAAACAAAACAAACAAACAGAGGACTAATTGGACACTGTTATAATTTATTTCTTACAATGACATACATATACATGCATTTTAAAGTAGGAATGGTAGTCAATTTTCTGATAAGCATGTATTTAAAAAAAAATATTGATTAAGTTTGAGAACATCTTACAATAACATTAGTGCTTCTATAATTACAGTTGTATTTACCGTTGACAATTTCACAACACACATTTTATATAAAGAGTACACTGACTCAACATGGAATTATTATTTCCCATCCTTACTTCTGTCACACCTTTTTTTATATTTGCCCATAATTGAGTCCCTTTTACTACTAGGTTGCTGATATTTGGTAACAAGCTTTTAGATCCATCAGACATCTACTTCCTGTTTATTGAAAACCTAAAAATTCTCCTTCACACTTTTTATTCACTTGTAACTTAGTTTGTAATATTCCTAGGTTGCAGATATTTGGTAAAAAAATTTTTGGTGTATTTAGGGATATGTGTGCATTTTAATTTATTGGAAATCTACTTCCATTTTGCAAAAAATTATATATCTATTGGGTCAATTGCAGTGTATTTTTATATTCCAGGGTACGTTTATTTTGAAATTAAAAAAAACATATAGGTTCAATGTAATTTTTTCAGGTGTTGCAGGTTGTCAGGTGTCTGTGGTTAAGATGGACCAAGCGAAACACACCTTTAAGTCTCACAAAATGAAGGATATAACAAAGTACAGTGAAGTTGAGTTTAATGATGATGATATCATATTAAGAAAATCATAAGGAATCAGCAGAGTGTATACCATTACTGAAGCAGACCTTGAAAGAACATATTAAAAGTGGAATTACATGTAGTAATGACTCTGCACAACAAAATAGTGATCCAGAATTTATTGCTACAGAGGTTTCTTCTAGAAGTTCTAGTGAAAATAACAATTGTTCTCAATTATTTCATTGTCCAGAGGTTGGTTGTTTAAAAAAATTGCTACTTTTAGAGGTCTTGAAAACCATTTATTAACTGGAAAGCATTTAAATCAGCTTGCTAAAAAGTCAACATATGATACAATTAAGGAACAATGGGCAGCTCTGTGTAATGATGTTGTGATAACCTCTAAGAATGCAGCATCCTCAACTGAAAGCATTGAATATAAAGTTTTGAGTTGAAAAAAAGTAATATTGGCTTCTACAGAAGACTAATTGTACACCGTTATTTCGCTGTTTTATATCAATATCATGTATATTATTGTAACTTTTGATATGATCGACTAATATTTTGCATGTTCAATTTTCATGTGCCAATATGATTGCAGCGAAAATTTAATCACCCTGAAAAAAACCCACTTATATGGTATTGCCTTGTCTGTGAAGAAGAGCCATATATGTAGGTGTCGCTTTTCCAGAAACATCATTAACTTTTGATGTAAAAGTTTTATGAACATCCCCCATATCTCAAGTTCCTTAGGATCTCAAGAACTAAAAGTCTTTAGGTCAATCAACATTTTTTGTCAACACAAAATACTCATTAATTACAAATAAAATTAGTATGAAGCATAAAAATGAGAAGTATAATGTTATTTTATCCCCCGCAAACAAAGTTTGGGGATAGGAATCAACTTGTCTGTCCGTCTGTCCACTTATCTTGTAAGTGCAACTCCTCCTAAACCGCTTGATTGATATTGATGAAACTTTAGATAAAGGAAGTACATCATATGAAGATGTGCAGGAAATAGTCTTGTTGCTCTTGGCTATCATTCAAGGGAAATAATTGGACTTAAGAATTATTTTTTTTTGCAATATAGAGAAAAAATAAAATCTGATGTATCTTTCACTCTTTAAAATTTAAAGCTCTACAAAAGTTTACATTGGGTTGAAGCTGTCATATGACTCCTTTCAGGAGTAATTGCCCTTTACAGGTTACATTTTTTGCCTCAGAAATTGATAATTGCTCAAATGTTCAGCCTATTTGCATGTATCATTTAACATCAGATATATATATATATATTTGTTTTGTACTAATTGCATATTTTAATTTCCAGTTAAATATAAAATCTCTTACTTGAATGGACATTTTTTGTATTTCTTGTAGTTTGTTTATTATAATTTGTTGACTCTAATGCAATATTTCAATAATACATAGCTTTTATTCCTACATTTATTGAACAAAAATAAAAAGTGTTTGTTTATAGACAAAAATTAGTGTTTCTTGTCTTCTGAATCTGTTAATCTAGAGAGTTTACTAATGTCATGTATATAACATGAATAATCTTGATTTTGTTTGGCTCATATTTGATAACAATACAACAACATGTCATGTGAGCTATTATATTTACATAATTCAGTGTATGTTTGGGGGTTATGTAGGAGTCACCCTACCCTGTCTGTCTGAATACCTCATAAGCGCAACTCCTAAACCACTAAATAGATTTTGATGAAACTTTACATGAAGGAAGTACATCATATGGAGCTGTGCATGAAAAATTTTCATTGCTGTTGGATATTCTTGACTTAAGGATTTTTGTCAATATAGTGTCCAATATGAAGGGGGGGTAGCCTTTTGTGAGCTCGCTCACAGTATTCCTTGTTGATATTAGGCCTCCAAAAATATATCTTTGTTTTCTGCTTTCCTACCTACCGTTACCCCATTTATTCTTCTCAAAAAATGTCAACCTGAAACCCTTTTGTGACCATTTTGCCTTACTGACTGTCCTTAAAATATTTACATGCATCAGGTAGAGATGAAAATGCTTAGGTCACATATACAAAAAGGATGCAAAAGATTGAAAATGTGCATAACTGCAGAAAACCTTTAAGGTTTTAGAGATTTCATGAAATTTATTAGTACATGGTAACTTGACCTTGAACTTCAACATTATGACCTCTAAATCTAGATGTTTTAACTTTGAATCTTTCTAAAACTATAAATCATGTGAAACATGACGTGCACCGGTGAACCCTGGTATCCTTAAAGTTTAGTTCAACGGTATCCTTAAAGTTTAGTTCAACGGAAACCCATATTTGATTGAAAAAAATATTTCTTAGAGTACATGTGACCTTGACCTTTGCCAAATTGACCTTCAAAAACCTACAGAAGTTTGTTTTTAACCAAAGCTATTACCAGAATTAGTTTTATGACACATTTAGATCACCATTAGATCAATTGCTAAAGTATTATGTTTAAAAAACATTTTTATGAATTTTTTAAATCTGTGAATCGGAGCTATACCTTATTTACCCGTTGCCATGGCAACAGTAATTTGCAGCCACTGTGTATTAGTACTTTTGTTAACATAGGATACCTCTTCTGTTCTGTGTATAGGATGATAGAAAATGAGTTTGGGAAAGTGACCATTTCAGTTCCTAAAATTCAGCAAATTTGTCAAATTTTACATGTTTGCCAAATTTGATAAGTGTGCCCTATTTCTGGATTGTGTCCTAAAAAAAAAAAAGAAAATAGGAAATACTTTACAAATACAGCAAATTAAACTTCAAGTCCTACTTAATTTATTGTGATATGACTTTCAAAAAAATATCTTTGACAGTTTATGCCACAAAGTATTTAAAAAATGATAAAATGTACTGTTTCTATAGATATTTAGCAATGAAAATAGTGATATATTTTTAGATAGGTTGCCATGGCAACCAATGTGTTAAAAATATTTTTTTGTTTGAAATTTTTAATATCTCTCAGAAACTAACTTGTATGCACAGTAGGAAGAAAATCTGAAGGTATGGACTTATCACCCTATGCATGATTCTTAGGTGGACCTGTACTTAAATATTGAAATAAATAGATTGCAGAGAGGTGAGGCCCTCTAATTAAGGTCATAATACAGAAAGCTTTGTTGCAGACAGTTGTGGGTAACGTGTTTGGAGAGTGTACAAAGATCCTTCCACAATAAAGACCCTTTTCTATATTTCGAAAAAAATTTTCCACCCCAACCAAATATTCCATACTTGTCCAGTCCCAGTAAAATTATGTTCCCTCCTTCCTTATCCCCCTTGCATATATTGTTATATGTGTTTGTTCATAATATACCTGAAATCATGCTTGCTGGATGTAAAGCAAGCATTTAGTTAATCAGTCATCCTCTTATAATAAGTTAAAGTTGAAACAATTTTGATATTTTGAATTCCAATGAAATCACTATGTACATTCTTCAGCATTTAAAGCAGAAATTATACAGACGGTCATCATATAAAACCTTAATTACAAAAATAAATTATTATCCTTCACTTAATATCGCACATAAATACAAGTTATATTAATAATATCGGTTTGCTTATGTTTGATAATGTTCAGAAATGCCAAATTCACAAATCTTGACGAGATTTGAATTACTTAATACATACTATGAAATACCCGTGTTATATATTCAAAGGAGGCATAAATCAGAACTTTAACAGAGGATTATTTTACACAAGGATCACCCGCCCGACAGGCATAAATATTGTATTTTACTTGTATCGCATGAATGTTTGTTTTTCATTACGTAACGCGTATTAAATCTGTTAATTTTGTTTACACGTTTCTACTAATTTTATTATACAATGACATGCAAGAAAAGATTGGTATCAGTTAATATTGATGTTTTGAAAGGTTCTATCGTGGTGGGGCAATATTTTATTATCACAATAACTACGTTCTTAAACAAATAAAAATTAATTACATATGAACCCAAAATAGTTTTAATAAGAAGTAGTAGTATTTTCCACTGCATTGTCTATTACTATTTCATAGCATTATGTCGATATATTCAGTTAAATATGAATTTATATTTTAAATATATTTTATTGAAATAATTTGACCATTGTATTCAGTTATTTGTTATAAAAAAAATTAAGAGAGTAACGTATACCCGTGTAATATTTTTTCCTTGTTTCCGCTGTCATTTGCAAAAAGAGTGTCGCGACATATCATTTCCATGACTCAGTTCACCCTGTGAAACCGATCTATTTTTAGTAACAGAGCTATCGGACCTACAACCTTAAACACATTAAACCCTTGTTAGCAGATAAACTCAGAAACCGTAATCGATTCTTAGAATCTGAAGTGTACAAACTGTCGGTTTTTGTATAGCCATGATTTAATACGCAAATTTTTTTTTCCAATCGACTTCCTGTTTACGTGGTTTTGACCCAAAACGTGTCGCAACTCGTAAAAATTTATTTCTCCAAAACTAATCCTAGAGACTTGGGACCACCACAATTGATCCTAAGTGTCATATACTACATTTAAAAATGTTAAGGTCAAAGATCATCTTTGTTCTTGTTAGCACTATATCCCATAAACCATTAATTAACGATATAAGCAGACAATAACTGGGCAAAATACTCCATTTATCCGGACATTCATTTTGTACAATTGGTCCGGAGCTGTGCGATGAACCGTTTTCGCGTTACAGCCCTTGACTCATTTCGGTAAATAGGTTTTTTGCTTACAACTTGAAAACCGTTAGAGATGATATAGTAAAAACATATAGGTTTTTTAGCTCACCTGACCCGAAGGGTCATGTGAGCTATTGCCGTCACTTGGCTTCCGTCGTCCGTCCGTCGTCTGTCCGTTCAACTTTTCAAAAAAGTCAAAGTCGTATGACGACTCCTTGTAGGAGTTATTGCCCTTTAATTGTCGAAATTGATAATTTTTGCCATTTTTGCCTCAAAATCTTGAAAATTATTAGAACTAGAGAAAAAGTTAGCATTGTTTTATTGTTCTGCTCTATGAGAGCTACAAAAATGGCTTTAGGGTCAAGATTGTCTGATAAACCGCTTAAGAGTTATTCCCCTTGAACTGTTTTTTTTAATCGGTTTTAATTGAGTTTTAAAAATCTTCTCCTCTGAAACCACTGAAAGTACTGCTTTGAAACTTTGTACACATCATCCGTCAAATGTCTTCAACCAAGTTTGCACAAACCATGGCCGCAGATTAACCAACATGGCTGCCATGGCTAAAAATAGAACGGGGAGGGGGGCGAAATACAGTTTTTGGCTTATAGTTCGAAAAGTATGACAGATACAGGCAAACTGAAGAGACATGCCTTCATCAGCATCGAAAGCTCTACAAAACACTCCATTGTGTCGAAGTTGTATGATGACTCCTTGTAGGAGTTATTGCCCTTTAATTGTCGAAATTGATTATTTTTGCCATTTTTGCCACAAAATCTTGAAAATTATTACAACTAAAGAAAAAGTTAGCATTGCTTTATTGTTCTGCTCTATGAGGGCTACAAAAATGACTCTAGGGTCAAGATTGTCTGATGAACTGTTTAGAAATTATTCTCCTTGAACATTTTTTAATCAATTTTACTTAATTTTAGAAAATCTTCTCCTCTTTAACCAATGAAAGGACTGCTTTGAAAAATTGCACACATCATCTTTAGGACGTCCTCTACCAAAATTGTGCAAATCACGACACCTGACTACCTACATAGCTACGTTGGCTTAAAATAGAAAAAATGAAAAAGGGGGGGGGGGTCCGAGAGAGTTTTTGACTGATAGTTAAAAAAGTATAACAGGTACAGCAAATTTGAAGTGAACCTCCCTTCTCCCTCTAAGCATCAAAAGCTCCTCCTTATAGGAGTTATTTCCCTTAAAAGGTCAAAATTAATGATTTTTGCAGAAGTGTTGGGCAATTCCTTATAGCAAAGAAAAGCTGGATAAAAAAGGTTCTTTGGTTTCAGGTTCAGGTGAGCGATACAGGCTCCTGGGAGCCTCTAGTACTATATAAGTAGTGAAAGAGCTTCAATTTGGGCAAAGATCAAAGGCCATGGTTCAAATTCATACCATAGGAACAAGGTAACTGTTATAAAAAGTTCTTTGCAACCGTATATTATTAGAAAAAGTATGATGTACTATGATGAAATATGTCATTTCATTACCGAAAGTGGCATTTTGTCCTTAGCAACTGGCTTAAAATTCCTTATCAAACATAAATTTTTGACTATGGACCGCTTTCTTTACTCAAATAAAAAAGTTTTATGACTGGAATTGACATTTTGTGCTTAGCAACAGACACAAAAGTCAATAGCATCATATATTTTCTCACTTTAGAGTGATAGTAGGAAAGACCTTCTAATTTGTTCTGAGAACAAATGGCAGTTTGATTTAAATTATTTTAGCTTTTGTTCTGCTTACAGTTATCATTTAGTAAAGATGGTGAAGATGGTCAAGATACCTCGTCGGATTGGCAGAATACTGATTTTATTGACACTCATTATGGTTTGGATAGCAGCATCTGGATATTTCGAAAATTCTCCAGATGTTAGTGAGTTTAAAATGTCCCCAAGATTTAGGGAACCTCATCCTAAACCTATTCACAGCCAAGCTACAGACAAAGTAAGCACTTACTATTCTAAAAAGCAAAATGAACAGAAGCAGACAGTCAATGATGCACCAAGTTTAATTACTGAGCAAACAGAAATAGATCTCATTGAATCGATTCGACGAGACTGTGGAGAACTTTGCAATACCTCACGTGCAGGTTTGATCGGACCTTACTTTAATCATATCACAGCCCAAATAAACTGCCAGTCGCTTTTTAGAAATGAATATATAGATAGGGCACATGGACTTGAACATGCCCGTAAGGAAATACCGGAAGACTTGATGGACGATTTTACCATGAATGGTCAGCTAAAAGTATATGAGTGGTATTTTGATCAACCGTATTTGGAGAAAAAAGCCTACGCACCGGTTTGGACGAACAAAATGGTAGAAGAATACAAAGCTTTAGCAAAACAAGGAAAATTGGAAGGCAATTATGGTATAGATGAAACAAATGCACTTCGTGATGGCTTACTACATGCACCAGGAGTTAGAAATGGTAGGGTTTTAGTGATAGGCTCTGAAATTCCTTGGGTAGAAGCATGTGTTCTTGAAGCAGGCGCAAAAGAAATAGTAACATTGGAATATGGAGAAATCATATCTGAACATGAACAAATCAAAACAATGACACCATTAAATTTCAGAAAAAGCTATCAAAAAGGTACACTAGGTAAATTTGATGCTGTCGTAACATTTAGTTTTGTAGAACATTTAGGCTTAGGCAGATACGGTGATGCATTAAATCCATGGGGAGACATCATTGCAATAGCTAGGGCGTGGTGCGTTACAAAGGATGAAGGTTCATTAACAATTGGTGTCATGTACGATTATAACAACGATTGCATAAGATTCAATGCTGGAAGATGGTATGGAAAACTTAGATTTCCTTATCTTGCAACTAATTGGAGACAGCATTATTTAGGACAAGGATCTCAACGTGTTCACGTTTTTACAAAAGGAAACCCCGGAACAGCTCCTGATTTGTATTCATTTTTAAAAGAACCGAATCATTTTAGTTCTCCTCATGATACAGACATAAACTATTCTCAAGCGAAACAAGATGTAGTCGTTTATAATTTATTGCCCAAAAAAGGGGGATTTTTCATTGAAATGGGAGCATTTAATGGAGTGACTTATTCGAATACATTATGGCTTGAGCGTCACCATAATTGGACAGGATTGCTTATAGAAGCAAATCCGGATCTGTGTAAAGAGGTAGACAACGTGCATCGCCATGTTTGGCGACTCTGTGGCTGCGTTTCATCTGAGAAATCTACAACTTTTATCAAAGGCGGAGCCTTTGGAAGTTCGAAAAATACAGTCGACACAGACCATATAAAAATGTTAAATCCAAACATAACCGTGACGGTGCCTTGTTTTGAACTTTATAAAGTACTGGGTACACTTAAACAGACCCATATTGATTATTTTTCATTAGATGTTGAAGGGAGCGAATTGTTTGTTTTGAATACTTTTAAAAATGAACTCCAATCCAGTAAAATTGTTGTTGATATTTGGACAATTGAATATCGAGTCTGGGATGGATCGAAAATAATAGTTGATAAATCAAAACGCAATTTAGAAGGACTAAGGAGTTTTTTTAAAGAAGTTGGAGGGTATGCAGAACACTCGCAATTATCTAATACTGATGATATATCAGATGGTATGGCTTTAGATGTAGTGTTCGTAAATATTAACACGTGGTGCAAAAACTATAAGATTCTTCCAAATGGTAAAACGTGTTAGGTTTTTGGGTTAATTTAAATATACTCTGGCAAAAAGAAACGCATGATGTATTTTTTCAGATTTTATAAGATTTACTTTGGATACAGATCTTACAATAATAAATATTTATATTTATATAAACGGTTTTTATTGAAAATATACAGTCAGTCAATTCTTTAGCGATTGGTGAATAAAAGTCAGTTTATCACAGTTAAGGATACTTCCGGAATGTTTAAGTTAGTACCGTGTTTGACCACCTCGAGCTGACAACACTGCTCTGCATCTCGTTTGCTTATGAATTATAGTCACTGTATTACCTGAAATTTTTCGTAATTGGACCATTTGACGTAGTCTGAGGCGAAGGTCGATGCTGGCGCACACGTCTATCCAGCTGGTCGCAAAGTGTTAAATCGGATTCAAATCCGATGATTTGGAAGGCCATTGCAGCAAATTAATCTTGTTCGGCTCAAGAAAGTCACTTGTTAAGGGCGCTGTGTGAGGTCTGGCATTGTCCTGTTAAAACAACTCACTCTGTCGGTCCATTACGCGCAATAAGTGAGGTTGGAGAATTTCGTCTCAGTACCTTTGAGCCGTTAAATTGTCTGGGACAGGTATCTGTCTATTTTACGGTCATTAACCACCTAAAGCCATCCACTTCCTGGACACAGGAGGAGGAGAAACGTTCATTCCTGCACCGGTATTAACGTATTCTCCTATCACGTTTCTGTAGCAAAAAACGAGACTCGTTGCTGACCCAGATTCTACGCCAGTTGCGGAATGTCCAACCCCTCAATCTGTTGCAAAACCGAACCCTTTCTCGTCTGTGTAACAGTGTCAAAACTATTCCGAAATAAGAACTTCTGGGTCTAATGCCATATTGTCGAAAACGGTTTCGGAGACTGTTAGCGAGCTGATTCTTCTAATCTAAGTATTCCGACTGCAGAGGTTGTTGCGGCAACCGTTCGATTCCGTAGATGAAAGACCCAGACGCGAGGATCTTGACCAGGAGTCGTTATGCGATTGGATTTGCAATGTATTTATTGTAATGTCGTGCTGAGCAAACAATGGCAGGATAATATGGAAGAATACTTGATCTCTTTGTCTTGGACAGTCGAGTTTAAGTTCCAGTGTTCGTCATTATAAATTTAAATGGTTCAGTGGATTAATAGTATTAACCACTTTAAATGTGCTTGTTGCTGTATATGTTCATTGTCCGACAATCAAGATGATTCCCCAGTTTGTTATCGTCATAATAAAAAGCATAGATAATATATTATTTTGCTTTATAATACCTAATGTGACTGGTTATTTTTTAACTACCTTAACCCTAATTGTTTACCTGAATTTAGCTTCTATTCTGAAAGTAAATTATAATGTTCATGCAAAATAGTATTAGAGTAAATTCTGATTGGACATGCGTAAAAACTCAATTTGCGACCAAAAAAAGACGATTATCTGTCTTTTGTCTTGTACAATACCTGCAGCTGTCAACGGACTACCTCCACTAATTAAAATCCGTTTCAATAAATTTTTAGATCTGCGAAATCAATATAAATACAAGAAAACCTGAAACTTTGAAACAAAGGCATAATACTTGCAATAAAATACAAATAACATAGATATACGTAAAATTGAAGTTACAGTTTTATTTTATTTTTAGACCAAGAAATACAGCTGTTATTGTATTAAATCAATTAATTGCTAATGATACAAAATATAGTGTTTTTACTTCGAGTCAATGTTAAATGCAAAGTAAGTTTTGAGAAACAAAAATTAATACATGTAGTTAAGATTAATAATAAACGAACAACAATGCTACCCTCATTAATTCGACGTTAGCTGATATATGAACCATTGATATTTTTAATAATCAATATTCTTCTCTCTCTTTGACCGTGCAGAAATGGTAGCATTTAACATTGCATTGACTTTCTTTATCTGCTATTACTAGTATCTACTTTATTGCACAGTAGTAAGTGGAGTAAATGAGAATACATCATTTAGTATAATATGAATCTAAATTTGACTATACCATTATATTCAGTGATTTGTCATTAAAATTAATTTTAGAAGCTAACGTATACGTAATAATTTTTCTACGAGGAAAATAAATCTACTACATCAATTAATTAAGAAGGCCATCCTCAAAGTCCAGGAAACTCGAGAACCAACAGCCAAAAATACAGCTGCAGCAATGGACTTGGAACAGGCATTTCAAAGGAAATGGAGGGTTAAACCAGGTTTTATGGAATGCCAAACCTCTTACTTCCATTACTGTAGCGTGTAGGAGTTGGTGTGTTGACTAAAAAGGTTGGGTATACACCACTAGTTATTTATCATAACAGATCATAAATTTTATTCTCAAGTTTGTTTTCGTTTACCGTTTTAAACTTTTGTTTGGTATATTATTATCGCTTTTGTGTTATAACAAATATGATGTACTATTTTTATTGCTTAAAATTATATTTCTTCTAATTCTAGTGAGTTACAATTTAGGGATGCTTGCGATCCCTTTAACCTGTTCAACAAGATACGTTTATTACAGTAATAGTTTTTTCAGTTCAGTCCTTATGTAGGTGTGATCAGGCTAAAAGAAGTCATGGTTGGCATCACGAAATCAATTCGTTAATTCGCTACAGGAATGTTTGCTTTACAAAGGATTTGTTAGCTCTGGAAAATCTCTTTCGTCCTTTTTACGTCATTAGGTACTTTCTAAATGACCCTTAACAACTGACATGAGTGTCACATGTGGCGCAGGACCGTTAAAAGGTTTTAGTTTTCTCACTTTGATCCCAGTGAATGGGGCTTTTTGTGTGTGTGTGTGTGTGTTGTGTGTGTGTGGGGGGGGGTCTTATAACCCTCATTTTATCTGTTGGAAGCAAAGTTAAGCTACTAACCATATTCGGTAGGAAAACTGGCAAACCATGTCAAGATTGAAAGTACCCTGCCAGCAATAAGACTGGAATCTTCAACCTCAGTGTTGACAGACCAAGTAATAAATAGTAGACGAACAGGTAAATCTGTGAGCAAATGCTCACTAGAGATACCTCCACTTTCACAAAAAGTATTCGGAAAACAGGAAGTAGATTACAATTGAGCATATAAATCGCTATGCACCATATGGATAAAGCAATATCCAAAATATGAGGCTTCTGCATCCTATAGTTGCCTAGAAACTGCGACAGAAATGTTTGTTGCGCACGTACGAACATAAGGACAGCGGACAAGGGTAAAACAGTATACCCCTTCTTCTTCGAAGCGGGGGTATAACCAACTTAACCACTCGGGCACCGAGGCCTCCCCATATTTAATATATCTGCAACATCGATCGAAGCGTGTTAGAAATCACAACACTAAATCAATTGAAACGTCATGGTTCACAAGTAAACTTTGATTTATAATTTTTTAACCTTAGTTGTGTTTAGGATAAATCGTTACAACGTTTTAGAAAATGGTGAAAAATGCTAAACTTGATATATTTGTGAAGGGTGCTCTGTCGAGATAAACTTGTGTACCCTACGTCAGTATCAGCATCTGTAATAAGCGTGGGTAACGATTATATTTTTTTAATTAACCCAGATAGTTAGTATTTTGCTTTCTTTGAACGTTAAGGATGTTCGCGGGTCGTATTTTTGTTATGCTTTGCGCACCGTAAAATTATTGATGTCGTTATCAGTAAAACTTCACAAAAATTAATATAGACTAAAGAAATCCACGAAATACAAAAGATTTGTTATGAATTAAATAATAGTATATAAAGAAATCAGATTTTTAAACAAATAACTTGATTTTCAAAGAAAATACGACATTTACGGTAAATACCCGCCAACTTCCGGAATAAACACGGGATGTCGTCAGACAAGAATTTTGATAAGATTTTAACCTTTTTAGTCTTATTCCGTGGCTAGACGTAAGATTGTGTTTTTGTCTTCTGAAAAGCAGAAGAAAATATCTGTCAAAAGCGCTGGGTAGTTATAGGAAAGTCGCTTTGCTACAAAAGATTATTATGCCAACTGACCACACCTGATATATCCCGCTGTGCTAAACAAGAAGTAGTTAATGATAAAGGAAATTACTTAACCCTACACTCTGCAGATGTAAGACCTCCAAGACGGTCAGAGTGGGGACGCTTCTACCCATGTGGGGTACTGAAGTAGGCCAACGTTACATCGGAGCAGCCCGGCCGTTAGTAGGACATATGCTGCTGAGTACTTCGACCAGGTATCCCGAAGGCCGGGCTTTGACAAAACCACCATGGTGGAGTCCATGGACAACTAACCATAACAACCGTCCGACCGAGGGTATTAATTTATCAGTGTAGGGCGTAAAAACCCCCATCATCATCATCATCACTTAACCCTAGCTTTAGTCTAGATGAGTGGAAAGATGGACGGAGGGTTGGTGAATTGGCTGTACTTGCCGACTGACGATCAGCCTGCAAGGAATATGCACATCCTTATTACTCAGCAAAACTGTGTAAAATGTATAAAAACTTGAGCTGCTACTTGGAAAATACTTTGTGTAAACAGCAAATGCCAACGTGTAAACATCATACCAACAGAGAAAAAACATGATGATGGCCTTGTCTGAGGTAAAAATTGAAATACATATTGATGTAATATCTATAACATTATAAATTTTGCTAACCATCTCCATGGTGTCATGGGGAAAGTGAGAAGTTCATACCATACATGTACATTGACCGTTCTTATTTTTACTTAGATAAAAAATGATAAAGAAAACTCATTGTATGTAGGAAAATGAACACAGTGGTTCAAATTAAAAGAAAAGCAAATTTGGAAATGCACTATGTATTAAAAAAAACTATTTATTGTACAGTACTTATGTTAATTTAATACTAGTATTATTAATTCACAATACATTATTTCGGGTATAGTGTAAATGTCACATTTTCTCTCTTTTACTGGTTTCAATGGTTTTATATAAAAAAAAGATTGTATATACTTGTTAACTTGGATACTATACTAGTAGTAGTTCACGATTAAGCATATACATGTATACACTTTATCAATGACATTGAAACACGTTATATTATAATTTGTAGGTACATTGTAAATACTAAGTTTGGATTATCTCCTAATTTTTATACAGAGGTTGTTTCCTGAGAGATATGGTAGTCTGAAACTAAGCAACACTTTTTTTTGTAAATCATATTCCACATAAATTGTTACCATAACTATTACTAGTAAATATAACCAAAAATATGGCCTTCAGAAATGTTGAATGGTCTGATCATTTAGTTCTTTTGGTACCACACATTTTTTGAATTTTTAAATTCTATATATAATTTTTTTGACCAACTTTTAGATCAGGGTTATAAGAAATTTTTTTCAGGTACTTGCCATTTGTATTTTGGAATCTGTTGATCACTTTGTTTTAATTTGTGTCTTTCAAAGAGGAAGGTTTGGCACATAAAACATAGTTTAACCCTCCATTTCTATTGAAATGGCTATAGAGATGAGTAAAATTGTCTGTCATTTCATATGTTATAGTGATACTCAATGCTCTTTATATATGTTTTTTCAGTAATGATCAGAAAACTACAAGTTGTGAATTGAGTTAGGGTACCTGTTATGAAAAAGGCATAGACTTGACAGAAGTACATGCGAATGATGAATTATATGTAGCTGAAATACCTGCACCAAGATTACCTATTTATCCACCAATACCATCCATCAATAATGTAACACTGATATAAAGGGGCATAACTCAAGCTTCTCTGTAGTTTATTTTGTGAAAATGCTGAGTAAAAAGGAGCATAACATTTAGATTATAATTTGTTGACATTAACATGGCTATTTGTTGTCATTATTTGAACATATAAAATTACTAAATCTATGCAACTAAAGTTCAAGTTTTTATGCCACAATCATGAATGTGAAAGGCGCATATGGTTATTGTTAAATATTTAGTTTCCATGCTCAAACTTGAGTAATTGTTGAACGATTTTATTGAAATTGGTGCATATGGTTCTTTATCTACTAGCGTTAAAGGGCAATTTTGGTTTCAGTGTTGTAACTTGAGAAATAGAGGATTGATTTTTAGGAAATTGAAATATAACGTCCATTTAATGCTAGATTGTTTGTTGTTGTTTTTTTCTTGTTGTAATGGTGTTTAACACCACTTTCAGCAATTGTTCAGCTATATCATGGTGTCCAGTTTTCATTGGGGAGGAGTAACAGGAGAAAACCCCGACCTTTGGTAGGAAAACTGACAATCTTTGTCAATTGGAGTCGAGCACACCCTGCCCGCAGTGAGACTTGAACCTGCAACCTCAGGGTTGACAGACCATGTAATCTATACTAGACGAACTGCCTTAACTGCTTGGCCGCCAATGTTAGTGTATTCCAATATAAATTTTGTATCCACTTTGTCCCCCACCCCCAAGCATACATGGTTCAACATATTGCTGTCGTATTACACTCTGCTAATTATTTAGAAAATTGTATTGGATGGATTACCAATAAAACCTGTGAAAACAGCTCTACCTTCTTGTAAAAATTGTATTAGCATCTAAACATTGATGTAAAAATTCTTGTACCTGAAATGTCTTTTTTGTTAGGTACATGTATTTATCCTTTTTGACTCTTCAGCACTTGACATGCTGTGCATGCTTATCAGGCTATAGAAAGCCCCTAGTTTTAGCAAACACATGTTATATGAAATAAATTAGCTAGTTTACCGAAATAAATACACTGACAGATATTTTAAGGGCAAAACTTGAAATAATGGGAAAAATATAAAAAATTGATCGTTTTTCCTGTACTTCTTAAAAAATTTAGCACACGAACCTACATTTTTTTCTTCATGTATACAAACATAAAGGTAATATGAATATTTTGTTAAAATTTTGGGACTTTGTATTTAAAAGAAAGAGTTGAATTAAAAAAAAATACATCGGTGGGTGATACATTTTCCCGTACTTTTTTCAGTACTGTATTTAACTGGTCAATTCTGAAGTTGAGATGTACAATATTATATTAAATTTGCCAAAATTACCAAAAAATGATAAATTGTTATATGCCAGTATACAATATAACAGCTTACATGACTTACAATGACTTTAGAACACCATACATCATCTCATGATGATACACCCACAAATAACAGAATAGAGGAAATCATGGGGAAACACATTGGGTACAATGTGGAGTTTATTTGTCACATAACTTATTCCAGATCTCATTTTCTTATAGACATTGTGTATTACATTGTCCTAAAATTGATCTTTAGGTCAAATGTCAAGGATATATGAAGATAACATGCAACTCTGTTGCAAAACTTGACTTGTACCACAGGTCTACAAAATTTTCAATGACGAGCTTTGCATGTAAAATAAGCTTAATGGTACATTACAAAGGTTTCACCTTGAGGTAAAAGTTCAAGGTCAAATATGAAGGTCATTTTATTATTTAACTTATTGTGTTATCTTGATTGATGATCAACAAATTAAAATCATACCACAAAGAATAAAATAGCTATGATCTTGCCTTTCTATGTGTGAATTAAGCATAAATCTGACCTTGAAGACAAAGGTCAAGGTCATATGATGGTACCTTTGGAACTTTTCGAGGGTTTAAATGTCAGGTTGCTGTTTATAGCTGTTAAGGTATGCTTGTAATTCCCCTTTTAATAAACACTATACAGTAAGACTAATCTTACATGGAATATCAAGAGATAAAACTTTGAAATAAAGGTCAAAAATGTAAATTTTGTGGAGTTTCTTTCTGTCTTTTTCTTAAAAGCACGATGACCCCGTATAAATGTTATAGAAATTTAATTTACCATATATATTGAAAGTAATCATATAAATGTTGAGTACACGGTAACCCTTGGATAAGATAAGGACTTAATTACGACCTTCATAAACAGAAACAATTACTAACAGACAAAATTTAAAATAAATATACGAACTCCTAAACCGCAAGTGTTGAACACGGTGTTCCGGACGGTAATCGTTTCTGAAATTGAATGCTAATGCTTATTACGGTACGCATAAAGATGTAAAACATTGTCAAAAGATGTAGATGAAGTCTCCCTGTCTTAATGGTACTCAACTTGTAAACAATAGCTCGGTAGTTAAATCTAAAGCATAGTATTTACAATTTTTAGCTACATAATAGATTTTACAATCCATATTTTACAAGCAATTATCTGGGTCGTTGTATTCTCATAGATAAAATAAATTAAATCATTGTAGTTGTATATAAATAGTATCAGCATTTGGTTTAAACTTGCATTTTGTCACATGTGTATTAAACTCTGTGTAGACGAGCTTCATTGAACCAAATTCTTTGGACAGATCTGTCTGCAGCTTCCATATTGTCAAAACGCAGACCGCTACACTGTAAGAAAAGTTGCATTTTTGAAACGTCACATTTTTGCACGGCATATTTAACCAAAAAACAAAGGTCTCCCACCGGCTCTTCTTTGAACCCACGCCTGTTATATGCACCGACAACCCCCCTCCCACTACAAGCAACATGAATGCCTGGATTAGCCTCTGCTTAGTATATTTGTACTTATTGGGTTTTATAAAAAAAAATGACATGACTTTAATGTCTTTGATGATAAATTAATATTTAGTCACGTGTTTTTGATATGAATGTCACACCTATTTACTTATAACTTACCGGTAATAATTATATAAACAACATTTAAATATCCTTCATACATTTTTATTTATAAGATAAAATAATAATTAAAGTTGACCAATGCATTAGACACGCAGAAAAAACCAAGGAACAGACACGACAGAAGGAAACGCGACCAGGTAGTCTGGATAGGTGTGTATATCAATTATGTGTATGATTGTTGTTTAAGAAAAAACTGGTTAGAAAGATCTTTTAGATGACAGAGAAATTACGCTGCCTTACTTTATCTGTTATCAAAATTTCCGCTATAATGTTATACAGTATCGTTGTATCTTTTAAGCTCCCCAACACGGTGTATTTAGGTCCAGAGTAGATATACTATTTCCTATAAAGAAACGTCAATGCAAATCACTTACTACATATCAACGCAGATTTAGTACAGCTGATATACAGCAGGCACCATGGTGATACCCGGTGTCAATAATTCAGTAGTATTCAACATACTAATGTCGAACCATTTACAGGGACGCAGACATTTGGTGCGTCAATGCCAATGAGTGTAAGTAAAAAAAAATATAAAAAACACTTAAGTATAAATTTAAAATTTCCAAACTTTGGGGTAACGTTTGGCATAAGGATAAAATATACAATTGCCCCCTCTATACCAACCAATATTAGACGTGATCAGGAACCTATAAATCAAGTTATATTGACCTTTTCGAAACCCATAGTCACTTGGGTCTTTTTTCGAGTCTTTCCGTCGGGCATTGTCGGAAGATCAAAGAACAAATACCGACAAATAACAATTTCTTTTGAATTATTTTTAAAGTAATTAAAATTGTTTCAAAGGATTTGCATTTAAATGTATTCAAAAACTAAATCATGCAGTTTCCAGCGATATCTTGATTTTCTTTTGATGATTTTCTTCTTTTTTCAAAACCTAAGTGTTGTAATTTTGTTGTTTGTGACGAGAATTTGGTCGAAAGTACAATTTCGAAAACCGGCTGAAAATGACTAGGACCTTGTAATGGAAACTTATGTCTTTCTTTTAAAAACCGTTTTTAATAATTAATTTTGCAAATATAACGGTTGAACGTAGATATGCAAAAGCTTTCACATTCGAAAATCGTAACATGGAGCTAATGTTATAATATATGTTTTGTTATACAAACAGAAACCCGGGCCTCACTGCGAACAGGATGTGTTCGGCTCAAGCCTTAATTAACAACGATTGCCAGATTTCCTGCCGAAGATTCTCAGTTTTCATTGGGTATTAAAACTGGAGATCGAATTGATAAACATGTCTAGATTTTGATACACTTCAGTACATGAGTTTTTATATTCATTTAAATATGTTTCTATAATTTCAGTTAGTCAAACGCCAAGTACCAAACGAATAACAACCGAGCAAAGTCAATTCTTTATTTTGTTACGATATTTTGTATGTTGACGGAGACGCTACGGGTAGTGTTGTGGGTTAGGCCTTAGGAACCATTACGATTACAACGAATTTACGAAAATAGCAAAAAAAGCCATCAAGAGCAAAAACTAAAAATATAAATTAAAAAACACCGACCTACAAAACATTATTGTAACCAGTTGCACTCGAGTGCTCTGGACGAGTAAAGGAGCATGTCGCTAATTATACATCCATCTAATTATACATCTAATTCTCTAGTCCAAGATAAAATTAAATCCAGGAAGGTAAAATACTACTTTTGACATGGAGAGCATTTGAGACATGGATTTTCCACAACTATTAGTTATCTTGGTTATTATCATAAATTCCAATTTATCAAATAACTTGGACACAACATATTGGTGAAACAAAGCCTGCTCGAACAATGTAGAAAGAACAAGCGATCAGACATTACCACATATATTAATATTGCTATGAACGTGCATACAACTAATAACAAGCAATATCTTAATTGTGTAATCATGATATTTCTTGTTTAGTAGTGTTATACAGTTATATGTAGCTGGACCTAGAGTTCTACCGAACATGTGGAAATTTCAAATGTGGGTAAAATTACAATTTAATATCAAAACATCAGTTAGAATAAATCTTCAGCTGTAAATCTGTGGTTTATCAATTAATGTAAAATATTCAATTTACCGACAGCCTAGTAGTCAAGGTAGTCATCATTGATAACGTGACTGTCAAAACTGAGGTAGCGAGTTTGAGTTTCATTGCGAGCAGGGTGTGCTTCACTCCAAACTTAATTGGCAAGGAATGCCAGTTTTCCAACAGAAACAAAATTTTCTTGTGTTTATTTTATACCATTGACAGCAATAGCTGGGGTAACTACTTTTCAAGTGTCTGTTTTCAAGGTAAGGTAGCAGACGAAATGCTGAAACAATACGTCAAAACACACTGTAAACGCAATAATTTATTTTAAACAAAGACTACAATACGCTTACAACTTGCATTACTATACTGATACAATAAACCAGATACATGTACGTCACATTTCGTATATCCAAACATCTCCAAAAATATATTATGGTTCTCAAAATATCAAAGACTAGAATATTTAAGGAAGAGTTGATACCACTTATATCTAACCAATATCGCTGTTCATTTAAATTCGAGGTTCTGAATTGTTTTTATCGTTGGTCGGAGTATAATTTCTTATTTAATATGCGGCTTAACAAGTTCTTTGTTTCTCAAAATGGCGAACAAATTTTAAATTGAAAAGGAATAAATCGACCAAAAGATTGTGGGAAATTGACAAAACAAATGGTAACGACCTTTATAAGATATTACCAAATGGTTTTACATAGACGCGCTATGTGTATTGCAACATAGAGATGGGCGGTAAGTGTTATGTTAGGATTTTTTTATTTTATTGTGTTTCAACTCATATAATACAGTAATGGAAGCAGCAGTTTTGGCATACCATAAAACCTGGTTTAACACACCAATTCTTTTGAGATGCCTGTACCAAGTCAGAACCATAGTTTTAGTTACTATATTTTTGGTTGTTAGCTCTTTAAATTGTATAAACCAGTTTATTTACATCAGAATTGATTAAGTTAGAATAATCCTGATAACTTTGTCCATGTTTATATAAATAATATGTCCTAAATAACTATACGAGAAAAGTTACGAAAATATCTTTATGGCAGACGATGGCTAAGACTGTACAATTATCAAATTACATGAAAAAAGCAAGTTATTATTATTTCCACCTCTCGAATCACAAACAATGTTTGAGTTTATAGGCATTGCATCTACATACGTTGCGACACATCGCTTATTGTAAAACAGAAGAAAATAACCGTAAGCATTTGTATTGAGATATACGATAAGTTGACTATTAACTTGAACTGATAATTTTGTATTATATAGGCGATGCAATGTCACAACATAATGGCTTCTTCACAAAAGATAACGACAATGATGTCTGCTCTTGTAATTGTGCTACAGAACACAAGAGTGCTTGGAGGTAAGGAACATGTCATTTCGCAAATTTCAATAGCTTAATCGTCAATAAAATATGACACAACACTGATGTACTTTGTGTGTGCTAACACACCGTCCAAATATTAATACCCATTACGTGTATTTACCTAGACGGAAATGTAATACTTACAACCCGATTTACTGCCAGTGTTACCGTATTTTATTTCAGTCACTTGAAATATATCTTTAAATCAAAAAACAAGGTTGGCGTGGATAAATCCTGCCTTAAAAAATGATTGAATCCGCAACCTTAGTGTTTAACGGCACGTTATCAGAGGACTAACTACATAAAACTTTACTACTTGTCTACCAATAAGAATTAAAAGGAAAAATGTTGTTTAGTTAGCTTTAGTTGTTTCTATTTGTTGAATGTGAAGTGGTCAATTTTTTATAGATAAATGTAGTCGTCTGTTCAGGAGCAGTATGTTTGCCCTTTCAAATTTCATTTTGTACATTCAATGCGTTGCTGTTGTCATAATAATATAGTCAATGAAGTATCTAACATCTAACCTAAATTCTGGCTGATTTCTAATTATATTTAAATCTCACATATTGTCAATTGTTGACTGTCATCTTTCATTATCGTACAAACCTCCCAATTGTATTTTGTGGACAGGTAACATTGACAAACGTCGTCGCAGCATCTTGATAATGACACATCTTTGTACTGCCTCTGTGAAATGTTGCCCACTGGTCAAATGCGCATCGATTTTCCACTATTAAATCAACAGCAAATTTTCAAAATCGACTTACTGTTGAGAGTACACGCATAAAATTTTAACATCTAAAGCCGTGGTTGTCGCATATATTTCGAACTACATGAATATGTCTTTGTATATAGTGATTTAAATAAACAAACAAAACTAAATCATGCAGTTTCCAGCGATATCTTGATTTTCTTTTTATGATTTTCTTCTGCTACTTTTCAAAACCTAGATGCTGTAATTGTGCTATTCGTGCATGACGAGAATTGGGTCACAAGTACTATGTCGCAATGCATTGGGCCTTGTAATTGATCAACTGTGTAACAGAAAGGCAAATACTGAAGAATTACGTGACTTGTTTATTGCAAATGAAATTCCTTATAAGCGTTATCACTCCTCGAATGTATAACAAAGACGACAATTTCATAATGACTTATGCATGTTATGGTCATCAATATTGGCTATATTGAATGATGCGTTGCTTTGATCTGTGGTCGTGATCATGATTAAAAATTTAAAAGATGTAGTTCAGACCATTTTAAGTCAAAATAGTTGGAAACCAATATCCTTATACAGTCGAACCTCGTTGTCTCGAATTTGGTTGACTCGATACCTCGGTAATGTCGATATAATTTTTAAGTCCCGGCATTTTTCCCATATCAACAATGAATTTCTTCCTTGGATGTGTCGATCTCGGTTGTTTCGATATTTCGCTTAACTCGATGGATTTTTGCAGTCCGGACAATATTAATTAGTGTAACTTTAACCTCGTTGTCTCGATGTTAATTTTGCTGTTGATATCGATGTCAAAACTAACAATTTCATTTGTATTTTGTATTGTTTCTTAATACGCGTCTGTTTATTTTAAACACCTGTCATAGAGCAAACACGATTTGTGACTATTACAATTTGAATTGGCAATTTAATCAAACGATTTGGTAATTCAAGCGCAAGACATCCATTATTAAGGTTAATTAAAGATCCGCTAATTACTGTCCAAATTATTTTGTCATGTTTAATTAAAAATTATAATTATTTACAATTTCTTTTGATCTGATCAATGATGTATGTCGTTGAGTTCCGTTTCTTTAAAGACATTCTGTTATTTTTGTTGACTTGTGTATTGTCAATTACATAAAAAAAAAACAATTTGTATTGTTTCATTAGTTCTTTCGAACTGTAAGTTGATAAGTGTTTTCTTTAAATGTTTTTCCATAATTTCGTAATAAATTTTATAAAATATGATTACATTATTTATTAATTATTGTCGATTTATGTGAATGGCTAAATACTTCATATATCGCACGCTATAAATACCAAGACAAAATAAGCAATGCCGAAGTTCGAAACCAATATACATGAAATAAATACCGTTAGATTTTTTTTTTTGTGACCTCACACCCTAAACTCGGTTGACTCGAACTTCGGATAACTCGATATATTTTTAACGGTCCCGCAAACTTCGACTTATCGAGGTTTGACTGTAGTACAAATTGGGTTAACAAAGGAAAGACCACTAATTAAACAACTGATTTTTAATTTGTCTTTATTGACAGTTTTATTGAACACTCTAGTTATCGACTTTTAGAGTAAAAAATAATCGGTTTACAATTTTCATAAGTATTTAGCCGTTTTACTGAATTAGATGTGGTTGATGCAGAAACAGAAAATCTGTTCTTGTAATGTTATTCATAATGTTTGAGACCTTTTAAAATTATTATTGTTGTCTAGTTTTGAGCGCACAATGAATTTATTAGATACTCCCCGCAACAAGCTGTTTGTCCATATAAAACCACCAGATTAACTTAAATATGCTGCTGAGGTCGACAGCCCACAAAGCCGTTTTGTTGTCGCTATCGGTATGTGAGGATGTGGCGCTATACAGAACAAAGTCTGTAATTCCATCCATAGCATTTTCTGCTGGATATATATATACCGATGCCCGTTTCCGAAAAGGTTGATGACTGCGTAGAATATTTTCCTATTGCGAGATTAGAAGCTGAAAATAGTTCAAAAATAAGTTTAATGTAAATTTAAAATAAGGATAAATAAAATAAGATTATTGTAGTTCTTTCAACCGGAATATTGTTTTTGCAGCAATTATTAAAAATTAACACTCAAAGAAATAAGAGCAAAAGGGTAACACACAAAAGATTCAAGCAGGGTGAAAAGGTAAGCATTCGAGCACATAAATGTGTTTTCAATTAAAGGAATCAACCACATTCTAAACTGTGCAATACACATACTAGATTGATTCGGTTCAAGAACAAAAAATACAACACATAATTACGAAAACGTACACACATAATTATACGATACAAAATTACATACCGTAGCAGAAAGTAATATTAATGTTATAAGTAATAAAAATGACAAGAATATAGTTTGGTTTCCTCAATGTCTTATGTCTTAGTTTAATTTAATATCAGAAATAAAAGACTTTATACTATGGTGGCATATATCTGTCCCTACTTGTCTCATAACTGTGAAATAAGTCTACTTGTCACTTAATTAAGTCTACTTGTCACATATTTAGGTAAACTGCTAATATAATAAAGTGCTAATATTTTTAAGAAAAGAAAGACGTTTTTTGAGTTTTTGCCGTTTTCATGCCATACACAAGTTGACATAATTATCTGACACGTGAACTTGGTTATCTGACAAGTAGACATATTTACCTGCATGTTGACATAATTATCTGACAAGTTGACTTGTTAGATAAATAAGTCTACTTGTCAGATAATTAAGTTCACGTGCCAGATAAATAAGTCAACTTGTCAGATACACAAGTCTACTTGTCCGATAGTTATGTCAACTTATGCATGGCATGTAAAGGGCAAGAACGCAAAATACGGTTAATTTGTGGAAACATTATTAATAGCCCCAGACTGTGTTAAAAATCTACAAGTGTATTTCGATAAAACATTATCAAATAACCAACAAGTCATCGCAGTTTGGAAATCTTGCTTTGTCCATATTCACAACATCAGCAGGATATGTTCCTAGATAAGTGAAGAAGATTGTAAAACGTTAGTTTGCTCGTCAATCACATCCCAATTACGGAAACACACTGTTGTACGGTCTATCATCTTGTGTGACTGAAAGACTGCAACCAGTTCAGAACACAGCTGCAAGACTAGTTGCGACAACATTACTCCTATTTTACACCACCTTCAATGGCTAACTATAAACTACCTTGTTCAGTACAAATTATTGTTACATGTATTTAAAGCATTGAATCAGGAAGCACTAACTTATTTTCAAGAATATCACTTTATATCAACCATGAAGAAAACTATGATCTATAGCAACACTTAATTACTTTTAGTACCCCGTGTGAGTACAAAAGTCGTACAGTGAAAGGAAATTCGACAAAGCAGCCGCTAATTTACCGTTCGAACTACGCAAAGTGCATTCTGTCGTTGTGTTCAAAACAAAACTGAGACATACTTTTTAGAAAGTCAGTTTTAGACTTAGTTCTTATCTTTAAGTTTTTATTTCTATTTTCTCCGTGTTTTAATGTTTACTTCCTGTTCGTACTTATAAATGCATTAACACGTGATAAAGTTTCTTTTGTTTTTTTCAATGATTCTTTTGACAAGATAGTAACATCTTGTTGATATGTTCGGGTTGTTTTATGCATTAATATATGACATATCTATTGTTTTACAATTTACTCAATGTTTTAACCTGTTGTATCTGCATTGTAAAGCTGTTTGAGTATTTTTTTTTAATCGCTATATAAAAACTGTAATTCTCTAATTTTGACGTAATATTTCAACCGCTTGACCGGTGTGGAAAATATAGTTCTCGTCACTAGTGAATTCGTTGTTATCAGCAGTTGATTGGTTGAAAATAATAACGTCACAAAAAGAACTCATGACGTCATAAACAAAACACCTTCCATTTAACGCGTATTCATGTCATGAACGTAAAATTGGGTGGGAGAATTCGTACTTCGTTTCACAAATTTACTACTATTTAAAATTAGAGTATCATTAGAGAAGCATAATCTTACATTAGTACTCTAGGATTATCGGATTTCTCCAATCTCGATAGTTAAATTCTCGAAATTAAAATTCCATAATTTAACTATCTCTATTGGAGAAATCCGATAAGCCACTCGTACTATTGTAAGATCCTATATTTATTATTATTATTATTATTATTATTATTATTTAAATAAATACGTTTGGCAAACATTCTGGTATAAATTTAAAGGTTAATTTGATCAATAAGAGCGATTTCTTCTAACTATATCATTATATACGTCAACTTTATTTATCGAGGTGACACTTGAGAAAAACTTTGTACATGTGTCCTTGCATGTTCTGTTTAACATTCGTAACAATACCTATTAATCTGACAGTAGTCTAACATTTTTGTATATGTTATAAAATCGGAATACTGATCGCAGGATAACGTGCAAGTTGTGAAATGTAAGCACCATACGCTGGAGCTGCTAGAATGTTGTAACCTTACAACGCTGACAAACCTAAAGATCTTAACTTGACATGATTTTTGTTTAAATCAATCGCACAATATAAAACAAGAAAGGACAACAAAAAAAATACAACAAGTGTACAGGGCTAAACACGATTAAACAGAGAAAGGGAAATAAACAAAAGAAATAATTATAAAAACTAATTTTAATTAAAAAAGCAAACACAAACATGTATGTCATGAGGTTAATGCTGAATTATTGTAATTCACTTTGCCTGAATTATTAATATTCTATTATGAATTATTTAGTTTTTTATATTATTGGTTCACAACTTATATCAAGTATTTGTAGATTGGCAGATTTGTATGCAGGAATATTAAATATTTGTCAGCATTTGCAGACAGCATTACTGTTTTTCTGTACATAAATGATACATTTTCGTAGAGAGTAAAATACATGTACATGCAATAATCGACGGTCTACATAAACTATAATGTTTAATGCTTAATTCAGCAAAGAGGATTAAACTAAGTACTGATGCTTGTTCCTAATCCATTTTACGTTATCATTTTTTATTTTAAGTGTTCTATTTTAAGTGTTCCGAGTATCCGTTATGAATTAATTTTGAAATAGCATTGAATTTACGATGATACAAGGATCTCAAGCGGTGTTTATAGCTATGTTCTCAATAAAATAGTAGACGTGTTTATAGAGGTGTTATATAGAGACATTAACATAAAGAGCTTCATCATTACCGTAAAAGTAAGAATTTATCCTCCCAACACCGTGAGGAATTTCTGTATGTAAGGAATGGTGATAAATGTTCCGCTGAAGTGGCGGTTTTCTATATAATTGTTTTTTTTTTTATAATTAATTTTTTAGTAAAGAAGTTACTCATTGTGATTTAGGGAAGAAAATAACAAGCGAAATATTTTTGTCATATACAATATACAATACGCGTCTTTGTAAAGGGCTACATCTTCTTATTAAACGCCGCTTATACAAATTTTAAACAAATTATCTGCGAAATAAATCAATATATTAAAAACTGCTGAGACCAAATAAATCGGAATCAGTTGAAATAATAATTAAGAAAGACTAGTTTAATCATTGTTAAATAACTTTATGTATTTGTTTGATTTTTCTCATAATGGGGATTGATGCTACTTTCAGCAGTTTTCAGCTATTTTATTGCGTTCAGTTTATATTTTAGAAAGATGCTGAATACCAGGTTAAAACCCAGACAATCGACAGGAACAGTGTCAATCCTTGTCATTTAAGATCGAGGTATGTTCACCATGCGAGCAGTAGGGCTCCAAACAAAATACTTACCTATTCGACACAAGTTTGATTTTGCAAATTTACTTGGATTTTAGTAGCTTTTAATTCTTATGTACATTTTCAAACATTTTTTAAAATGCAGAGACATGTGATTCAGAACTGCGTGACTTTTATATAAAACAAACTGTGGGATACTTTGAGTAGAAAGTTCTTTTCATTAACATAAATACACAAATATATTTGTTTATTTGTCCCGCCATAATCTTTAATCACAAGGAAAATAAAACGTTAAGTCAATATCCGGTATTTGCTTGTTATTTAAAGGCTAAATAGGATATGTATCTTAATTATTAAAATATTACACCAAGAACACGTTGTTAAGTGTCTGCTATTAAACAATACATAATACTTACAATAAATTTTTTAACAAATCATAGATATTTCCTATCAAAAGTCTCAAGTTCAGCTATATTAAAAAATAAATAAGAAAATTTAAAAAGTTACAAAAATCAATCTAAAATTAATCTACAATATGAATTAAAAATTGATTATGACATATATTGAGTGTTATCTACCATTGTTGTGTTGACAGTGAAAAACTTAGCTCCTGATTAAAATAGTAAAAATCAAGTTTTAACTAAGACTTGGACTTAAATATTCGACAAGGATATTACTTAGTGAATAAGGATTTAAATTGAACAAAAAGAACAAACAGAAATTGACTGTAAGTTGTTATTTAAAACTTAGATTGAGTGTAAACATAAACATAAACAAAAACAAAAACAAAAAGTATGGCGGACCAACATAGCCAAAATCCAACAGATGTAAACAATGTCAATGTAAGTTGTGTAAATGACAAAAGTGATAAAAAGAACATTGATACATGTGAAAATAACTTAAAAAGAACTCGATCAGAAGAAAATATATCTGTAAATGACAACGACGACGAAAGACGTAAACGAATGAAGAAGGACAATTAGTGAATACCAAGAACTCAAGTCTATAATTTACGACCTAGCTGTCGAAGTAAAACACCTGAATGACAGAGTTTACGAAAAAATAGACAATCTAGAGAAAGATTTTGCAAGAAATGTGATTGAGAACATGACTAAAATGATGAACTTAAAAATAAGCCAAGAAATAGAGCAAGTAAAAGGAGAAGTCACTACTCAGATGAACAGTGTTAACACTCGTATCGATGAAATTGTAGAGAAATTAAGAGGAGACATCCAGAACGTTCAAACAGAGGTCCAAGCAATAAGGAAGCACAGACGACAGAGAAAAGTTATGCCGAGGCAGCAATAAGTAACACAATCATCAAAAATAACATAGTTATTAAAATGCTGCATCAAGTGGATGGCGAGACTACAAATCCGGAGATAACCAAGAATAGAGTATGTGCAGTGATTCGAGATGGATTGCGTCTTCACGACGTAAAAGTGGTTTCTGCTGAAAGAAAAGAAAGCCGAGGACAAAGACCAGGAGTTGTAATCGCGTCAATCGAAACAAGAGAACAGAAAGACAAAATCATGAAGAACAAAAGTTAGCTGAAAAAATCTCGCGACTTCAACAAAGTGTAAATCGAAAACGAACTGTCAACGGAGACCAGATTGAACAATAGAAACATAATGACCGTTTTAAAATCCATTGGACAAGAAAAAGACTTTGTATTCGTTGATGGAAAAGTAACGCGAAGAGATAAATAAGAAGCGGAAACCAGCAAAACAGATTCGATCAGGATCAGGATCGCTCATCTGGATATAATAGCGACAACCAATGGAGATCAGTTTACCGTGGAAGAAGGAGCAATCGTGGAGGAAATGGTTCGCGTCGACATTAGGACCTAAAGCTTGGTGTATGGAATGTTCGTGGTTGGTCAACCAAAGCAGGAACTGAAAATGACTTTTTCAGGAAACAAGTGTTAATTAATTTTGAAATCGATATTTTATGTCTATGTGAAACTTTTAAAAAAAAATGAAAAACTTAAAATTGAAGGTTACACGTGTTATTCTAGAAATAGAGACAAGATGCATAAAAACTCTCGTAGAGGGTCAGGTGGTGTAGCAGTGCTAATTAAAAATGATGTATTAAAAACCTTTAACGTTGAAATTCTTGACTCAGATATTTTGTGGTTAAAGTTGAGTAACAACATTGATACTTTTTGTATTTGTGTATGTTATTTACCTCCAGAAACTTCAGTGTATTATGATGGTATTTCATTTTTTACAAAACTGTTAGAACAAGTGTGTTTTTATCAAAATATGGGTAAAATGTTTATTTGTGGTGATTTTAATACACGTTACGGTGATTTACAAGATTATATTGAGGGTGTAGATGATGTTATACTTAGTGATGTAATTGATAATATAATTAATAAGAGTGGTGAATTATTGCTTGAATTTTTAGTTGATTGTAATTTATGTATGTTAAATGGGCGACTTGGTTAACAAAATTTTACTAATATTTCACCAAGAGGCAAGTCTGTTGTTGATTATGTTTGTACGTCCCATGACCTCATAGATTCAGTTATTGACTTTAATGTTCACACAATGTCAGATATTATGAATATTTTTGGTTTATTAGGCTCCGAATCTGTTCCGGATCACTCCCTACTTGAATGGACTATTCTTACTAGCGTAAAATGTGACGAAAATTTGGTACAGTCCGATAATACTGAGAGATTAAAAGCACCCCCAGACCAAAATGTAGCGGCGCTAATTTATGACAGCGTTACTAATTATGTACTAATATCCTGCTCATTTTGTACTGTAAAAATGTAGCGCATATTTAGTAGATACTGCTAGTCTGCTAAATTTGTGCTGATTTTCCTTGGTTAAAATTTTTAAAACTAAAACTATGCTACATTATACTAACAATATACTACAATTACAGCATAAATTAGTGGATCAAAAATATTAGATGAATATTTATACTAAATACATACTACATTTCTGTAGCATATTTTAGTTAGAATAAGGATGAATGTAATTCTCAGCTAATTATATGCTAATTTAAGATGTCTATCAGAACATTTTTTTAAATAAAGTAATAAGATAAGTTAGTATAATTTTAGCAGCACTAATTTCTTACTGGTATCTGTTAGTTAAATATGCAGTAAAAAATAACATGTTTTGCATAATTTTAAGATAAATTAGCATAATTTCAGCAATACTAATTTATACTAATATTTGTTTGTTGAATAATGACTAATCCTTGTATAGTTTAAAAAAACTAAGATAAATTAGCATGATTTTAGCAATACTAATATTGTACTAATATGTGTTTGTTCATTTTAGTTTTACTATAATAAAAGATATTCTGAATACCAAGATCATTTAATAACACCTTCTTCATGGGGAGGGGTTGGGACAATGTGTGATATTAATCCCTTTGTGTGTATTTAAAAATTGTCTTCACAAACACATGCAATGTAGAAGAAAATAGTACATGTATTTATAATAGGAAATGTGTCACACAGCTGGCAGCACATTTTTGCATTTGACATAAAGAGTACCCTTGCTAACTAATGCCATATACACTGTAATTATGTGTATCTGTTATTGCCTAAAAAGAAACAATTCTGCTGTATCTCACATGATTGCACCTATGTCTTGACTTAGGGAGTTTTTTACGTCCAAAACCTGGTCCGGGGTTTTCTCCGGTACTCCGGTTTCCTCCCCCAATAAAAACTGGACGCCATGATATAGCTGAAAAATTGCTGAAAGTGGCGTTAAACACCATCAAACAAACAAACAAACGTCCTATACCGACAATTTAATGCCCTTGGTCGGACGGATGCACCTATGTCTAAAGTTATTTCAAAATATATTATGGTATAAAATATTGAAAAAAGGTTCATTATTTACAAAAATCAGTTATCATAAATAATAATTAGCACTTATAATTCAATTGCAGACTGAAATAAACATTTTTTCTATTAAGATCAACATTTTAATTTAAATATATAATAAAGCTAATAGTTTTTGTAAAAATTCAAAATGATCAGGGGAGGTAACCAATTTTCTTATATTGTAGCAATATATTCGATCCATACGCTTGTAAATGTAGCCCTATTCAACAGAATAAGAATTACAACATAAAATTCAGTAGTAACAAACAACGGGTTCTTAAATATATTGTTTATTTACTATAACTGGCAAGACTTCGTAATGTCTCCATGTTAATCCGTTTATTAATCCTTTATTAAAATACGTTTGGTAAATCGTCATTCATTAGACAACCAAATCGGTAATTTTGAATCGGGTATTGTGATTGGCTGATTAAAAATAGCACGTTTGTTTTGAAAAATTATAACAGACCGGATGTAAATAAAAAGAATGACGAAATGGATATATTTCGTGAAAATATTTCTCTAAAACACGTCGTTATCGAATGAATGACAAGTTGACTAATAGCACTTCAAGTCAAAATATGTGCAGATCCAATACATGGTTTGTTATTAAATTCATCTACGCAAAACAAAAATACTAGAGTTGACATAAAAAAATCAACGATAGCAAAATTGAGTTATAAATAAAAACTGAACTAAAGTGATAAGACTTAGTGACGAAAACAAATAACTGGCCCTTTTCACCATTATATCTCGAACAATAAGAAATATCTGTTAACACCTTAGCAAAAGCTCATTAAATGAAAAAATTGATGAATATAAATCACATCAAAGTCAAAGAAAAAAATGTTACTGTTGCAAAAATGACGAACTAAAAATAACCCTTTATCTCAAAAAGTGTGAAAGATAGCAAATATTGACCCATGATCCTATGCCCAAAAACGAATTTGGTGGATTGTGACCCGTAACATCAAGACAACCTTGAAAAATGGGAACATTCATTGAAACACTAATGAAAGCTCATTTAAGAAGGAATGCAATTAAAATAATCCTATGAAAATTGTTGCAACAAATGTTGAAGCAATACAGAAACAAAGTATCTAAGGTAAAAGTTCCATCAAAATCTGAAAAAAATTGATTTTATTTATATCAATAGGAAAACAAAAATCTTGATCCTTTTTACCCCCTACATATAAAAAACCATAAAAGATAAGAAAAATATGCAAGTTCACTGCTGAAAGTTCATTCAATAAAGCATCCCATCAAAGTCAAATAAAAAGCAAAAACTGCAAACACATAAGAAATATAGAACAATTGTCTACTTTGGCCCCTTATATCGAAAAACTCATGAAGTTACATAAAAAAATGTCAATATGCATGTGTTATTGTTACACAAATTAAACAACTGAAAAAAAATTATCCCCATCTAAATCCAATATAAATAGTTGACAAATCTGAAATCGGCACTTTCTGACACCTTTTGACTAGACTGTTTAAATCATGTTTCACTTTCTGCAATAAATAATCTATATCGTGGTGTCCAGTTTTTATTGGGAAAAGAAGTGGGCATTCCTAAACTGGCAATCCTTGTCAATCAGGGTTACTGTGGGGCACACCCTATCTGCAGAAAGGCTTTAAGTTGCAACTTTAACACTGACACCCCCCGCTTAAATTTTTTTTCTTTTTTGTGAAAATTTCAAACGGTTGTGACAATAACCTTTGACAGAATTTCTCCATAATAAAAAAACTTTCATTGAAATCAATAAAAACTTTTTGAGTTATTGTCCGAAACATCTTGTTTGTGAAAATATCCGTTTTGTGGAGACTGTGGCCTTAAAATTTGACAGAATTCCCCCCCCCCAAATCAATAGGTTTCTGATCCACTTATATGAAACTATATCCCAAAGTTTCATTGAAATCAAATGCAAACATTTTGTTATTGTCCGGAAATGTCTTTTTTGTAAAAATTTCTAATGCTGTTTGATGACTGTGACCTTGACCTTTAAAGGAATTGCTCCGGCAAAAATAGCCTCTTACCCACCTAATGTGTAACAATATCATATGCTAACTTTTTGAGTTATTGTCTGGAAACTTCTTTTTTGGTAAAAATTTCTAATGCTTTTTGGCAACTGTGACCTTGAAATTTGCTGGAATTCCCCAAAATTGATAGGCTTTTGATGCAAATGATATGAAACTATATCCCAAAGTTTCCTTGACATCAAATGCAAACTATTTGAGTTATTGTACGGAAACATTTTTTGTAAAAATTTCTAACGCGTTTTGTTAACTGTGACCTTGACCTTTGACAGAATTCCTCCAGCATCAATAGGCTTTTTACCCAACTGATATGTAACAATATCCCATAGTTTCATTGAAATCGGATGCAAACTTTTTGAATTATCATCCGGAAACCAAATTTGGACAGACGAACGGAAATGGGGAGCCGTGGAGCGGGGATATCATAAAAGATGAACTACTCTGCCCCTAGCCCGGTAGCAACTTCTGATGAAATAATACTGATGAAAAAACATATGTCTTAAGGAACATTACGAAAAAATGCAGATGATGCCTACAGACTCATACAAATAATACATTCACAAAAATAGTCTTAATCGTGGTTTCAAGTGTGTAAATACTCCTAAATGCTAGAAATATAAACTAAGGCATTCAGTTAAAAGATGGTCTGAAAAATAGCAGATCTTATAATTTATTATATATATTAAAGATGAATAAAACTATGCAAATTATATGCAGTATGTACATAAACAAATAAAGGCAGATTTCATATTTGATCATAATTCTAAAGTGTCAGAACATTAAAAAAAAATTAATTTGTATACATCTTCAATTTACAATTCATTATTGTTACACCAATGACAAGTTAATTTTTGTTTTGCAGCAATTGGCATCTAAAGCAATTTAGATGTTAACGATTGTATTGGCTCTAATAATATGGTAACACATATGGATAATATAGAAAAAATGCAAGTGATTTAAATTTACAGAATAGTTTCAGGAAAGAACAGAGAGGATTAGCAACAGTTAGTTGTAAGGTATGTGCACTTTTAAAGGGGCAAAGGGGTAAATGTGTATTATTAGTTTGATCACATTCTTTAAGTGCACATCAGTGGAAGCTTTAAAGGTGTAAGGTACAACTAAGTTATAACATCTGCTTCTAAGTACATTCTTACATTTTTTACAATAAAAAACGATCAATGATGTAACTGTTTATGAGCACTGTCATTTGTTTTTACTGAAAATTGTCTTTTTTCAAGCCAAAGAGCAAAACATATGTACACCTACCAATTCCTGTATTAAAGTTGGTTGATTTATGTGTCCTTGTACTTTTAAAATTTATTACAGAAAGTACATGTACAAGTGGTGGTAGAGTAGGTAGTCATCTACTGTTGATCACATACTAGTACCGATGACAAACACTGAGGTTTCTAGTTCAAGCCTTAATACAGGCAGGGAATGCTCGACTCCAAACAAGGATTGCCAGTTTTCCTGTCGAAGGTCAGGGGTTTTACCAGGTACTCTGGCTTCCTTTCCCAATAAAATCTTGACGCCATGATATAGGTAAAAAAATTGCTGAAAAAGGCATTCAACCCCATTCAAACAAACAAATACATTTTTGTGTTCGTTTGCATCATTAGATGGTTTGAAAACAATTATAATTGATTATGTGTATATGTATTAAAGACCAATAAAATATTGAAATATTTGTAAATTACCATTATCTGCAATTTCTTAGCTATATAGAGTCCAGTTTTTATTTTGGGAGGAATATAAAATACCCTGTAAACTTTAAATACTTTTCAATTAAGGCTGGAGTCGACATTAATTATCCTCGGTCAAAACCTCAGTGTTGACACGCGAATGACTGATTGATTGATTGGATGTTTGCTTCACGTCAAGCAAGCAGTATCTCAGTTGTATTCAGGACGAGATCAAGTTAACAAGCAATAAATCAATTCGGGTAAGATGGACCAAAGGGCAAAAAATTAGAATGCCACTGGAAAAGTATGGGGTATTGGTAGGGGTGGAAAATTTAGCCTTTTGTAGCAACTACAAAGAGCCTACTATTATCGACATCTACAAAAGGCGTCTTTAGAGTGCAAGGAGCGTGGCACTCTCCAAACACATTACCCACTTGGTCCACAGTCAGGCTTTCTGTATTATGACCGGACAACCCCCCCCCCAGACTGGGGACGCACAGGGCAGCTCTGTTGGTCGGGCACTGTGAACCCTCATAGTCCCAGCACAAATGATTGATAAAAGATGGCTAACTACCAAGACAACTCGGCCACCAAGACCCTGATATCTTTTGAAACAAACAATTTCGTAAACTATAATGTCCATCACCTAATAAAGAAAACCCTGTCATTAACATTTTAATAGCAAAGTTAAGTATATTTTAAGCTTAATAACCAGAAAGGTATTACAGTAAAAAACTTAAAAGTTAAATGCAACATCATGGGGCATCCAGACCACAAAAATGACAAAAGAATTAACTTAGGCTCCCAAAAGCCTGTGAAAGATTTTCTTGATCACCACTGACTCCAATAGTATAATCAAGAAAAACTGACACAAGCATAATTTAAAAAACAATCATCAGATACAACACCTCTTATCATAATGATACAGTTAATGTTTGCACCATTTTTATGACAAATTAATTGGGTTTTGGCCATTTTCAAGAAGGTTCTCTTGTTTAAGTAGTAACTGTAGTTATCTTAAATGACGAATAGGGTTATCAAATATATAGCTAAAAGGGCCATTTGAGGAAAATCCATACAAAGATTGGTTTCAATTGGCCTGGCAGTTTAAGAGTAGACGATATTTAAATGATTATGAAATGTCTAATAACTCCTTTTTTGATGCTCAGTTCCAGTTTTAGTCAGTTTTGAGGACAAATTATGGTAATCAGCTTCAAACGATTTTTTAGAATATTCCTTTTTTTTAAAGTAATAGCAGCCATCTTCAATGGGACATAAAGCATGAAACAGAATTTTTAAGAATGGCCATTTGAGAATCATTAATTTTATTCTAAATGGCCTAGTAGCTTTAGAGGAGAGAATTAAAAGTGAACAAACAATGATGTTCAATAAACTTTTTTCCATATTAATTTTGGATTTGATGGTAATTTATTATTTTTTTTGCCTTGAAGTGCATGTTATCAAGATGAAGTCAAAGTTTATGTACTACAGTATAGATGTATATATTTTTTTTAGAACTCCGAGTTATATATATATATGTGTGTGTGTGTGTGTGTGTGTGTTTAAGTAGTAATGTTCAACATTAAAAATTGAAACCTTGATGTGCATTTAAAGAAAGCAAACTGCACCAATACTTTCTGAGAAATTGATAACACTATATAAACATTGTTTGATTGGATGTACGTACATGCATACTACAGACAAAGTATGATTAATCTACAGACCAATTCTATACTTCATGCATACTCTTAATTAACATCTGCACAACAATGTTATACCAATCAAACTGTTGTTTTCAGTTCATGAGGTCATTTAAATCCTTTCTGGTAACATGCTAGCCGCAATAATGATTCATATAACAGAGATCTGTCTGCAGCTGTGAAAAAATCATATGGTCTGGTGTAAAATATATTTGAGTCTCCAACATTTACTTCATCATTAACTCTTCCCTTATCTGTTTTAACACTTTCTATATCAGTAAGGTGCTGTTCTGTTATTTCTAGAGCAGTAAACATGATCTGAAAATTAAAAAATTGTAATAAGCATTACCTTGGTTCATGAATTAGTGACTTTTTTCTATATGCAGGGTTATTGAAAATCAGATGCTTAATGTAAAGACCTTTAATTATTAACTATTAGATATAAATGGTGTGTCTCCTATGAGCCTGCCATTTTTTACATAAATTATACATGATGCAAAAAAAAACATAAACAAGAATACATGTTAAACTTCTAATCTGCACAAGATTACAGTTTAAATTTTAGCTGGTTTTACAGAACCAGTGTCATCCAAGAGTCTATTACCTGATAAACTATCCAGTTTCTGACAAGTGTGATCACACTAAAATGTCTTGCCTTCATTTCATATAACAATGGCTTAAGCTTACAAAGATATAAAGCAAAATTTAAGTGTTAATGCCACAGCCAGAAAACTAAGCAGATCGCAGATGTATTGCATTCATCATAGATATGACCAAAAACCCTAAGCATGTAAAACTACTCTTTATAAGACTACAGTTTAACTTTATTATGGTTTAGTTGAAAAATTAAGAAGGAATCTGGCAAATAAACTGGTTTTCTATTTTCAGTAAACGTTGCCATTTTGGTTTACATAGCTATCTGGTATAATTTTGATAAGGTACCTCCCCAAAGATCTTCCATACCATGTTTAGTTTAAAAACAGGATCGGGTGTTTCAGAGAAGAGGATTAAAACTAGAGGCTCTGAAGAGCCTGTAATGCTCACCTGACTTACCAAAAAAAAACTTTCTTTACACATTTTAATATTAAATGCTTAAGTGAGATCATTTCTGAAAGGTGCTTTTCTATGTATGTTGCCATGTTGCATTTCCAATCAGCCACAAAAACTTAAAATTATAAGAGAACTATCCCAGAATTATTCTGCATTATTTGGTTTTAATGTGCAGGACAGCTTCTGAGAAGAAGCTGTTCGAATGTTTTTCCCATAGGCTATGTGCCACTGTGTCGGCCATCTTGGATTTAGGATCAGCACAAAACACTCAAACTTTGTAGAAGACCATTTGAAATACATTTTTACAATATCACAATTCTTTTGGCTAAGTGGTTTGTCAGAAAACAAATTTTGAAATTTCAGTCAATCTGAACACATTAGCAGCCCTGGCAGCCATGTTGAATTTCCAATCGGCTTGAAAAACTCAAAATAATAAAAGAACTATCCTGGCTTAATTCCTACATAATTTAGGTTCACTATGTGAAACAGTTTCGGAAAAGAAGTTGTATGTATGTTTTTCCTACAGGGTCCTATGTTAAACTGTCCTGCTATGGTGGCCATTTTGGATTTTGGATCGGCACAAAAACCTCAAACTTTGTAGAGGACCATCTTAGGTACATTTTTGCAATATTTCAAATCAATTTGCCAAGCGGTTTGTGAGAAGAAGATTTTTGTAATTCAGCCAATCAGAATGCATTAATGGCCCTGGCAGCCATGTTGAATTTCCAATTGGCTCGAAAATCTCAAAATAATAAGATAACTATCCAAGCTTCATTTCTGCATAATTTGGTTTCATTGTGTGGCACTGTTTCGGAGAAGAAGCTGTTTGTATGTTTTTCCTTTAGGGTCCTGTGTTAAACTCAGTCCTGCGATGGCGGCCATCTTGGATTGTGTATCGGCACAAAAAACTCAAACTTTGTAGAGGACCATCTAAGGTACATTTCTGCAATATTTCAAATCAATCTGCCCAGCGGTTTGTGAGAAGAAGATTTTTGAAATTCAGCCAATTAGAACACATTAATGGCCCTGGCAGCCATGTTGAATTTCCAATTGGCTCGAAAATCTCAAAATAATAAGATAACTATCCAAGCTTCATTTCTGCATAATTTGGTTTCATTGTGTGGAACTGTTTCGGAGAAGAAGCTGTCTGTATGTTTTTCCCATAGGGTCCTATGTTAAACTAAGTCCTGCGATGGCGGCAATATTGGATTTTGGATCGGCACAAAATACTCAAACTTTGTAGAGGACCATCTAAGGTACATTTCTGCAGTATTTCAAATCAATCTGCCTAGCGGTTTGTGAGAAGAAGATTTTTGAAATTCAGCCAATTCAGAATGCATTAATGGTCCTGGCAGCCATGTTGAATACTTGATCAGCACCAAAAACTCAAACTTTGTTAAGAACCACCCAATACACATTCCTGCCAAGTTTGGTTTAAATTGGCCAAGTGGTTTTGTAGAAAAAGTTTACGGCCGACGACAACAACGACGACGACGACGACGCACGCCAATTGTTGAGAATAGCTCACCTGACCCTTTGGGTCAGGTGAGCTAAAAAGAAAGGTTTACAAATAAAATGGATAGACATAAAATGATGACAACATCCTACCTTGATACGCAGACTTTCCAGGTTCTTTTTTTCCAAATGACACAAAAAAATCTTAATCAACATAACTAATAATCAAATTTTAATTGGGTCCTTGCTGGAGAAGTAATCCAGATAATAATTAATTTCCAATCATGATCACTGGCATGTCAACAATTGTGATCCCCCCAAATAAAACCTGGATGATACAATATGGCTGATAAATACATGTACAAAATAGCATAAAATCTGCAAAAACCTTTAAAAGTTTTATTAAAAATAACCTTGCAATAAAATCTGAAAAATCTTCCTCTGAGAAGTACCCGATGAATGTTATCTTAAAAAAAAGTTTTCAAATTTTAAATCAGGCAGGGTTAATGGACACAATTTTTAAATGGGGACCATTCAAGACAGTTTGTGTCAAGTTGGCATAAGGGTCTATTTAACAGTTTTTTTTGTTAATTGCCTATTTAAGAAGGCCCAAAATGTATAGATAACTTTCCAAATAGCTAAAAATAGCTGACCTTTAACTTCTTATCTATAAACGTGCAACTCTGGGGGCAAAACATAATCAGTAACCACATGTTATTGTATGTAGAAATAGTAAACAAAGAATTCATTTTTTTTAATTTTATACATTTTATTATGGATGGATCTTTTAAATTTACTGATGTTGCACTGTCTGATTATGTGAAAACATTTAGCAATGGAGATGCTGTGTTTGACATTGAAAAGTTAGCAGCTGGTGATGTTATTTTTACCAGACCCCTATGGAATAAAAAAGAGTTCTTGGACAAACAATGTGAATGAGTGGCCTGATATATCTAGATATTTATCAATACTTTGTTTTGTTGAAACATGTTTTTATTCTAGTTAGAGCAGAAGTGAAAAATGACAATTCATTAGATGGTTATCAATATTTTTTTGGGGGGTATGTTTAAACGGTATTATTCCATGGTCCTGGAATAAAGAATTCTGTATACCTTATGGGCTGATGTTTTACCCAGTCAGAGACAATGCACAAAAAGGATTATTATTTCAATTTCAATTTTTTTGAATTAATTAATATCATTTAAGTTATTTTAACAGCTTGTGACAATTAAAAAATAAAGACATAATATAACAACAAACAATTCGAGAGAAAACATTTTTAAACTTATACAATTGCACACAAAAATGGTGAAATACTGACAGCTCATTGTGTTTGCATGGCAGGATATTTTATTTGTATAATTTGTTTATGAAAACATGTAAATAAATTCTTATAGTTTAATACCAAATAAAAAGCGTAAACAGGGCAACCTTAAAAAATTACATTTATTTATTTTCTTATGTAAATATTTATTGTCATTAAATTCCTTTTAAAGTACAAATAAATATGTACATGTATAAAACATCGACCAAATACTCTAGTCGGAAAGTTTCGTTCAAATTTTATTTCTAATAATTTATAAATGTTTGTGTTTTTAGTTTTAGTATTGTATGTAACTTTACCTGTCCCGTTTTTAAAAAATCATCTGTCAAACTATTCAGGGCAGGAAAAGCATGTAGCCATGCACCAGCTGTAGATTACAAGATGGATGCATTGAGAAGTTTTAAGTCTGAAGAATCAGATTACAAGTACAAGTCTCCTTTGCTCAACTGCTATGCACCATTTTAAAACAAATATTTGAATGATGTTCTCTAAACTGATCTCTTTGTTATAGAGGCATCAGTGTCCTTTGCCTCCACTAAATATTCATGAGCCTCGTTATCGGTGGAAAGTTATCTATAGGCAATTTTTAGTGTCTATATGATTATGATACAATTAAGGCAAGGAAGGAGGATCCTTTACTTATGATGGAACAATTTGGTATTAAATAATTAAGTGTATTACAATAAATAAAAGAGGTAAATTTCCCATGGTCGGACAGTGTTAAAAAGACAATGGCACTTTAGGTTTATAATTACTAAGTATGCTACTGTAAAGACAAGGGGGTCCATTTCAAATGGAGGCGACATAAAATAACATTTGCATTTCTGATTCTAAAATAATTAATTTGAAAGTTGCAAACTTAAGAAAACACGATAATTGAACATAAAAACTGTGACCATCACTTATGGACTATTTTTAATTAAATTGAAAATAATTACATTATATATGCATTTCATTGAACTCAGTCATTTTCATTGGTCAAATTCGGTCATGTGGTCTAACACATGATCTTTCAAAACTCAATGAAATATCAAAACCAGTGCACCATAGCAACGTCAATAACATTACACTTTGGCGTAGTAATATATTGATACGAAAATGGACATTTGCTTGATTTTTGTCATGAATTTCCCCATTTAATGATCTAAAATGTAATTATAAGAATTAAATGCAATCTTTTGAAGTTTCATTGACATATGAAAGCCTTGATATAGCACACTTTTTCTTCATAAAGCGCTACTGCGTTTCATTGAAAATGTGCTTCGGTCAACGCTTTCATATGTCAATGAAACTTTAAAAGAATGCATTCAATTCTTAAGTGAAAGTAGATTTTAAACCATATGAGCTTCTGGTCTATAATACTTTTAATCTAAAATAAAAGTTGTGCTGTAGCTTTTAGAGAATTCTGATGTAGTGCATATTATCGTGTGACACAAGATTTGCTTTTTATGTGAAGATAAAATGTCCATGAGAAATCAAAAGCATCAATATAGCTTTATGCCTACAGCTGTTAACCCACAAATCCTGTGTTCCAATTGCCATTGCTCCAAACACTAGTCTACTTGGCTGCTGGTTTGATTCTTTTTTGAAGTTAAAACATCTGTCTCTAGTTTCAAGCAGTAGTTCCCCTCCATGTTGTCCAAGTACATTACAAGGCTGAAGGTGATGAGACTTAAAATCCAAAGAACGCTGTAATTTCCAATTATGTCTCCATCTTTTTACCTTAAAACAAAAAGAAACTGGAAACATTTCACAACAGACAGCATGTGTCAAATATGAATTCGTCCTATATATTACTTCGGAATAAAAATGTCACTGACTTCACCTCTTTTCTTCAGAGAGGTTCATGTTACTTATTTGCTTGTACGTTCCAAGTGTCTGTTGCTAGTAAACTGTTAGCCATGGCTTTGTAATTTTGTACTAGGACATTTTTCTTCTCATTATGCCTCAGTATATCTTCTGATTTACATAACAAGGGTACATGTAGTTTTTTTGCATTCTTTCAATCTACATGTAATTAAAACTACTGTAATATAATGTACATACATGATTATGCAAAATAGCAATCACATGAATAAGAAAACACAAAACGATTGTTCTTGAACTATAATATTGTGATTCCTTAATTCATGTGACTGCAATTTGGATTAGTAATTTTAACATGGCAGCATTGTGTGGTGATGTGGCAAAATTCTACTTAATTGGACTTATCCACAATGGACTCCACAACTACACAAATTGAAATGAATGTTAAATCCATTATTCTCCATCGGTAAAAATATCACTTTGCATGCAAATGTACCTCTCCTATCATTACAACAGTCTCTGTCTTAGTTCTAGAATAATATGCTGCTAATTTCTCATCTCTTAGACAGCATCTTAAGTCAGGAATTGACTTAACATCCAAGTCTCCAATATTCAATGTTTTTTTCTTAGTGTCTCCAGTCCTGCAAAAGAATTCAAGCAACTGATAGCATTTAAACCAATCATTTCTAGGTCTCCCTACTATTAGTTGTTGTCTTTCTGAATGCACAAGTTAAAAAATAATTAAAACTTTCATGTTCAACTATCCAAATATTTTTTTGGGGTAAATAATCAACAAGAAGTGTAAAGTTTCCATTACTTAAATTACAACATGTATCTGTTTGATGTCTTTCTAAGAACTGCGATCATATTCATAACTTTAGGGGTCAAACCAGTAGTTTGCATCACCTACATTTATCATGTTAAAGGTTATCAAATATCACAAGAATGAGTTAACCAGACATTTTATTGCACAGAAACTAGTTAATGTTTGTTTGTTTGAATGTGGTGTAATTATAGTACTTTCAGTAATTTTTCAGCTTTATCATGGCATCCAGTGGTGAAATCCCCAACCTTAAGCAGGTAAGGCTGGAACTTGCAATCTTAGTGTTGATAGGCATGTACATGTTATCAAAAGTTTGTTTGCTTGTTTGAATAAGGTTAAATGCAACTTTCGGCAATTTTTCAGCTTAATCAGTGTGTCTAGTTTTTATAGGGGGAGGAAGCCAGAGTATCTGGTGAAAACCCCGACCTTCATTTGGAAAACTGGCAATTCTTGTCAATTAAGATTAGAGTCTAGTACACCCTGCCCCCCGTGATACTAAAAACTACAATATCAGACTGCCATGGGGTTTCTCAGAAAATTTTCAAAAAATTTCAGCAAATCAGAATGCTTTGTTTGAATGGGGTTTTTTTTACCACTTCTGCCATTTTAAACCTATATCATGGCATCAAAGAAGCCCGAGTACGACCACCAGAAAAAACCCCTGACTGTCTGCAGTAAAACTGGCAATACTTGTTAATTAAGGTCAAACACATCCTGGAAAAGTAAGGCTCTAATTCACACCTCCCCCACCCCATCTGAATGCATTCACAGCCTTGCCAGCCATGTTGAGTTTCCAATCAGCAACAAAAACTTAAAACAGAAAAGAACGATCCTTGTTCCTGGCTTCATTTATGCATAATTTGGTTTAAATGTGTGGAAAAGTTTCTGAGAAAAAGCATTCATTTTCCATAGGGTTCTATGTTAACCTACATGTACATGTATGTTTCTCTGTGACAGGCATTGTGGATTTAGGATTCAGGATCCACACAAAATACTTATACTTTATCTGGTATGTCAGAAGATTTTTTAAATTTCAGCTAATTAGAATGCATAAATGGGTTCACACAGCCATGTTGTAAATTAGAATACAGTATTCGTATCAAACTCAAACTTTGTTAAGCACTACCCAATTACATTCCTCCTGTTCTTGGTTTCAACTGGTCAAGTAATTTTGGAGCCAGAGATACATGTAGAAGTGAAAAATTACTTGTATAAGTAAAGGTTTGGAGAAGAATAAGGTGAGACTATTACAACCCTGAAAAGAACATTTAAAACTGACAAATTTACATGTATAAGCATATATTAGTTAAAGCTTCAAGTAAATAAAAATTACTTGTATAAGCATTACCCTTGACTGTATGTGTTAATTGATTGATTGATTGATTGGATGTTTGCTTTATGTCCAGCGAGCAATATTTCAGCTATATTCAGGATGAGAACAAGTTAACAAACAACAAATCAATTCGGGGAAAATGGACCAAAGGACACAAATTTTGAATGACACTGGAAAAGTATGGGGTATAGGTAGGGGCGGAAAATTTAGCCTTTTGTAGCGGCTACAACGAGCCTATTCTTATCGACATCTACAAAAGGGGTCTTTAGCGTGCAAGGAACGTGGCACTCTTAAAACACGTTACCCACTGTTGTCCACGGTCAGGCTTTCTGTATTATGACCTGACAACCCCCCAAAGAGAAGGCATCCCCTATCCGCAACCTGGGGACGCGCTGGGCAGCTCTGTGGGTTGAGCACTGTGAACCCTCACAGTATGGTCCCAGGACTGTATGTGTTAAAAAGAAATACATGTTTATGGTACAAGTATATAATTGAAGGCACCATGATATCAGAAGCTTTCATTAGATGAAATCGGTTTAGATTAAATTAATACCTTTCCTGAAATATAAAACACGTACACTTTGCACAGAAATTGATATACAGTTTAGTTGATAAAATAATTAACAACTGAAAATTAATTATAACAAGAAAATGTATCTCAGCGACACTGATGTCCCACTTGGCACATATTGGTAAACAGGCCCCCTTTTTCTAAGTTTACACTCAAGCGTGAAATACAGTATTGGGCACAGCTCTACAGATTTTTGCCAGTGTTGTAACTGTGTATGAAGTTTCATGAATATGTGAAGTCATCTTCATGTGCATGTAGCCTAGATGCAGTGCTAATTTTCAAGAACACAATTGTTAGTGAGTCCATTGTTTAATAAATTCATTAAAAACACAGACATATGACATTGATCCTACACTTAAATTACTACAAAGTATAAAGAACAGAATTGTAGGTGTTTTCTTTTAGTTTCGTTGACACTTTTGATAAAGCATGTCTTTCTAACATGCAGCAACATGCTGCAGAACTATTGACAAATTGGACCTTTAGGACTCTGATCTTTCAATCTTCTTTGTTTAATGGCCTCATACTTGTATGATGAGACAATTAAACTGAAGCAGGTTAAACTTACCAGTACTAATACATTTACAACTGACTGTCTTTTAAATGGGATTTTTAACTTGATTTTAGTTCATATTTGACCTACATGTAAAAAATGCCAGTAAATGCTTGAAACTTAAACAAAGAGAACTGGAATACAATATTGGGTTCAAATGGTCCAATAATTAATGGTTTCGAAAGAGAAAACTTTTAGTTCTGCTTTGACAGCAATTATCATAAAAAACAAAATGACCCAATAATCTTAATGACCAAGTTTATTGTTCCTTTTATATATTGAATACAATTTATTAAGAATTTGAGTAAGGATATACAAGTGATTAACTGAATGGAAATGAAAAAAAAATCAAGAACTGTAACTGCAGAAATGTTTCTGCCGAGTAAAAACTTGCAGGAATAAAATCTGAAGCAACCAATTTCCACTTCTACTTCCTTAAACATATAACTGCAATTTGTAGGAGCACTGACCACTTAAAATAAGATTTCTAGTAACATAATACGGATTATTCACACTTAAGCTGTGTGTTATGCAAAATCCTTTTTTATCATAAGACATTTCTTGTTAAACCACAGTTTCACGTCACCTGATAAAAATCCCCATTCAAATACATTGAAGTAGGCAGGGCTGAGCTATGGTATAATCAACCAACTTTTAAAGTTATTCCATACTGTAAGCCCCGCCTCTTGCTGTCATTCAAAATACTAAATGAACTGCATAGATCGTCTAGACAGTCCGTCTAGCACGTGACCGTCTGACAACAATCATGTCACGTCCATTTCAAATTCTATTGATTGAATTATGTTCCAAACATACATACCACACCTTACTTGTTAACGCATTTAAACAACTCGTGCGGAATGGACTCGTTTGTTTAAATATGTTAACTCGTAAAAGGCGTGGTATATATAATACTTATCTGAGTCACCACTACACTTACCTAAGTTCTAATCCACAAGTTTTTAAAAATGATCTGCAGAGGTCTCTGTAAGCACCATCACTGCAAGAGTCTAGTTTGTTGTCAATCATAAATTCTGTCAACTCGTTATAAAACTCTCGAATGGAGGCTAAAATGCTTGTAAACAGACTGCAATAAAATAAAATAAATACTTATCTTATGTTTGTTTGAAATGTAAAACTTTTGGGATAAAAAACTGAGCTCTCTGCTTTACAGTTCCACCCCTTGTACATGTATCCCTGTTCAACATGTTTGAACTTGAGGCTATATTCCTCATATTCCTCATATAGCATTGCATGGCTATCAGGACTACACAGGACTCAAACATTTCTGACATTGAGGTTTTTATTTACATGTATTTATTAACATCGTAAACATATTATCTTATAAGACTTGTTGTGAAACAATGATTTTATTTTCAAAAATGTTAAAACAATTTCAGAAAATTGAAACTTTTTAAAAATTTTTCCGTAATTATTTATCGTGCAATTATGAATGCCTGTCATGCTGTACTATTACATGACCCGTCAGAAATTCTTTATCATAATGAGTGGAGACAGTATAGATGGGAATTTCCTCTCTTGTGATTGTGCGAAAAACTTAATTTTGTAACTACAACCATGCACTTGTACTAGTAGATTTCGAAAATTTTATGAAACTTCACATTATTATTGATTTTTATTTCATCCTGTTTTTCAGTTTTAATTTGTGAGGTTTGTGTTGTGTTTCTATCTTTACATCTATCATCCTGGTTTTGCTGGTTCTCAATACCTTATAATGGAATTAAACCTGCTTTTTATCTGACAAATACTATTTATTTATTAACCAGTTTTTTTTATATATATATACTCCTTAATACTCGCAAAAATTTACAGGTAACAGTGTTTTTCCCAGGCCATTTTATTTGAGCACCCCGGTAGAGCAGTGTTTTTTTTCCTGGTTAATAAACAATCTAGATGGAATGCTTAATCAAATATGAAAATTATCTTTTCCTTGGAGATTTAAATTTTCATTTGCTGCATGAAACAAAATGGAAAACTATAAATGATATACATGTATGTGAGATTTTTTACATGTCACAGCTTGTAAAAAACCCAACTTGCTTCATGAAAAATTCCAAACCATCACTAGTAGATGTTATTCTCACAAGTAAGGGGTCACTTTGATTTAACACGCATAATATGGCTATTGGCATAAGTGATTATCATAACCTTATATCTACTACTAATAAGGGTAACCTACCAGGCGAGCTAAGAAAACCTGTACCATATAGAAGCTATCAAAATTTTTATCTTGAGGTACTTAACCATAATATAAATCAAATAAACATCCCTGATCCAGCTAATATAACAACTGAACAGCAAATGAATGATGCATACATGAGCTATGAACATCAGGTCATAAATATCCTAAATAACCATGCACCCATTAAGTTTAGAACACACAGGAAAAATACCACTGCCATGTATGAATGGTGAACTAATTAGCCAAGAAAAGCAATCTACCGAAAACATATGCTGTAGAGACCAGAAATTAAGTTTTGAATTTAAAAAGGCAACATCAACGACGGTTGATAAGATCATGAGTAAAATAAATATAAAAAAGGCCACTAGTGTTGATGGAATCCCATTAAAAATAGTAAAGCTTAGTAAGTCTGTCATGGAACCCCAAATTACTACCCTTACAAATACAACAATTGAATCTGGATTCTTCCCTGAAAGACTAAAAGAAGCCCAATTCACCCTAATATACAAGAAAAGTGATGCACTTCAAAAACAACTACAGACCTTTAAGTGTATATACATATACTAGTATGAATATTTTATCTTCCCCTGCCTTTGTTGAAATTTTGCAGAAATTCTCTATTAAATCACAAACTAAATTTAATGGTCTAAAAGCGGAAATATATTTGTATTGAATTGAATATATACTAGTATATGTATTACATGATCATTCTTATATGATTTGCATATCAGGAAATATTTAGTACAATTGGTTAAAATGATGTTTCTAAAATTATTAATTGTTTGATAAATGATGCTCACCAAACTACTTTTTTAATATGGCGTAATAATCTTGCACAAAATAAACAAATTGATAAAAAGTATGCTAATTAAATGCAGTTTCGCAATTTAAAGGAATTATAAGGATTAAACATGGTTTTAAAGGGATTATGGATGTACTGTATAAACAAGACAAAATCACTCACAAACGTATCACTAAATCATATAAAAAAGGAAATGTCACAGGTTTAAAAATAATGCTAAATGTTTGTCCATGTCGCATTGTGACAGAACTGGACACTCGAGCACTTCCCTCTGTGCTAATTAATAGCTGCTATCCAAAATTTCTGGGAAGAACACTGTGGCAAGAGTCTGATTATTACAGAAAACTGACAACTTTTTCAAACAACCTCATTTTGTCATAATGTGTACAACCTCATTGTTGACATAATGTATACAACCTCATTGTTGACATAATGTATGCAACCTCATTGTTGACATAATGTATACAACCTCATTGTTGACATAATGTATACAACCTCATTGTTGACATAATGTATACAACCTCATTGTTGACATAATGTATACAGTACATGTACTACATCTCCAGTTCTAAATAATGTGTTATTTATTATGGTGGGGAATTCTGACAATAAAATACTATAAAATTACCTTTAAAATATTATTCATATCAAATTTGTTTACATTTATGATTAGAGCATTGGTTTAAATGATAGGACCCGTCAAAGTTGAAGAAATTTTTGGATTACAGAAAGAAATGGAAATATATTGTAATGTGTATTTGGGATAATTGTACACATCTTAATTTGTAACATGCTGATTTTATCTCTCTCTAGAGGAGCAAAAAGAAAATTGCCAACCAACACTAGACACATGCAAATCCGATTTGTGCATAACTATCAAGAATAGGAAACTATTGAGAACAGGTTAAGGCAGGATATGTTTTGCTTGAATCCAAGTCCGTTTGCCCTAAAAATCGTTGCCCTATTACCTGTTCACCCTGGGTTCATTCACCCTAATAACTGTTTGCCCTGGGTCTGTTCATTAATTTTATAATGAAATGTTATAATTGTTAATCAGCAAATTAATTAAATGAAGCCATGTACTCAAATTTGTATCATAGATTATATCGGAATCAGGTCAAGTCGCCCCCAAGACAACTCGCCCTTCAGACAACTCACCCACTGTTCTAAGATAAGTCGCCCACTGTGTTTGTTTGTAGTTGTATAATGTTATATGGATTTTTTTACATTGGGCATTTTTTAAATAAAGCTGATTGGAAGAAAATATCAATGGATGGCTGAGTATCATGTTAAGACAACAAGTTCGGTTTACTGATGTAGTCTGTACCGAGCTCAAAATTAATATCTGTGGGTTCTGTTGGACGGTCTGTTTGACGGTTTAGGGTTAGCTTCTTCTTGGAGGATCTTTTCCACTATAGTTGGTGCTGATGTAAATATGTCTGTCCTAGCGGTCTCAATGATCTTTTTCATCATGAGTATGTTGTTCAGTATGCCAGGTTTGGACGTATGAGTGTGTGGTTTGTCATTTGTCATGAAGGAGTCTCCTCTCTGGGTAATGGTTTGTTTGTTTGTTTGAATGGTGTTTTAACGCCACTTTCAGCAATTTTTCAGCTATTCCATGGCGTCCAGTTTTTATTGGGGGAGGAAGCCGGAGTACCCGGAGAGAACCCCCGACCTGCGGTAGGAAAACTGGCAATCCTTGTCAATTAAGATTGGAGTCGAGAACACCCTGCCTGCAGTGAGAATCGAACCCGCAATCTCAGTGTTGACAGACCACATGATCAATAGTAAACGAACTACCTTGACCACTCGGCCACCGAGGCCCCCCTGGATAATGGTAGCTGAGCACGTTGTCTTCTTGTTTCTGACGCTACATCTCCATACGGTTGAACCATCTTTGTTCTGTTTTTTAAACACAAAAGTAAACCCATCACTGCTGACTAGTGATGTACCCTCCGTAACAGTGTAGGTTATGAAGTCTTCATTGGTAGTGAGTTCCTCTGGTATGGTGTCATCTTGAATGGAATTTTCCTGCACTACCACTGGTTCTTCGTAGGGGACTCTGTTAATGTGTAACGTACTTTGGTCTGCCTCATTTGAAAGTCTAGTGCTCTCAGCAGCAATTATAAGCAATTGCATATTTCCGCGCTTGGACAACTATGTTGTTAACAACTGTTATTTGAGTATATTCAGTGCCATTCGCTATATATTTTCCCGTATTTTCCTTAAAATATGTTTTTTTAAATATATTTATTAATTATTTTGAAAATTAAAATAGTGGGCGTCTGGGCGACTTATCTTCATTTCAGGGGGCGACTTGTCTCATATTATAGTGGGCGAGTTGTCTTGGGGGCGACTTGTCTCGCATTCATTATATCAACATAACTTACAAACCTAATTTCATATATAACATTTCTTTATTCTTAGTTCATACATATATATAATACATTAAAATAAAGTTGGGCGAATGGACTAACTATGTAGGGCGAATGGACATGGGCGAACGGACCCGATACCGTTTTGCTTATACTAGTAACTAAGGAGATGATCATGTTTATGTATATGAACAAAATGTCAAGATATTACCATGATAGAGTGCCATCTCTATTTATTGGACTATCCATAACTATATCATACTCCCAAACTTTATCCACTTCTTTTCGACATTCATTTTGCTGTTTAATTTCTTCTTCCCATCTAGTCCGAGAATCCTCCTCCGTCCAACGCTTTTTTTTTTTGCAAAAAAAAAAGCGTTGGACGGCAGAGGATTCTCGGACTACTTCCCATCGAGTCTGTCTATCGCTTCTTTTTTCCCCATCATTCAGATCGTCATATTCTCGTGCCTCAAAATTTAAAAAGCGATTCAAAAATTTGACAAAAGGCTTAAATTTATTGGGCTGTTCCAGAAATAGTCTGTACCCCCCCCCCCCTATGGAAGACACTGGATTTCCAAACTTTTTTTTCATTTTCCGACCAAAAATTCCAGATAAATTTCTGGAAGCCGTCATAAAATCCAGACAAACTGCAGACCAAAAATGAAAGAAAATCCAGAATTTTAAAAAATTAATTAAAAAAAATCCAGCAAATAAAAAGCTAATATCGCACACAAACTATTTATTCTGGACAAAAAATCCAGTATTTTGTTGCCATCAATAATATATGTATCAACTACAAACATAATTTTCTAACATTATATTACAGCCATCACATGTGTACGTAATATATACATTCATGTAGGATTGATTGATTGAAAATGGGGGTGGGATGGGTCACAGGGAATATAATTTTGACTGCCACTGGAAAAGTATGGAGTTTGGGTAGGGCGGAGAATTTAGCCTTTTGTAGCGTCTACAATGAGCCTACTCTTTTTTGAAATCTACAAAAGGGGTCTTTATCATGCAAGGAGCGTGGCACTCTCCAAACACGTTACCCACTGCGGTCCGCGGTCAGGCTTTCCGTATTATGACCTGACAACCCCCAACGAGAGGGACTCCCCTATTCGCCACCTGGAGACTCGCTGGGCTGCTCTGTGGGTCGAGCACTGGGAACCTTCCCAGTATGGTCCCAGCATTCATGTAGGAAAATAGTAGATTATTCACAAGTTATGTTCTAATCAATGTTATTAAGAATAAGAGGTACCAATATAAGGTTGTTTTAAACATTATCACAATACCTCAGATTTACTGTATAAAATAAATGCAGAATAATTACACTACTTTTATTAAACTGAATGGACAATATATAATAACTAGATAATTTTGGAGTAGTAAGTTTATTATCTGTTGTCTTGTTCAGGTATAACAAAATGCTTTCAGACTGTATATTCTTGGAATATTATGTTTAACTTCCTCTCAGATACAACTATTACCCTTGGTGGGGCAACAGTTGCATCTCAAGAAAAAATAACCTTACTATTTCCCTCATACCCAGTCAAGAATGAATAATGGTTCTCCATAAAGAATGGCATCTTGCAACAGCTATAAACAAACAATATGCTCAGTATTCTAGTATACTGGAAACATCTGATAATTTAAGAAATCCAAGTAACATTGAAAATATTTATGAAAGAACTGTCTAAAGTTTTGCCAAAAGAGGGGCATGGGGAGAAATGTGGCATCTGATGGCATTGTCAACAGTTTTAGGGTGCACAGTTTATTATCTACCCTGACTTAGTTGGTACACAAAGGGATCGTCACTTATTTCACAGAATAATTCAGCCACGTATATGCAGAAGTAGTGATATAGTGAGAATTATGTGGACGACAACATTAATGAACACTTATAAAAATCGTTGGTGGCAGCCTAACCATTGTGTGGCTTGTTCTCGCTCCACACCTATTTCCATTGCTAAGAGCAGAAACCCAACACTGGCAGACTTTCTATCTTGTGCGAAAGAAAACCCTGACAAGAAAGCAGAGGTAACAATAATATTTTAATTGTATTCTAATTTTCTTTTGGCTCATTACAGAAAGAATACATACATACAGGTATAAAGGTTTTAAGTACCAGATAATAACATAACATAACATAACATATCTTTTATTTCCAAATCAGGAGCCCACTGGGAACAATGAGAGTTGTACAAAAAAGAGGAAAAGAATAATTGATAGATACACATAATTATACATAAGACAACATGATGAGACAATTTACTGGATTATTAATGTTCATATTAATATCATATTGAAAATCTAAACATCACTGTAAATTTTTAGTTTACAATATCTTTATCTAGTATAAATCTGGCAGTGGCTGCTAGAATGTCAGTGTCATCATTACTTAGTAAAAAAATCAATTTGGATTCATTTGACAAACTAGAAAACCTGGGATACTTTTTGACAACAAGATTAAATAAAATATTTCTTTTTGTACTGAATTTTGTACACACACATAAAAAATGTGTTTCATCTTCAATTTCCTCAGAAGAACTGTTTTTACAAGTTCTATCAGACCTAGATGTATTAGAGGAACGTCCTATTTCAATTTGTAATCTATGGGCTGATATGCGAAATCTGCAGAGAGCTTTTCTTTGATCCGAATTGTTTATTTTCGATAAAAAAATTTCGAAGCCAAAATGATCCTTGATTTTGAAATAGGTACATAGTTTTCCATCAAGTTTAGAATGTCTGTAATTATACCAATTGTCTAAAAGCTTTGATGAAGCTTTTAATATACATCAATACAATTTAATATAAGGATTGGTGCTTTTTTTTTATCAAAAACATACTGCACATTCAACTTGAAAGAGTTTAAAAAAAACAAAATCAAGTATTATCAAATTCTTTTCTTCATATAAATGCTTTTACTTATTATTGTAATTGCCCTCCCCCTTTTTGTCATCTAGGTTTTGGAATTTTAGTATCTCAGCAAAAATCAGACAAAAGTTTACTCCATTGTTATATTTACACCATCTGGCATGGGGTCAGATTTCATACAAATATTGTCAGTGTGAGGAATTTGTAGTTAGATAAAAGTGTGTAATTTATGGCCTATTTAATTGGTTAAAATAGTCATTTATAAAAGTCTGCAGTAAAGTGACAATTGTTAACATGATACTGTTACAGTAGTCATTAATCATGTTATATAATTAGATTAAAGCATTTCATTCATGATATCAAGATGTTCTCATGGTTTTGGAAATCCAAGTTAACAAAGGTCAAATTTAAACAGTTTAAATCCATGAAGATATTAATTGCAAGCACTGATAACATAAATATTATATATTTTTATTTAATAGTAAAATATTCCATCTTTATTTCTATAGTTAAATACATTCAAGGAATCTGTATTCTGCCAAGTGTTTTTAACAAAAAAAGGGGGGGGGGGATGAGTGCAAGTTAGTACTTTATTTTCAGAAGAAACCTTATATCAATTTTAGGAAAAGGTGCTTCATTTGAATGCAATCTACTAAACTTCAAATTATAAACACAATTTTTTATTCCATAAGGACAAGATCGTTTCTTTGCAGATTTATTTAAAAAATACATTTTTAACCTGAAAATGATAACACTTATTTATTATCCTTTGATGCAAATATAATTGCTAACTTTATCCATGAAAAAAGTTCAATGTACATGTCTTATAATAATTTATCGACGAGCTTTTTTTCTAAACTATGTTGTATGTAACAGAAATAAAAAGTAACAATCAAACTGAAAATAGTTGATGAAATATAAAGGTAGAATAAGAAATTACCAAACTTGTCCAATTTAAGATAAAATCTATGTTTTACTGTAATATATTTCTATAATACATGTATATATATACATGTATATCTTATTATTATTATTATGTTGGTTCACATAACATACTAGTATTAAGAACATTTTGCTTTATATATAACAGTTTATAAGATAAATATATAACTTGACAACATTTTACAATTTAAGCACTGTACATGTACATGTAAAAACTATGGTTTATTCTGGCTATTCCAACACTGACCTGACACTTTTAACAAACTAAGTAACTTGTATGTAAAAAAAAATTATCTACCAAGATTTTTGTTATGTTAATGGTTGGTAATGTGAAAAACTTGGACGCCAATGGGAAACAATAGTGAATTATCTCTTCCTGAAAATTACCAGATGGCACCGCTGTTCCCGGTCCAGCGTCTTTATGTTTACAAACTGTGCGTAACGCTATTGACAATTGAATCTTACTGTGATAAATACGCGTATTTAACTATTTCTGCTTTGAAAGAATAATGATCAAGAATTAAAAAATAGAAATGCAAAACTTTCTGGAATAAAAATGCGTTAATAGAAAAGTGTGTAATCTAATTAATCTTCTTACGTAATATGACTAAAATATGCATTCAACGTTTCGAACATGGCCATTTCATCATGTTTCTTAAGAAAACAAAAAACGATTATTTATAATAAAATAGCACTATTTCCATACAAAAAAATATTTTCTCTTTCAATTTATATATTTATAAGAAAGCATTTTTAAAAATCTGGTTACAATACCAATGTTACTCCACTGTCACTGTAGTCTATATGTGTCGTCCATTTCGATGTTAGAAAGGTTGAAGCAAAATATTTCAATGCCGTGAAAAAAAGACTAAAAAGTATTTCAGTGCTGATGAAATATCAATTGCTCGGAAATAATGCTAAAGAATTAAGTTCCTACAGTATAAACATGTATGCTCTCGTACAGATAAGAAAGGGGGGGGGGGGGCTGGGTGGACATGTTTGCGCGAACTTTATGTCAAATCTGTTGTAAAACGATAATACATGTATTTCTTTTTTTATGGCTGCGAGAAAGATCTTTAATGTTTTGTTTTGAAGAATTAATATTGTTTTTTCTTCTTTGTGAGTTTACAAACGCTGATATAACCGGCAATTAACATGGACCGGCTACCACGGCGCCACCTGCACACGTGCGATAACTCACTACTTTTCGTAATTATTAAAAGGATTTTTAAAAAGTAGGAATGAGACTCCCAAAAATTATATATATTTTTTTTTTCATGTGAAAGTAGCATTCTGTAATTACAAAAATTTCTGTATCAATGATAACTGGATACCTAATTGTTTATTTAATGTCATTTACACCATTAAGACAATAAAAAACATTTAAAGGTACATGTAATTGGCAGGTCTACATACATCTTTTCCTTTTATCAAAAAAGGGTCAGGGTCATTTCTAAGTTAATTACATGTATTGTCATTTTTAGGTAGTTTGATAGTTCCCCTTTTTCCAATAATTAGCAATGATTTGTATGGTTGATGCTGCAAGTACATGTGTGTTAATTGCTACAGTATAGGATTGGCATACAAAAGCAATTGATAAAAAATCTATTTTAAACACAACACGCCTAAAAGTTTAAACTTGCTGTAGTGTCTAGTCACCAATAAAATATATCATTTAAACTGTACTGAGTTCGTGCAGTTAGAAAACAGCTAAACAGTACTGTTTTATGAGAATCCTTTTTTTAAGCAATGGTCAAATAGTTATGTCGTACATGTACAAGGGTTACACTTTTCCCATTGATTATTTTTAGGTATCTAACCACAACAATCATGTTCAGGAAGAAACCAAAAAAAGTGCTGAGCCCGAAGAGTCACAGAGTCACACAAATGCACAGTCATCCAATTCAAAGCCATCAAGTTTTGAATCTCACTCTGTACATGTAACAACTACTGAGTTTTATATGGATACGAGCAGCCCTAAGCATACAATTGTAAAAGAAGATAGCACTGTTGAGAACAATGCTGACAAGATTCCATTTGATGGGAAAAATATGTCCAATTCAGAATTATTAGGCTGCTCTAGTGGATTCCATATTAAGTTTATTCAGGATAGTCATGATACAGAAGCTTTAGAATCCATTAAAAACAAAACAGAAGATTTCACATTTAACTGTAAAGGAATATCATATAATGAAATTTGCTTTGATTTTTACAATAAAATGGGTCGTTTAGCTGACACCTGTATCCAGTAGTTAAGAATAGCACAAACAAGAATGTCAGCGTTAAGCGCAGAAAACTTAATCAAACAGAGAATCTTTCAAATGCTATTGTGTCTCTCCAGAAAAGAATGCTACATTGTATGTGAGATCAAGAGAGATATAAGGGTACATCTAAGTGGTGTGATTTCATGTGGTAAAAATATTACTGAACATGGACCTTTAGTAAGAACCCAAGAACTTTGCAAAATATTTTGTGATGCTAAAAATGAATTCAAAAACGTTAACAGCTCAGAACCAAGAAAAAAAAACTATCTATAGAACTTGTCATCCGCTATCCTGCTGCAGGAAAACTTGACACTTTTTGTCAATTAATATTAGACTCAAGCAGTCATTTTGCCTAATTTATTACCGATTTTGATGAGGTCTATAATTTTTAAGGATTTGTTATCAATTTGGTCACTGTTTCTTCTGGTAGTATTTTAGGCGATTGTTTTCATTCACAGCACAAAATGTGAATAATTAAAACACTTGTGAATAATATTTAGTTTACAGTACTTAATGTACTTTTTTGTTGAAAACAAATCATCATGTTTCAAAGACTAATCATTTTGTATTATCGCATATATAAGACACTTGTTGTATTATCACATATATAAGACACTTGTTGAATAAAAAAATATGATCTGGAAAGACACTATCATGGGTGTAACCTCCCTTTAAGGGGCAGATAACCGGGATTTACTTTGGCGTTGGGTATAGCCATATACCCGGACCCGAAACAAAACCACACATGTTTATTAGACCAATTTTTGATCTAAACATAAACCAAAATATTTTATCCAGGTTTCACATGTTTTCGTCAGTATTACTGGAAATATTTTTCTATAAGGCTATTTCAAACTACGCTTAAAAATTGTATTTACCAATGGAGTACTAACGAATAACGGTAACAACGTACAGTACATGTAAATAATTTTAAATTCACTAAAATTTAGTTAAAACTGAAAACGAGTTGTTCTTTTGGCAATGAACAGATAATATCTGATACTTTAGTCGAAGCCTATTATTATTATTATTATTGTTGTTGTTGTTATTATTATTATTGTAACGGTAGAGCATGAAATAACGACATGTCACCTCCGGGGATCAAACCCGGGATCTCAGTATTGCCAGCCAGCCCTCTAACCAAGTGAGCTAAAGAAGTTCTCCGTTAGCTCAGTCGATTTTGACTGGCTATATGCCTAGTACCTGCTAGAACGCAGATAGGCCTCCTGTTACACTCTTCCCCCCTTACAAAGAATCATCCTACTCATGATGATTCATACCAAACCCGACAAATCGTTCATGTGGGTTTTTAGTTGGGCGCCAATGTAACGGTAGAGCATGAAATAACGACATGTCACCTCCGGGGATCAAACCCGGGATCTCAGTGTTGCCAGCCAGCCCTCTAACCAAGTGAGCTAAAGAAGTTCTCCGTTAGCTCAGTCGATTTTGACTGGCTATATACCTACTACCTGCTAGAACGCAGATAGGCCTCCTGTTACATTATTATTACATGGGACCATTATGAAAATGAATGTCCAAAGATTCTGCCAACTGTCTAGATTCGTTTGCTTTAATTTTATTATTAAAAAAAATACATATCATTATATATTATTTCTTTTTTAGTAATCAGTTTTATGTTTGTTGATATCTTTATTAGTTCAAAAGTTATGACCATTTATTATATTATTAAAATTCTCGTCCTGTTTTAGACCAACCCTGAACGACCTCTTCAAGAGGAATGAAGGCATACAAAATATATGTAACTGTGATGTAACCAATTTGTTACCATTTTAAAAAATGAAGGCATACAAAATATATGTAACTGTGATGTAACCAATTTGTAACTGTTATGTAACTATTATGTAATGGTAATTTTTTGAAGTAACTGTTTTGTATAATATTTTATTCATAATGTAACCGGTTACAAAACAAGCCCTCTTAAAATTGTCTGGACTGATTTCTTGCCATATATGATGTTTACATAGGATGTAATGACCGACAGTTGAGAGAAGTACGAGAGAAACAAAAAAAGGGATATATTTTAACATGTTTTGATATTATTATTATTTAATTGCTTGATAATTACTTCATTTTTGATTAATAATTTGAAATTACATTATTAGGTATTTCAATAATAGAATTAAACAATTTTTCAATTAATTGTATTAAAAAAAATATTTCAACATATTTAATTGAAACTTGTGTAATCTTTATCTAATTTAGAATATATATGAGTTTACTATTTGTGTTTTCAGAGTACTGATGTTGGTAAAAAACAGAGATTGCAGTACAATAGGTCAAATCTGCAAAAGGCATATGAAGCTACTGTTGGTGGCATGTCAGTTTATAAAGCCTCCCGCCTGTACAGTGTACCAGAATCTACACTTAGAGACAGAAAAAATGGCAAAGTTGATATGAACTGTCATATTGGATTTGATAACATGTTTTCCCATGATGAAGAGAAAAAGTTGGTTGACCACATTACGTATCATGCAAGCATTGGTTATGGCTATAACAGAAATTCATTACAGATGATGGGAAGAGATTATGCTTCATCTCTTGGAAAATCACTAAAATCAACTGATGCAGCAAAGCTAAGTAACAACTGGTTTTATGGTTTTATGAAAAGGTGGCCAAATCTTAAACTTGTCAAACCGCAGAAAATTTCCATTGCCCGTGCCAAGTCAGCATCTCACGAGACCTTGACCAAATATTTCAAGGAGCTTTCTTCAATTCTTAAAAAGCATAATCTAAGTGAAAAGCCAAGCAGAATCTTTAATGTAGATGAGACTGGAATAAGTACCCCACCAAAAATTGTTTGTTCTACTGATATAAAGCCACAGTCCATAACATCCCCTCGCTCTTCAACTGTAACCATTTTAGCTGCTGGTAATGCCATAGGAAACCATATTCCTCCTTATTATATTTTTCCAGGAAAACGATGGAATGACATGTTTCTGAATGGGGCAGCTCCAGAATCTGATGGTGAAATGTCAGAAACAGGTTGGTCCAACACCCAAATCTTTCACAACTACCTGACAAAACACTTCTCTAAACATGCAGGCATAACAGATAACAGGAATCAGGAACCAACTCTCATATTATATGATGGTCACAAATCACATATAAGCTTGACTTTAGCTTCATGGGCACAAAATCACAATGTTGTTTTATTTGTCCTTCCATCTCACAGTAGTCATCTAACTCAGCCTCTTGATGTAGGTGTCTTTGGCCCACTTAAAAACATGTATAATAAGAAATGTTCTACCTACCTGCAAAAAAAACCCAGGATGTAATATTACCAAGTATGAGGTTGCTAGTCTTACATTTAAGCCATATGTAAAAGCTTTATCTGCAGAAAATCTAATGTCTGCTTTTCGCAAAACTGGTATATACCCTTTTGATAACACTGCTATATCTGCTGCTGAAACTGCACCATCCGTTATTTACAAAACACCACCTGAGAGCACATCTGAACTAGTTGTTACAAATAATGAAACTGACCAAATTGCAAATGAAATAATTCTAAATGAAGAAGCTACTAGTAGTAGTACAAGTTCTAATCACCTGAAAGTTCAGTCTGACTTTTTTGATGTTCTGACAATAAAATCTGTTATAGAAAAGAAACCAAAGCGTAAATTTGTACCTCCTTATTTAGCTGGAAACCTTATGAAAAAAGCAAATGTTGATATTCTTGAATCCTGTGCAAAGAAAGCAAAACATCAACATGCTAATACTCTAAAAAGTTCATATGTACAACAGTCAAAATCATCTTCTAACAAGAAAGCACAACAAAAAACATGTGATAAAACAACAAAATCATCTTCTCACAAGAAAGCACAACAAAAAACATGTGATAAAACAAAAACAACTCGGAGTTTTGAACTGCAGCCAAGTACATCTGGCATTAATAGTGTAAGAGGTGAACCTGTAAATTTTGTTTCTTCGGAGGAGTCGATAGATTCGGATGTTGAGTTGACAGATGATGAAGAAGTGTGTTGTGTTTGTAACAAATGGCAGCCTGATGAGCAAAGGGGAATGGAGGGAATTGCATTTGTTAAGTGGGGAGGATGTGATTTTTGCTCTCATTTGACTCACTTAATATACTGTTCTGAAATCAAGTCACTTAGGAGAGACAGTGTGTTTAGGTGTCCACACTGTATCAATAAATAACTAAATGTGACAGAAGGAAAAATTGTTTATTTAATTGTTATTGTTCCAGTATTTTGACAGTTTCAACTTTGTTTGCGTTGTTTTACAATTATTTCTACTACAATCATGATGGCTGATTATTTGAACATTAGTATAAACAATGTGAATCTAAAGACATACAAATTACCATTATTGTGACACTCTGTGTGCTCCGTAATTCGTTTTAAGTGATTACCGCGATACCATGAGACGCTCCCCGAAATGTACCAAATTGACATTGACTTGTGAACTTCCGGTTTGATTTTCGTAATAAAAAACTGATCAGAACTATAGAGGTCATTATCCTTTTGGATAGCCTGAGCAAAAGTAACCGGACGGGCGAGACATCAACATTTTTTATTAAAAAAATCTTTCTTTCACTTAAAATTTCATATATGGGGCATTACACCTATAATGCTAAATTACATAAAAATGGAGAGAAAAGTATACCTGTCCACGGATTTTTTTTTGGAAAATTACCTTAAAGTTTAAGAATGGTTTTTCTACTTTCATTTCAGTGTTGTGGTCACATTGTACCACATTACACACTTTAGGAAGTGCTTCCACTGTAAAGACATTGACTGGAAAAAAATATATTCTTGTTCTACAGTAATGCCATACCTTTCAAAATATCCAACTCTTAAGCAATAGCAGTTATAAGCAAAAGCAGAAACAAAAGAGAAAATTGGGACTATTTTTTCATCCTGCCATCTTTTGACATGCACCGGAAATTCATTACATGAATAGGATAATGACCCCTTTAAGCAAAGCCAACAGTTCCGGATTTCCACCAAAATTTTTTTTAATGTTATTTAATGATTCTGTAAATAAAATAAGCATGCAGTTTGAATATATTGCTACTCAAATAAAAATTATGACAGTTTCCAAAGATGTGGTGAATCCTTGTTTTAGCAATTTTTAACTGATAAGGACAGTAAGGGTATAATTTTTTTCTTCTGTTCAACAATTTTGGCACAACAGTCAAAATATCACCTTTTTATGACAGTACTGGTGTAATAGTTACCAAATAAGCAGAAACACATCTGATAAAAGCAACTTTTTATCAAGTGAGAGCTCATTTGAATATAGGGGGGGTTGAAAACAGTCGATTCTGTTGCTATGACGGTATGATATAAAAATTAACATTTTTCCTCACAAAAGAAAAAAACTAACTAAAAAAGCTTTTCTTAGCTGTAATGAGTGTATAAATGAACTTATTAAGTAGAAATACACCACAATGGAATTCAGGTTGAGAAGCAGAGGTCTCTTTTCTGTAGCTTAAACTTTAATAAAACTATGCACAAAGTAGAGTTTTGACTAGTTTTAAGAAAACTGACATTTAATTGTTATACAAAAAGACTCATTGGCATCTTTTCAGTCCTTTTTGCATGCCAAGTCACTGAAAAAGTAGAAAACATAGCAACTGACTAGACTGATTGGTTCAAAGTACCCAAAAGCATACTAGATTCACAGACTTTACATTAAAACGACACATTGCAAATGATGCCTACCCATGCCAAATAATTACCTAGAGGCCAGAGGAATGAATAAACACTACATATTGATTAAAATACTGCTGTATAACCTTCTTTTAAGAAACAAAATGAATACATTTAATCTTTAGTTACAATTTTCAAGGTATGATACATGTTTCTGTCTAGCAATAAGTGCTGGTACATGAAATAGGATCATGGTTTACCTTTATTTAATCAATTTTTGGTCTGAAAGGTATTATATAATACCAATAATACATTTTTATTTCATGTCACCTTAGGTTCTACCTTACTCTACTCTATAGAACTGTAAACAGTGTGCTTTTTGCAAAAATAATCACTTTTTATGATACTATAGGCCAAAAAGTCAAATTTTACTTCAGATAATGAAACAGACTATAACTATAAAACCTGAAGATATATTTTGCAGAAAAGATGTTTTCCTATAATGAGTTCTGGTACCCTTTCATAAAAAGTGCCTGACAAGTGGGATTTGTGTATTTGACCAATTTGTAAATTTTGCTCTTACAGAGGTCATTATCCTTTTGGATAGCCTGAGCAAAAGTAACCGGACGGGCGAGACATCAACATTTTTTATTAAAAAATCTTTCTTTCACTTAAAATTTCATATATGGGGCATTACACCTATAATGCTAAATTACATAAAAATGGAGAGAAAAGTATACCTGTCCACGGATTTTTTTTTTGGAAAATTACCTTAAAGTTTAAGAATGGTTTTTCTACTTTCATTTCAGTGTTGTGGTCACATTGTACCACATTACACACTTTAGGAAGTGCTTCCACTGTAAAGACATTGACTGGAAAAAAATATATTCTTGTTCTACAGTAATGCCATACCTTTCAAAATATCCAACTCTTAAGCAATAGCAGTTATAAGCAAAAGCAGAAACAAAAGAGAAAATTGGGACTATTTTTTCATCCTGCCATCTTTTGACATGCACCGGAAATTCATTACATGAATAGGATAATGACCCCTATAAACTGTATGTATGATAACAAAGCATTTTAAGTTGGAATTTATTGAAAAATATTCGGGTAACTCTAGTTTACATGTGAAGACTGCAGTTGCTATTACAAGTCATATATAAATGTCACACACTACCTTTCATTAAACAATTAATTGGCACCTATCTGGGCGGCAATATCTAATTAGTTATAATTAGATAATAATATAAAACATGCTACCTTTCTTACACACCTATTTCACCTGTTATTAATTTGTTTATTAAGCTTTTATCAAATAAACATTGTTGTGTATTTTGCTTTATTAAAGTCAAATGTTGATGAATTTATAAGAAAGTGAAAATTATACCAGCCGTTATACAAATATTTTTTAACTAAATTTGTTATAGCATATTTGATAATATAAATATTTAATAAAATGCACTTTAAATACGGACCTGTAATATTACTAACATAAATGCACGGAGATTGAGAAATATCCCTTTCAAAACTAAAAATTGTCAAAATAACGTTCCAAAACATTATTTAGTTTAAAAAGGCAAAAAATGTAAAAAAAATACATTCCTGTCTGAAACAATTCAATAAAAAACGAATAAATTTCCATATCATTATTATTTCTGTCTGCCACACCAGGGTGAACGCTAGTACGTATATTGGGAGTTTACTATAAACCTGCCAAAGTAGTAACATGTCATACATCCCTAAACCCTAATAAACAATTTAAGCAGATGATAGGTGTTAAAATTCAGATAAATTAAATAGTTTACGATTAACATTTCCTGGGCTACTTGTTAAAATGAATATATAGGGGAAACCTTCTTTACTAAGTTATTCTTAAGGAGATACGATCCTGACGAATTTGAATTCACCGCGCAACTCAAACTGTCGTAAAATTTAAATATCGTAATTGTTGAGAACAATCAACATAATTCCTAATTAATCAAAATTCATATACAATGTAACTTTCTTGAAAAAATGAACATTTAAATGTTATAAATAGATAAAAAAATTAACAGCGATCGATTATGATTACGACATCAACGATTTTCGGCGCCATTTGTGTCCGTATGCGAACTCCAGTGCAAAAATGAAACAAGAATCTGTGCGCACAGTTTTACATGTAAATCCGAGCAGTTCCCGAAGGTGTTGGAGACTTAGCAAAGCTATGTGGAAGAAACCGTACACAAATGATCACAGCTAATTCTCGAGTAAGTAGCCCGCACCTAAATTTCGATCACAGCATTTGACACGAGTATTCAGTTCCCAACGTCCCGAAAATCTTATTAGAACATAATGAAGTTGAGAAAATAAAATACAACGATCAATTGTATTTATCTCTTTTTTAAAACAAACCCTAAGGGACAGACCATTTAACTTGAAGGGGGGGGGGGGCCTTGGTGTTTTGTTTTGGTCAGAAAAAATATTTATTTTTTGAAGGCGTCGCGACAGAATATTTTTTTCATTATTTGATATAGCAGAAATCCTTCTTCAGAATATTTTTTGTCTTACCCTTTGCTTCCAAAATATTTTTTTCATCAAAAATCCTTTTCAAAATATTTTTTTAGGAAAAAACCAAGGCCCTCCCCCCTCCTTAAGAAATGGCTCATTGCTGAATTATTTTCTAAAGTGCGGATTACGGGGAGTATTGTACCTTTTGAATTGGACATCATGCACAGTTTTTCAATTTGTGGTCTTGTTACCGCTTTGGCAAATGCTGGTGTTGGATTATGATATCTGGCTGAACAGCTGAGTTCCCTAGATGGAATATGGTCTGGGTCATGCTTAATGAATGTTATGTCCTTGAAAAACAGAGGGTCATCGGTAAGTGGTTTACGCACGTGCCACATTTGAAGCTTACCGGTGCAAGTTTGGTTGTTTGGTAATTCTGTAACACCTTGTCTTGTGAAATCAATAAGACAGTACAAAACAGCTACACAATGTTTGCACTTGCCATCAATGCCAGCTGGACAGGAGCAAGTTGACCATTTTTGCTTAAAATTGCTATTACTATTACATGACTTCAAACAGATATATACAGTGTAAGGTTTGTCACTTTTCATGGCATGTAAGCACTGTGCGCGGAAGAATAAGTTGTTGCCCTCTGTACAGGAACTGACGCTGACTACTTTATTCTCTCTGAATAGATTGTACGCTTCATTTCTGTGTCGTTTTGTGTCCACTGATATGATCGATTCGTCGAGATCTTCTAGCCGAAACTGGTTTGTCCAACCTTCCTTCGGAGCTACTCTACCCTGGAAGCCAAGCAAACCTGGAAGACAAAAAAATATATTTTTTAACACATATACCTTATGCATTACAACATATTGATATATCTTTTGTTCATATTTGATGCATGGTATGAAGCAAAAAAAAACACACGTAAATATAACATCGGTATATGATATGTTAGCTTTCATAGAATACTAGCCACCATCTAAACATCACACTTACGAGTTTACAATAACACATTTGTCATACGTTTTCATTAGCAACAAGTGTATCTATGTAAAAATCTAAGTATTCGGTAAACAGGAAGTAGATAACCAAGGAGCATAAAATCGCTATACACCATATGGTATCATAGGATAATTTAAAATATCAGGCTTCTATATCCTATATTTGCTTAGAAAATTGTGACGGAAATTTTTGTGACGGACAGACGAACGGACAAGGATAAAACAGTGTAACTCCACGTCTTCGAACCGGGAGTATAAAAATGTCAGGTACGTGGATCCCACCAATGAAACCTGACCATGGGTGCACAATGCACGCTACCAAAAAATGTTGCATATTTTTGTAAGGTTCATGAACATTAATATCTCACCTTGTTTGCTTATCATGGGATCTGTTTCAACAAGTCAATGCAGCCTGGGCAGTACCATTTATCAACGGGTACCAGACAATTCGGTCCTCAGACAATTCGGACCCTGACAATTCGGACCGTATGTCAGGACAATTCGGACCGTATGTCAGGACTATTCGGACCGTCTGTCAAGACTATTCGGACCGTATGTCAATGAAATTGTTTTTATATTAAAAGTGAAAAAAATAAAAAGTAATAATAATATAAGATAGAACAAATAATAAAACATTGCATTTTTCCGAATAATTGTTACCAAAAGAAGCAATTATCCTTATCGACACTTAATTGCCTTTAATTTCTCTTAATTATCACATTTAATTAATTGGTTTATGTTTTTCAATTTAATATCGTAAAATAATTAGACTAAACTAGTTAATGAGATAAAAGTCAATTAAGTGTTGTTTATGGTTATCATTTAAATTCATTAAACAGAAACATCAAAGGATTTCAGCGTGTATGATTCCAATCGACAAGTGCTCAAATACAAAGCCAACAAGCCCAAAAGTAGCATAAAAGCCGGAAAATACCAATTTGGATAAGTTTTAAACATGTCTGTTGATTGTAAAGGTTGCTCTTCGCCAATACGGCCTCACCAGGAATCTGTCCTATGTCACTTACGTGACAAGTTTTTCCACAGAACTTGTTCCGGCATGACACAAAAAGACTACAGAGAAAAGAAAGCTGTTAACCCGAGAGTACAGTTTATATGCAGAAGATGTAGCTCGGCAATCCACCAACCAAACGCAGAGAGTACTAGACTGTCCATTGACCAGACCATCAACTACTCCGAACTCACCATCCCCTAGAGCACAGACGAGGAAGCCAACAATAATTCGTCCTTCGACATCAGCAGACAGCCATTCGCCGTGCCAGAAGAAACTATAGAAAACTCAATCGAAGATAACCCAATAGAACAAGTGTCTACATTGGAAGCTGCAGAGACATTTACAATGGTAGAGTCCGGTACCGAAAGACGCAAGAGAAAATTGGTATCAAGCCTTGGTTTTACATTCACTGTAAAGAGACAGCACGTCAATTCAACAGAAGGCGCTGCAGTGCAAGAGGCAATAAGCTGACCTGTCCAGTCGTTGTAATACAGCGAGGTGACAGCTATTCTACCCAGAAAACACACCAACACGCTTCCAAACCAGGAATCTTGACAGCAGTTAAAATCGCGAAGGAGGTATTTATTTTATATTGTGTAAATTTAATTATAGAATTAAAAAATGATCTGGTAACTTGAAGTGAACTTAATATATCAAACTATATATTTAAGTATTAAGTATTATATTAAGTAGCATAAAAGCCGGAAAAATACCAATTTGGATCAGTTTTAAACATGTCTGTTGATTGTGAAGGTTGCTCTTCGCCAATACGGCCTCACCAGGAATCTGTCCTATGTCACTTACGTGACAAGTTTTTCCACAGAACTTGTTCCGGCATGACACAAAAAGACTACAGAGAAAAGAAAGCTGTTAACCCGAGAGTACAGTTTATATGCAGAAGATGTAGCTCGACAATCCACCAACCAAACGCAGAGAGTACTAGACTGTCCATTGACCAGACCATCAACTACTCCGAACTCACCATCCCCTACAGCACAGACGAGGAAGCCAACAATAATTCGTCCTTCGACATCAGCAGACAGCCATTCGCCGTGCCAGAAGAAACTATGGAAAACTCAATCGAAGATGACCCAATAGAACAAGTGTCTACATTGGAAGCTGCAGAGACATTTACAATGGTAGAGTCCGGTACCGAAAGACGCAAGAGAAAATTGGTATCAAGCCTTGGTTTTACATTCACTGTAAAGAGACAGCACGTCAATTCAACAGAAGGCGCTGCAGTGCAAGAGGCAAGAAGCTGACCTGTCCAGTCGTTGTAATACAGCGAGGTGACAGCTATTCTACCCAGAAAACACACCAACACGCTTCCAAACCAGGAATCTTGACAGCAGTTAAAATCGCGAAGGAGGTATTTATTTTATATTGTGTAAATTTAAGTATAGAATTAAAAAATGATCTGGTAACTTGAAGTGAACTTAATATATCAAACTATATATTTAAGTATTAAAGAATGCAAAGAAAAACCTTTTCCTTTATGTTTTGCAGATTCGTTCAGCAGCACAGAGTGGTAGCATGTTTGATTCCGCACCAAAACTGGTTGACCAAATACTAACAGAGCAGGCAGATCCTAGAGAACCAGAATACAGCAGACCTGCCTATGACAACACATTCCAGAGCCCTTCTTTCGAGCAGATATGCGTGTCAGCAATCGTCGTCACCTAATCTTCGACGACGCAAAGAGACCAGAGAGACCCAGGGTATTATCTGCCAGCTGTGGGATGACTACGCGAACAAGAAGACAACAGCCAGTCGACTTTTGAAGAAATGTGGCAACATCTACAAGCCTGGATTTTAGACTATTTGTGCTGTTTGTGCTGAACATTGTGCTATTTAACTTTATAATCTATGTATGTTTTGACTGTTATATTGTTATATGTGTTATGATATTTCATTATCATCATAAATAAAATAACATATGCAACAAAAACTTATAATTTTTTTTTCAATAATAGCTTGATGTAGAATAATAATGTCAGATACAAAAGTCGGCTGTAGATACAAACCTTATACAATAAAACAAAAATAAAAACCCAAACAAACAAACAAACGGCTGTAAAAAGCATGAATACATTATCAGTATCTTTGATATACGGTCCGAATTGTCCTGATATACGGTCCGAATTGTCAGGGTCCGAGTTGTCTGGGGGCCGAATTGTCCGGCATTCTTATCAACACTAGCCGCTTCATCTTCATCTATTGCCACATGCAGGATGGAACCACTGATCACAGTAATCGCAACGGACCATCACTTTGTTTGAGTCATTTGGTTGGCGGGAAACGCAGAAAAGTCTTGATTCTCTCTCTGCAGAAGTTTCAGCTTTTCTTTTCGGCATTTTTAAAAATTGTATCAATGTAGTAGAAGTTTCCTACAAAATACACAAAAGGCCTTTTATGTCTAGTCTTTCTATAAACGTAAGCTTATTCTATAAAATTACCACATGTTTTTACGATTTCTATAAACTTAAGCTAAGTCAAAGATCGATAGTAACATGTATAGCTTTAAACATTTGGGAATATGTTATGTCTTGTAGACAAGCCAATAATGCTCAGCATTTCTATTTTCGTTAAACCATAATCAAGCGGCGCTTGAATACTCTTATTCTATAAAATAACCACATGTTTTTACGATTTCTATAAACTTAAGCTAAGTCAAAGATCGATAGTAACATGTATAGCTTCAAACATTTGGGAATATGTTATGTCTTTTAGACTTAAGCCAATAATGCTCATAATTTCTATTTTCGTAAATACATAATTAAGGGGCGCTTGAATACTCTTATTCTACAAAATAGTATTATGTTTTCAGCACATACAATTTTGAAACTTTAAAAACTACAAACAACTTACCTCAATATATTTCTAAGCCTCAAAGTTGATGCATATTACACGAGCACGTTATGATTTGAAATGAAAAAAAAACTGTAAACATGTTCAACATATCTATGAGCGAAATGTCTCACAAGCCTTTGTTGTAAATTTGAGTTACTCATTTTTATAAAAACAGGCTTCCTATTTTAAATCATTAAAATAAACAAGACAAAGGTCATTAATTGCACTAATTAAATTTGTGAATTTACAGCAGGTGTCTTTGTTTAATGCACCTTTTGAGGTGATAAACATTTACCGCACAACTGCATACACACACCTGTCGGTAAAGTTATTGAAGTAGGTGTGAATAATCGCACACAGGTAATCATGCCTCTGCAATAATTAACAACTAATTAATAACCAAGTCAAGAACAATATTAAAGCACAGGCGTAGTGCACACAAGCCAACTCTAATTATAATAGAATTTCATACTTTTTAAGTTAAAAATGTAATTAAACTGGAGTTTTCGTTTTGAATTTTCAATATAAATATTAAACAGTACGAACATCATTCATTAGCTATTATGTTTATGATTTTTTATTCACTTGAAATAAGAATTTTTCTAAATGCAACTAGTGATAATCCTATACTGTATTTACTTGACATACATGTAAATCGCGGTTATCTGTCCCTTAAAGGGAGGTAACGCCTATTTAATCGCAATCGGCGAATTGGATTGTGATGTCTTAATGAAGAATCAAGCGTGTGTCAACAACAATGTAATTTAAATTAATTACCAGAGGTGTCAACAAATTACGAGGTGGATCAAACGACGGTTGCGTTTATATAAAACAACATGTCAAGATATTTGAGCAGAACTCAAATTACATTATTTTCTCAAAATTACAGTTCAGCTTGGGCAGTTCATCTTAAATATTGTGAAAATTTGAAAATTTTCAGCAGACATTTTGGCTTTCACTGACCTCCTCTTATCCAGATATTTCATATCTGCGAGACAGGTTACTCCCCAACTTGGACACATTCGGCTACATCACCCTCATTTGCCTCGTCTCTGGTATAACAACTGTAACGAGTCGTACAACAATGTAATTAAGCGGACCACTGACTGGGTAGTCATTAAGGTACCTGACTTAATTACACAGTTGTTCGAACTCGAACAAGACCAGACGCGAGACGTTAAGGGTGCTTTGTCTGACAGTGGCAAATACAACGTAAGGTTTAATTGTAACAAGCAAATTTTTAATAACAAAAACATTTAAATTGTTTTAAATATTTTATAAATTTTTAATTTTAGTTGCGTAATGTTTAAACACTAAATAATGTTTTAAAGAATAAGATATAAAGATTAAATAGTGGTGGAATCAATGTTAGATGATAACTTCAAAATTTATCAGACTGTGTTAATTCGCCGATTGCGAATTAAGTGGTGTTACCTCCCTTAAAGGGGCGGGTAACCGCGATTTACATGTATGACTCGCACATGCAGTATATGCTTACCACTAACTTTCACTGAGAAAATACTTATTTCCAATGCATTAAAAACCATAAAAACAATGTTTTGCAACATATTTTGACCTCGTTATTGTGACGTTCCAGTTTTATTTTTGGGTTCACACAATTGTTCATTTGACAGATAATATAATTGTCTAAGAAATTCAACAACAATCGGACGTGCACAATGCGAGTATTCAGTGTCTATTGTCATTCCTTTGAATGCCTGATGTGATTGACTTAATTGACAGATGAGTGGCCCCGTGTATCAAAAGCAACACACCAATTACAATCCAATCAATAGGTGTGGCGGGAAAAACTTAACGATGGGAGGAGCATTCCTTCACAGACTTGAAATCACGTGTTAATACATCTCTACATGACTGCAATAAAACGATGCTCCTTTCTGGGTTGCACTAATTTTCTTAAACAAAATAAAAAAGGAAATAATCTTAAGCTATTTTATTTTCGACATATTCCACTAAACCTACGACTGCAATTTGGAAAATACTTATCCTAAAACATGTGGGTAAAATATACCTTGGAAGTTCGTATCCGAAACAAACAATACATTTTCCCATGGTAATTATTACTAAATTGCACGTGTACCTTTTCCAATTAACACCATTCACCTGTACAGGAAGCTTCTCGGTGGGATATTTTTTTTATTATAGGTATATGTAATCATTCAATTACCCGTAACTGATAACTGTCAACCTATTGTGCTCAAATACATCAGGGGCTTGTAATTACATGTACAAGGAATACATTTATGTCATTTACATTGCACGTATATTCGTTGACACCACAATAAAAATCACCTTTATCTAACCGGCAGCCAGGTGTAGTATCTTGCATCCGATGAACAGGTAATTAATTTCCTTGGGGCACAAAGTGTGAATTTAAGTAATTTATACTAGCAATTTATTAGCAGCTTATTAACCACAGTTCATATGTTAACACTTTTTGTGTATAATTATAACTTAGGAGTTTTTAAATACACACTTTTATGTGACAAAAGTTTGCAAAGTCTGTATATCTGATACATATTTTAATATCCTTTTTTATTTAATGGGGTTTTCACCTACGTAGGTGCCAATTAATTGTTTATTGAAGGTATAGTGTATGTTATGGCTTGTATACCAACTACAGTCTTACATGTAAACTAGAGTTTCCGAACATGTTACCGGTAGGTGGCGCGCATATGGAAAGACGTGAATTGACGTACATTTAATCGTGTTTCGCCTGCAAGACAGGAGAATCACAAACACTTCTTTTAAATACTTTTTGAAATAAGATGCTTACATTTCAACCAATAAATGGGGGGGGGGGGGTGGTCACAAAAATTATTTAAAAAAATTAATGGGGCCCACCCCCACATGGGAACGTCATTACCACAACGATAGTCTCGATCACCCAGACGCATATATAATAGCGTCTGGGATCACCTTGTTGTAATTTCGCTACCAATAGGTGGAGACAAAACAATGATTCTATTTTTAGGGCCCTATTTTTAAACCAGGAAAACCATGCATACTTATAATATGACGTCACATTCAGATTCACTCTTGATTGTGCACAACAATAATATTTGTTTAATTAATTGATAAAGTTATATTTTATAAAAATATTCAAAATGTAAACTTTGGCACAATTTGTTATACACTTCTTGATATGAACAGAAGTAATTTTTTAGATAATAAAAATATCCAATCAAAAATTACGCCCAGTTTTGGGCGTAATGGTAACGAGTTCAATATAGAGATGAATCCAGACGCACGAATGTAATTAAGCGTCTGGATGATCGAGACTACCACAACGAGTGGATTGTGATCCGGAAGTTAGTAAAAATAAGTCATGCGCACTATTACTTTCGCTTTCAAGTGACTCTAAAAAGAATGTTAGAAATATAATAAAAAAGTAAAATAATAATAGAATTTAGAATGTAAAATAAAATGAAGAAATCTGTTACAGTAACTAAGCTTAAATTCAAATCAGTATTTGTGAAGTTGTGTGGCGTCTGTGTGTATTTCAGTTTATTATTTCCAAATATAATGGTAGGGGGATGGTATTGGATTTTTTTTAATAGGATAGAACGACGATCTATCGGCTTCCGATAAGGTAGATCGAGGGCTGGCATATTTGTTTCAAATGAATTATTGTCAGACAACAAATGCCACAACCTATAAAGAAAATAAATTTTGTGTGACTGTCCGCTACATTCTAAACACCAACCTTCGTAATGTCATCCAAGTGCCTGTGATGTCATCCTCTAAATGAATTTACTATTTATTGTCCATCAATACTAACCTTAATGACTCCATCTTATCTGTGCCGCACATAACTTTACTTTTCAGTCATCATTTACCCAACAAGCCATAGTGATTTAATTATTATCATATATATGCAGGTCTATATATCATATTAAAACCATTTTTGTGATGTTTTCCTTCTTATGAGTCAAAGTTGGGCCTTGCCCCGAAACAGATTTCTCATTTGTGATCTTTTTTTTTATTCATAGAATCCTTGTATGAATTCCCGGGATAAATTCTTGTCTGCGTTTTACAAACATAGTTGCAATAATTATGTCTGGACAAATGGTTTCATTGCAATAACTTAAGTACCAAGTGTTACGAAATTTTGATATGATGTTACTTACCACTTAAGAACGCTTCCCATTACATATGTTGTTTGAAGCCCATGCCGTTTTGAAAAAAAAGGACACAAGGGGCAAAATGAATTTTATGACAAAACTTCAGTCTGTAAGTTTATTGAATGAATGTTTATTTTTCATCCGATTTTTTTTTTCATTGTACATGAATTATTTATTAAATTCTGTCAATTTTATATTTATAATGTTTTTTATGCATCTTGTACACCTACATTATTATGCTATTTGGGAGGGGGTGTCGGAATTGGGCTACATACACCCAATAAAATTAATCAACTTTTTAAAGATTTCTGGTCTGATTTGGGCTTCTCTACCTTTTTGGTTGGATTTCACTCGAAGTCAAAGATCTATTTTATGAAAGGGCCAATGTTTGGGCGAAAGGCAGACAGGAAAAAAAACTTTCAGAACAGATTTTGCCACTTTCACTGAAGCGATTGATTTTAAATTTGGGACACAGCTTTTGCACTATTAGCTTTACCGTATGTCTCTGCTTTACAAGACAATCAAACATCTAATTCCCGTTTATTGAAATCCGGCCAATTTCCCTGTTAGTTTTGTGATTTTATGTGAAATTACATACTTTTCAAAAAAGCATCTTTAAAATATCCATATAAATAATGTTACATCTTTTCTGTTGTTTATTAAAGCTTTATATAGACAATAAGTTGCTACCAAGACAATTCTTATTGACCTCCACTAATTAGATCATTGGCAAAGCTATATACTGGTGTGTTTTAAAAAACATGAACTGATGACCCTTCCAGAGCTGATGAGTTCTCTCTCATTTTCATGAGAGTTCATGCTGCTGATTGAGTTTCTTGTGTTTTTTGTTTTGTTTTTTTTTAACTGGTTTTGTCTTTGCTCTACTAGACCTTAGACATTTTAGTCACAACATTACAAGAGTTGACATTTAAGTTCATGTATGTCTTTCCTGTTGGTAGGATAAATAATAAAGCCATAGACACTGAAGCATGACTTAAAACAAGTGTGGACTGTGAGTACGCTCACAAAGCGATACCCCCCGCTTCGCTTTCAAGTCCAATTATCTCCCCTTAATGATATCCGAGGTCAATAAAAATCCTTCATGCATATCTACATATAATGTACTTCCTTTATGCTAAGTTTCATTAAATTTCATCAAGCGGTTTAGGAGGAGTTGCGCTTACAAGGGATGTGGACAGACGGACAGACAGACAGACGGCCAGACAGACGGTGATTCCTATATACCCCCCCCCCAAACAAGTTTGCGGGGGGTATAATAAATTGATGTAGTGCTGTTCATCTGCATGCCAAAATGCACAAGCCTATGATGAGAAGTTTTCAAAATAACCATGTGCATAAAAAAATTATTTAGTAGACTGATGACACCACTATCAGGAAAAAGCAATCCTCATATATATATATATATATATATATATATATATATATATATATATATATATATATATATATATATATATATATATATAGTTGTCTAATAAAAATAATTATAACAACACTACTATGTACAAATAATATACATGGAACGCAATATTTTGCTCTACCAAAGAGCTTCATCAGGCGTTTACTGAATCAAAAATTCAAACAATAGCCATATAATAGCCATATATATATATATATATATATATATATATATATATATATATATATATATATATATATATATATATATATATATATATATATATATATATACATAAATCTGTACATTCTGAACTCTGATTATACGCTATATCCTTCCTAATTTTAAATGAACTGCATGTAATGCTGAACATAATATTGAAATATTTTTGTACATAAATTTCTTGAATACTGGATAATTTTCCAAACGTTTTTCCATGCACCTTCATTTAAAAGAAATCTCAAGGATTTTCATATTTGAAGAAAATAGTCCAGAATTTCCTTCAAAACATCTTTTCAAATCTTTGATTGACATATAAAACAATGATAATTGTATCATCGTATAATAAACGATCATCTACTCTGATATGTATGTTGCAGCACGGATTTATCAACCTGAGTAATATTATTCGAGCCGAAGGCAACCTATGTCAAAGTCATTACTGTCAACGTATTTTAATCTGGTCCCTAAAGGTAAAATTGAATTTGTGCACTTTTCGCGGATTTTATAGAGGCCCGCAAAAATAACAAAAGTTAGTACAACACGAAATTAAGTACGATGGCAATAATTGCAAGTGCGTGGAAAACCATGTATGAATTTTAGACAGGTAATAAAATAACATTTGGCGTCCTCGATGTCGGCTAATATAAGAAAAGCTCAAATTCATTCCAATTGTCATTTATGTGAAGAAAGTTCAAATATTCAATGAAAATGTTGATTGCAATATGCTGATGTGTAGTAAATGTAAAACGAGTGTTCATTCAAAGCTTAAATCTACAGACGAACATCACGTCATAAGTTTGAAAGACATTAGAACCGCGCAAAACGATAAACCAGATTTACAAAATATTCCATGCAAAACACATCGCGTTGAAAAAGTGTGTTTGTATTGCAAGAATTGTAACAAAGTTGCGTGTCCGAACTGTGTGTCCAAAACACACAATAAGCACCAAATAGATAGTTTAAATAACATTTTCCAGACAAGATACAATAAATTGAAGTACATCCGGGAAGAACTCGAGGTCGACCTAGGCTTTTCGTTCAAGAGTGTACCGAAATAGAAAAACAACAATCAACAGAGAAGGACCAGCCAAGACAGAAAAAATAAAACGGGCAGTGGATGAAGAGTGTGCAAGAAATATTAAACAATTTGAAATAAATTACTCTGAATTAGCAAATGACCTTGAAGCTCCCCAAAAGCCAATATCGATATTAAACAAGACATTAAGAAAGCCATTTGTTCTCTGGATACCACTTTGCATGAAATCGTTTGTTTCTTTGTTTGAATGTTATTTAACACCACTTTCAGCAATTTTTCAGCTATATCATGGCGCCCAGTTTTTTTTGTGGTGGGGGAGGAAGCCGGAGTACCTGGAGAAAACCCCCGACCTTCGGTAGGATGCATGAAATTGACGTAGAGGCTACAAGAAATATCGAGAAGAACGTATTGGCTTTAATGACAAATAAGGAAAAATGGGCCAAACGTTAATACAGACCAGCCATGATATTCAAATCAGGAAATGTTGACAAATGTCACCTCTGATCGATGAATGTCTAGACGGGCATCTTGATGGATAACTCTACTGCATTTTCTATGCAGAAGTAGAAAATGGAAGATGGTAGAATCAAGATTATAAAAGAAACAAAAAATCTTAGAGTTTTCGACATCCTCGAAATAGAACGCAATGAATTTGTCGCATCATATATGGACATTACAGGTTTCAAGCGGCTGAAATCAGACGAGACATGTGAGCATTTTCTAGAACTTTCTCCACTTTTACCAAGAGCTATGCATTATAATAATTCTGGAACACTTTACTCAGCGTTAGAGAACAAAGCGATTAGTTTCCAGCCACACAAAAAAGCCGAAGGAAACCTTTTGTCATGGAACCCAATGGCAACCAGATCCTTGAATACTATCGAGACATCACGAATAAACCGTTGTGGCTAGAATGGCGAAGGGTATAAACAATGTCATCTACGTGATTGATTGGATATTGACTAATAATAGAGGTTATGTTGCTGCCTTAGCATACTCAGACAGAGTTACCTGGAGATACAGTCGGCATAGTTGTATCAACACATATACTACAGAACGTTTCTGTCCTCTTAATATAAAACCACTGCTACTGTGAATATTCTTGTTTGTGATAGGAACACGCATGTGCTGCATATTTTGAATACTATGGAAACTTTGAAATGTTACATAGATACTAAATGTCACGGAATTTATTATCCTAATTCATTAGCCATAAACGCTTCAAATGAGATGTGGATAGGATGTTGTAAACGTCGAATGATGATACTGCGAATTCAATGCTATACATTGTTATATTCTCTGGCTTCTAAACTGCCTTGTAAAAGATCAATTCATATATAATATAAATATGGCCGAAAACAACTGATATGGTGGATTATTTTGCGACACAGTTTATCAGTGAATCTGTGAAATTTAACATGTATTTCATTACTTGTCGTAACATTTTTAACACACGTGTTATACGCCGCTGCACTTTAAAAAAATTAATTTACAAACATCAAATGTGTGCTTTGCTTTAGTAGTTTGTTCTTTAAAAAATACGGAAGAGTGTAGACGATCCAGTCAATATGTGCACCTTTAGCATAAATTTGCTGTGTGTGTGTGTGTGTGTTTGTGTGTGAGAACGGGGCCTAAATGTTCTGAGATGATTGGGATTCTATGTATATCTGTAAAATATTGAAAGGGCACTTCAGACTTTATCAGGTACATTTGAAATTGGAGTGATACAATTTTTACATTGTTTTAGTATTAAAAAACGTTTCAAATTAATTCTTCGTTGGGTTCAAATACTCAAGCACAACGACGATTACCATTATTCCAGTTGGTTTGAAACACTTTCTGAATAATATTTCAGTATTTCAGTATTTGTTTGTCGAATGTTAATAAAAATTATACACTTAGTTTCACCTTCCGTGATAAACAATATTGAAAAATGTTTGTTTGATTGTTTGCAGGATGTTAAACGCTATTTGCTGCAATTGTTCAGCTAAATCATGGTCTCAATCAGATTTGCAGTTTCTGAAAAAAAAAAACGATCCTATGCTCAACTATGTCCTTTGTTTTAGGCCATTTTAAATTTCCGATCAAAATAAGAAACATAATCCTTTTAGAGTACCATCTAATGAACCACTTGTAGTTTCAATTCGACTGCTGGTTTCAAAGATGATGAATGCAATGTCAAAGTTTACAGACAGCAGACGCGGAAATGGAGATACGCAAAGTAATGACGTTCAGCTCAGGGATTAACTTGAAAGATCTAATAACGTATGTCAGAAACCATGTACTGCATATATGATTCTTTCTTCTGCTCAGCTGATTAATACATTTGACAGAAAAATATATTGATTACTAATAAAACACTTGTGACCATCAAATGTACGACTCATAGAATACCGGGTTCGAGTCTAACTGCGGGCAAGGTATGTTCGACTACATTCTTAACTGGCAAGTATTGTCAATTTTCCTAACGAAGGAAAACGAAGGTTTTCTTACATGTACTCCGGTTTCTTCCTCCAAAAAACTGGACCCACGATATAAGTGAAAAAAGGCATTAAACAACATTAAAACACACAAGAATATCTAGATTGATTTGCACTTACTTGAATGAGAATCGCAAATATCACATTTTGATATAAAACTGCAACAATCGTTCTTATGATATTGTGTCTTTATCCATTTGTTTTTCGAAACCAAACGACATTTATTGCAAAATTAGTTGAACGTTCATCTCGTTTTGAAATAAAAATATAGTCGATTTTTGTTATACAAAAAGTTGAGGCTTTTAAATAAAATTCAACCTAAAGTCATGCATGTGAACACTGTTACTAATACTTATGTGTATGAGACAAGAAAAAGGTACATATAAACGATTAGCGAGAATCGAAAATCATAGGACAGTGACAAACTCAGAATTGACCAAGACACACGATACGACATGAAACACAAAAAAAAAACAAAACAACAAAACCCAAAGGTGAGTAAAACAAATCCGTTAATAATTATGTGTGCTCTAAGGTGCTCCAGACGAGTAAGCAGTACCTGCCTTAGTCTGGTATAAGGTCTGTCATATCTTTCGAATGTTAAATTTGTGTATTCCGAACCAATTTATACCTGCCTCTTATTAGATCCCAGACGTCTTCCATCTGACGACACAATTAATTCTTGTAGTTTGAAATTGCTTCAAACGCGTCCGACGCGTTTAATAAATTTTATGTCATGTGAGCTAATTACGAAGCAAAATTCGATGAGTCTCTTTCAAATGTCGTTTTAAACTATATAAAAATACAAATAGGTTCTATGTGATTAATTAGCAGGCTAAAAATAATGTAACTATAGTCACTTAAAATAACAACAAAAAAAGGACTCGACACGTAAAATATTCTGACTGCAGTTTGTTTACGTTAAATCAATACACTTGTATGATCTGTAGATATCCCTACAATTTGCATTTGAAATGTGCAACTTTTCACATACAGTTTGACAGGTAAAATGTAAATCTGATTCTGAGACCAGTGTTGATTGGTAGCAGATAGGCAAATATACAGGATCGCTTTGAGTTCTTTTTATTGTATTCGAATAATGGAATACTAGATATTTTTCTGACAAATATTCAAATGCATGAAAAAAATTGTTTGCGTTCCTTATGTCATATGTGTACTTTGGGTATGCTTTCTCCCTTTGTTAATTGCGGTACTGTTACTGTAGGACTATGGCATATAACAGCTTACGTTAAAACTCTATTTGGAAAGTTATGGAATGATAAGTGTAGAAAAATGTTTAATATCCTTTCAAAGAAAATATCTTACTTAGGAATATCAGTGTTTATAATATATCACGTGGTTTGCTACAGCAATATGTTCTCGGTTCTACAAAGCGTAACAGAACGAAAAGGTAATTAAAGATGTTAAACACAATTATTCCTAAAGAGTTTCAACATTTACTGTAGTGGATTCATTTAACTTTAATTCAACTCGGTTTACTTTCACCATTTAAGGAAGATGCTTAAAACTTAAATTATCTAGTTATAATGAATTGTTAGCTTAGGAAACTAAAATAGACATACGTTTGACGACAATACATTAGAACAGACATATAGTTATTTTTTTTATGGCAGCATATTTGTTTGAATGTTTTCCACAATAATTTGCTAGATGAAAGTCAAAATGATTTTAATGCATATCTTAAAACATATTACATTACAGAGGCATAATTTTAGACTAACTGTTTACAAGAGGAATTATGGAAAATACCAACAACCATATACAGTCGATCTTCTGTAATGAAACTGAAGAAACTTTATTGCTGCATCTCTTATGGGAATGTCAGACTGCACGAAATCTCTGGTTTGAGCTAGCAAATATTTTTTTAAATTTCAATATAAACATACCACTAATATGAATGTAGGCGCAGCCTAAATGCGAGCATCGCACATTGTTCATGTCGTTACTTCAGAGCCCCCTTACAGTGCCTCTACATTCCATTGATGACGTGACGTCTTTTTTAATGTGTTGGTGACGTCATAAAACTCAATTTCAAATACAGCTTTTCAGATTGAAAAAAATTTGTCTGGCATTTTTGTAGTAATTTTAAAAATAAACACTTTAATTTTATCGATGTCAAAACTATTTTTGTCTACTTTTATTTTATATATTTTTTCGTTCGTCTACAATATTTTCTTCGGATAGCTCAGCTACCATCTGAAATGGATTTGTTCATATGGATCACGTGACTTTTTTTACACACACGCATGTAACCGTATAGCTCGCATCTGCGATGCTCGCTATTAGGATCCAGTATAATTCTGGGATCAGGAGATAACTTTCTTGTGAAATTTTTAATTACTCTCATAAAATATTTTTGTACTGCACCAAAACAAATGGAGGGACACCGACAAAGGATGATTTTATTAGATACCTTAAACAAACTTATAAGATAGAAAAACTCTCCGCAACCTTCTACTGCTCCCCTTCAGCAGTTAGTAAAATAAATCTTTAAGACAGCTTTTAACATAGTGTTATTGTAGATAAGCGCTTGGTATTTGAAAATTTGTGAACTGCATGGCAATATGTGACTGTGAGGACTTGATGGGCAGCCACAAAGAAAGTTGTAAATGAACCTACAGTTAGCTATGTACTTAGGCTTATATTTTGTATATTTTTAATCATTATTTGTAACTTTCATGTATTTATATATGTGTGTGCATTAAGCTGTCTTAGAGGCACATACTCTATATACCATGACAAACCTTAAGGTAAATACTGTCACTTTTGTCAATGGCACTGCACTTCTGTCATGGCTATCTTAATAACAAGTTTTCAATTTAAATAAAAACCTACCCCAATATCTTTGCAAAGACTGAGTAATCTTAACGCTTGTATTACCGGATATTATGTTAAGTAAGGTGTGAGAAAAACAGTTTCTTATATAAGTTCAAAATCTGTATTACCAGTGTGTTATGTGGAAACAAAAATAATAAAAATTAAAAAAAATCGATCTTCATGGAAAGATTACTTGGAAGTGTAATGAGTTTGTTATAAATTTGCCCTTAAATTTGCGTTTTGTATTTGTTTGACTTTTTGTGTGTGTTTTGTATTTTTCATACAATATTTCCAATGTATTATTTCACATTGATTTGAGACAGAAAATTTTAAGAATATTCTAGTAATAGTAACTACGTATTTTGACATTTCGTATAAGTGAACTCGCTCATTCCTGGCTGTTTAGAAATTGAACATTTCACTTTGGATACCAGTTGCACCACCAAAAAGAGTTAAATTAACATTATAACTGTTACTTTTTTTAATAAGCTAAGTGTAATTAACTGTAATTCAAAAATAATTAAACCCTAATTGTATTTGTAGTTTTGTTGGCTAATTCAAAGGTTGATGAAACTGTTAAATAAAATTATAAAATTATAATTAAATAAGTCAATGGTAACAAACTACTGTGCGATCTTTGAAATTAAAAGCGACATTTTGTAATTGCCTTTAATGCATTAAAATACACTCAGACTACAAAATAAAACCAATTATAGAATTTTCTAATATCTTTTTGTGCAGAGTTCATATTGTAAAACATGAACAATTTTATCTTTATCTTCAAAAGCGGTGATTTACCAGACGCTTTTGTTGAAGATGTCTAAATACAGACTTGAAGCAAACTCTTTCTGGTTGTCTTTCATAACCTGGTACATAGTTTTCCTTGAAATACCAACACATTTAGATGTGGTATCACAACCTGTCAGTGGAGAGCAGCGATAAGAAATTAACAATACATGTAGATTGCGACGGGAATCTTTAAATTTAGCAATATACTAGTCTGAAGCCTACGTTCTTTACAATTTGCTTTTGACGTAAAATAATGGAGAGGGAGAAAATGTGTATCAGGGGATTCTACAAAGATACGACCTTTTGTTTACTTTTTACTTAACTCTTTCCCAACGTGCAGGGCACGGAATAACAGTCTTTTATCTGCCTACTCGGGAGAGCAGAAAAGATCAATTCACACAGATAGAAACCCTGGATACGTGTCAATGTAGCATGCAGGATGTCAAGGTACAGAGGATGGTATGAAACACACGGCGACTAAATTGGAAGCGGTAGAAACCCGACAGTGATAAATTCGACAGTATCATTGCAACATTAGCATTAATACGCATTCTTTATGTGTAGTTGGTGGTAGGAGGTAGGTGGTCTACAAGTCCTGATAGTAGCTATAACACGACAATAGTTCTAATTATATATGTAAAATATTTTTATAAAAAACATATTTAGGTACATTTGACATATAAGTGATACAATTTTACATTGTTGTAGTATTAAAACAGGTTTCAGCTTAATAGTTTTCCATGTTCCTATTACAAGTCTCATGTACAGCGAATCCGAACTGAGACAAAGACGCATGATACTATACAGGTAATCGGAATGAATAACAAAAACCAAAGTGAGTACAACCAACCCAATAATAATCATAGGTGCACTAATGTGCTCCAGACGAGTACGCAGTAACTGCCTGTCCGGTATTTGGTCAATCATATCTTCCGAATGTTAATTTTGTATAATGCGAAGGCATTTTGAGTCGGGATCTAATCTATACCTGCCTTTAATTAGAACCTGGACGTCTTCAATCTGACGACACAATTAATTCTCGTAGTTTGAAATCGCTTCAAATGCGTCGAACGTTTATGTATAAAGAATATACTATTTTAATAAGTGTTTTGTTATGTGAGTACATTGCAGAGCGAAATGCTTCGAGTCAACATGACAGTTCTTTTTTTAAGTGTATTTAAAGATACAAATATGTGCAATAAAGGTAATTAGCAGGATATACATGACATCAGTAAAGTCACTTGAAACAAAAACAATACAAGGATAAGCCACGTTTTTACGCTTGTTGGACAGGTAAATTGTATACCTAATTCTGAGACTAGTATTGACTGATAGGTTACTGTCTACAAATATACAGGATTGGTGTAAGCTCTTTTTTTTTTATTGTATGCAAATAATGGAATTTGGGATTTCTTCTGACCAATATTGAAATGCCTGATAAGATTTCTTACGTCCCTTATGTCAAGTACGTGTCAAATTTCAAGCAAAAATCTGATATGCAGATGTTTTTGCCTTCTCCCTAGGTTAAATGTAGTACTATTCCTGTAGCACTATGACTTATAGCATATAACAACCCAATATAAAACTGTTTTCGGAAAGTTATGAAATGATTACAGTAGAAAATGTTTGTGTAATAATTGAATGGAAAATAACTTATTTAGAAATATCGATGGTTAGTATTACCGAACTATACTACTGTACATTAGTTATTTAAACTATACAATTGTATTTTGAGCACATCGTAGAAGAAAGAAGTAGGAATTCATTTTTTTTTGTTATTCTTCGTCGGTATTCTACATAGTTTGTCATAGAGGTTTCATTTGTACAATAATTTGAAGAAAAATGAATTTTATTGGTTTAAAAAATAATTTTATTTGAACAGTCGAAATCAAAAAGTGGTACAATACAGGTATTCTTAACAGACACATTGATTGCAATAATTTATGGTATAGGAATATTCCAAATGATTTTAATTCAGTTTTTAATTTTAAACAATTATTGCAAAATTGTCTCTGCATATTTTTTTCTTTGTTATCCAGTAATCTGAAATAAAGCAGCAGATATGTTATCGTAGATCATTAAATTACCTCGACTTTATAACAGTTGTGTAGTTAATTTATTTACTTAATATCTTTTACGACGCTAATAATTAACAAACATTGCATTAATTTCTCTATTGCCTTTAATTTTAACACAACATATTCTTTTAAACTATCCGGTTTTGTATTGATTACAGTCTGTTCTATAATATTCCAAGTGGATTGCTACAAAGATCTGCCCTCGATTGCTGAAATAATAAATGAGAGTAAAGGTCATTAAAATTGTGATAAAAATTTAAATTATATAGTTTTACACTATTATTCAACAGTTTATGTAATTCAGTTCATTTAACTTTAATTGTAACATTGGCTTACTGTCACCATTGCAGAAAAGTGTAATTAATATATATGAAAACTGTTGTACTAAGTGTTTTGAATTCGTGAAATATTTGCCAAAAACGGAGAACTGATACGTTTTGCTTATGGAACCCATTTGCATGAATGCTGTGCTTGGACGACATGCCTACAATGATATGTTTGGATTTAGTGTCATGTTTCTACAGTGTGTTTTTATGGATTGACATGTCTGCAATTATGTTTTCGGATTGGATGACATAGTTTTATTGATGTGTTCGTATTGAGTTAATTGTCATTGAGCAAAATATGTTGTTCGTATTAGTTGAATGTTATCTCAGTGTAAAACGTGATACAAACAACTAATACAAAGACAAAACACGAAAAAGATGTTTAAATGCAACTTTCATAGTATGCTTTTCTAGTTCTATAATAAAACAAACCAGGTCATGGCGATTTTCAAAGAACATTTCATAACATTAACAATATCCTGATTTGAAGTATTTTGTTGTTTTGTTTAATTGTGTCAACAATTTAACATTTAACAAATGTTTTACACTCCCCAAAATATACACAGCGAATTTTTAATATATCAACTACGGTAGAAGTTCATTTTGAGGGTAAGTACAGTAAAACAGATAGGTAAATTTTCAAAGTCAGTGCATATCGGTTTATATTCGTAAAATATTAGTTTTGCCTTATTCTATTTGGTAAGCCATATAGCTAATTTGATTATTACTCAGATCAGTTGAAAGTTTACTAGATTTGCGACCAACAATTTTGTAAATCAGCAGTAATTATCTTGTTACAATTATTACAGGAAACCTCAACTTAGCTATTTGGTGATTGCATGAAACTTAATGTTTTAATATTAACTTTATTAGCTTTTAAATTGAAAACAATAGAATCAGTTTGTTTGTTTGAATGCTGTTTTAACGCCACTTTCAGCAATTTTTCAGCTATTTCATGGCGTCCAGTTTTCATTGGGGAGGAAGCCGGAGTACCCGGAGAGAACCCACGACCTGCGGTAGGAAAACTGGCAATCCTTTTTAATTAAGATTGGAGTCGAGTACACCCTGCCTGCAGTGAGAATCGAACACGCAATCTCAGTGTTGACAGACCACGTGATCAATAGTAGACGAACTACCTTTACCACTCGGCCACAGAGGCCCCTAGAATCAGTTGGACTTACTGTCTATTTGATTGCAGTTTAGTAGCAGTTTGATGTCATAATTCTTTTCGAACACTTGAAGTGTGTATCATTAAATAAACTTTATGAGGAAATCATTCAGTTTTACATATATCTTTGAAATTCAAAGTATAGCATTATATTTGGTTTATACCCATAGTTCACACAATTTCGAAAGAATAAACTTTACTAGTTTTTTTAACTCAAAGAAAAACATTACGCTTGATTACGTGTTCTAATCTTTTTTAAAACTTTTATTCAATGATTAAACTGTGATAATATGTTTGACGTATTTTATGGTATCATTTTACGTAGTTCGATTTTTTGTGCAAATTTAAGTAAGTCGCAAAAGTTACAAAATAAAGGCCTTCCATATGATGCACAACTGAAGACTGCTGTACATCAAGTTTGTTTCGTCACTTTATTGGAAATAGCTCTCATGTAGGCTTTTTTCTTGAACTTCATTCAACTAAACCAAAACAATTATTTTGTAGATATTTACTTTCCTAGCATAATCAGTGGAATTAAGTTTTAGTTTCTTATTGAGATTTCCTGATTTATTATTGGCTATAATTGAAGGATAAACGTCATCGTGCATTATTGAAGATGTACAGTGTAGGACAAATTATCAAAGAACGAAATAAGCGTTTCATTAACGCCACTTTCAGCTATTTATTTTTGCTATATCATGGCATTCAATTTTCATTGAAGTGGAAGAACATATAGAAAACCCAACTTTCGATAGATAACCTAGCAACCCTTGTCAATTAAGAGTGGAGTGGAACACACCCTGCCCTTAATGAGACTCGAACCCGAAACTTGAGTTTTCAATGGTAGACAAACTCCCTTAACTTGTCGGCTACCGAGACCATTGCAATTAGCAAATCAGTAACATGCAAACATGCAAATGGCTTAAATTTAGCAATGGTATAGTATAAGAGTTTGTTATTTAAGGGCCAAGGGACTTCATATCTTTAGCCTCAACACAAGACAGCGTTTTAAAGTAATATAATCCAAATACGAACTTTGGACTTTCTTTTACCCATAAAACCTGTATTCCTTTAAATACAGTAAAATCTACCACAAGGCCAAGCCAGTAATACACGTACAACAGTGATATACCGTAACATCAATTGCAAACCCATTTATACTAATGTGATATACAGTAAACCAATTAAACCCCAGATTACTATGCTACATGAAAATAGATTCACAGCAAGACAAACTCGTACTAATTGAAAGAACTTCGGAGAGTCGGTTTACAGACAAATCTAGACATTAATAATATCCTTCATTGAACTTCAAATGATCAATCGATTAATCGAATTGTGATGTTTATCGCCATAATATACGTTTATATAATCAGGAATTTGTGATTAACAGGTATGAACACCAAAAGCTGTCAAATATATATTGCGTTTTCGATGTACTTTACATAGCAATGCTCTAATTCCATTGAATTTCCATTTGTGTGAAGAAAATCAGAACATTCAGTGGAAATGTCTGGATAGCAATATGCTGATTTGCAGTTAATATGAAACAAAAGTTCATTCAACGTTTAAATTTGCAGATGAACATCATGTCATCAGTTTGAAAGAAATAGAAATTGAACAAGAAGTTAAACCGATTTACAAGATATTCCATGCAAAACACATTCATGTCAAAAAGTGTGTAACAAAATTGTAACAAACTTGTGTGTCCAAACTGTGTATCTGAAACACACAATAAGCACGAATTTGATAGTGTAAGTAACATTTTCCAGACAAAATTCGATGAGCTGAAGTACATACGGGAAGAAGTCAAGATCGACCTGGGCTTTTTCGTTCAAGAGTGCTGAGATATGCAGGGGAAAATTTCTTTTCATTTGGTTATTATCAAATTACTGCTTTTGTGAAACTTATAAAAAATTTTCGCCTCAAAAATATGTAACGTTAAAGAATCTTAATCGTATTTTAGTTACGTGGGGCCGCTTGGTTGATGCCTCTGCTAGTTTTTTATCAGCCACACCTAGTGCCATCGATTGATTTATTGATTTGGTCATTGTATAAAACTATTGATGTAGTGATTGTATAAAAGGAAGGCCTTGAAATAATGAATTAGATGAAATGTGTTTCAGCGCGGCTTTAAATCTGACGCAAAACTCAATTACCAACTGAAAGGCAGAATAAGACTTCGCCAAAATTAACAAAAATTGATAGGCAAAAGGGCATTAACTACTTGCAAACAATCACAATAATATGACGAATTAAGTCAAGGAAATCAAAATGATAATGGTCTTATAAAACATAAACTGACTAAAAATCAGATCATCGAAAATATATATTAAATTATTCAAATTACTAAGAAAAGGACAGAAAGTAAACAGGAAATTGTTAATACCAGCATAGGTGATGTATTGTTGTTAAAACGATATGGGGTCTACAGAATAGTGTTGAAACTTGATTAGCTCAGAAGCGCGTCAGCTTTGGTATCTTTAATGACTTTTAGTTTCAGATTTTTATGGATTGACAGATTCTCTTCGTACCTGCCGAAACAACTCTATCAAGACATTCGACGATGGATTCGAAACACCCGCTGGTATTTCCTAGAACATGTAGAAAGCGAAACTTTGTATTTTGCATGATTGCATTGTATACACTAGGATCTACATAGAACTATACCTGACATTATTTCTGTCTGATTTATGTTATCTCAGTTTGTTTTATTTTGTATTAAACTAAGCATTCAATTTGTCATAAACACGAAATTTTAGTTATGAAACAAAATGTTTCCTCCGAATTGTGATCCACTTCCATTCTTGCTACTGCACATGAAAAAATTATTTTGTCACGTATTTTTTATAAAAAAAAATAGTATGTGTAGAACAGAGCTGTCCTATGTTAGTTTAATAATTTAGTATCCGATTTTTTTAAATCTTCTTGAATTGTCTCGTAAGATGGAAATGTGTTTTTCGATGGCTAGTTTATTTTTTGTTCTGACTGTCATATGTACATGTATTACTACTTCCGTGTTTATATATCGAACCAAAACATAAAATATGTCACTGTTGACGGATGTAGTACAACTTCAAAATGTTCAAAATAATAATTTCTTCTAAAAATTCAAGTACACATTTGCACTTAATTCCCAATATATATTTCAGTGTCATCATGTGACATTAAGAGGTACATTTTTGGAATAAGGGTCTAGATGGGATGGTATTTTTATCAAAAATAAATCACAAGAGAAATTCATAACAGTTCAATTGGCCTTTAAATTATTTCAATTTAAGAGACTCTTAATAGTATTTGCGTTCAATTTGTCTGCCTTGTTAAATTGTTTTTTTTTTCCTTATTCTTTTTCTGACTCAACTACAAACGAAAAATACAGACATTGGTATCTAGCTCTAATAATTAATGCTCTACAGTGCAAAATTTACGATTTAAGGTTACTTAAATTAAATTCAATTCAGATCTTTCTCCCATGTTCAATTAATGATGTTTTTCACATTTTAAAGCCTCGAATTGTTCTATTTCGTAATCACATAAGTCGTTTACTTCTAGCACACTGTTAACACTACTTTTAATGAAGTGTGTATAGTACAATAAAAGGTAAAAGGGTCGATACAAACTTGAAGAAAACATGACCCTGGATAATTATAAAAGAATTATTTTGTTTGTTTATCTACCAATGCAAAGTTCACTGACAAAAATTATCGTATCGAAAACACGTTAGCCCAGCATACACATGTTTCCGACGTAGATGAAAACCCAAGATAAGGCTACAAAACCTGGAAGCAAATTACAATGAACTATTTAGAAGTACTAGTAATTATATAACAAAAAATATTAAAAGATATTAAATAGAAAATATTTGTACAACCGCAATTACGCCAACCGGTTTAATTCTGTAAAATATCACACGGTCTTACACGCTTGTTATGTGATAAAACAGATGAAACTACACACCATAACTATATTACACAGTAGTCTTAGCTATTATGACATCGTAACAATACATACTATAGTATACAATAATTTCTTATTATACGTCTTTCCGTTTTTAAACGAACTGGAAATAATCAAGAAACATAATTGTTTTAAAGGGTGTTCAAGTCAGTAATACTTTAGAACATGACGTTCTGAGTACAAGATAATTGATTATGGATTAGAATTTTGTCATTTGTTTAAACTTTTTGATGGTGACCTAACTTAACGTGTTGTGCATACATTTGTCTATTTGCTATGCGGGACTCGGTAAGGTAGCTACTCATCTACTATGTCACACTGTGGTTGTGGGTTTGAGTATAAATGTGGGAAGGGTGTATTCGACTGATTTAAATTTAACTACCTACTGGGTGTATTCCTAAATAAAATCCTGGACATCACCACATAGCTGAAAAATGACTGAAAGGTGTTAAATACAATCTATTTTTTAGTTTTTGAACAAAAACACCACTATGAGTTAGGCGTTAATGCTAAGCAACTACATTTATAAAAAAGTTACATTCCACAGCACATTTATCGTACTAACAAAAAAGCAAAGAAAACCGACCAAACAACAACAGCCAAAAGTCAATGGACTGATACAAATTCGGATATAGACAAACATACACAGCGCAAAAACAAAAAAAAAAACAAAAACAAAAACACAATAACAGAAAGAGAATAATCCGAACCCAATAAAGACCATCGGACGAGTAAGCAGTGCCCGCCTAGGTCTATAATTTCTTTAATTTTGTGCTAAATGAAGCAACATCAGAACTCCACGACCAAGGAAAATTTAGGAAACCACTATTTCCTATATCATATTTGCCGAAGGCTCATAGAATATAAATCCTATGCCGTTAATGTGACATTATATACATGTCTGAGACAGAAATAACTATTACATTATAGCTCACGACTAGGGTTTTGGAATATAAAACTGGAAAGAATAATTCCATGAAATGTAACTCTGTAGTCGATTTCACCAAGTCGTAAGTGTAAAATATATCGTAAGTACTGACGTAGAACTTACGATATATTTTACAATTACGACTTTTGTGAAATTAAAGTACATGCGAGGAGAACGAACTTTTTAATTAAAAATGTAAAACTGAGATAACCAACAGCACTATAAGTACTTTGATCAATTGTTGTTAACAGGAAGTAAATAAACAACAAAAAAAATCACGAAAACTTAAACTAAATATGGCGTCCTTGATGTCAGCTAGAACAAGAAAAGCTCAAATTCCATCTAATTGCCATTTGTGTGAAGAAAGTCCGAATATTCAGTGGAAATGTCTGGATTGCAATATGCTGATTTGCAGCAAATGTAAAACTAAAGTTCATTCAAAGTTTAAATCTGCAGACGAACACCAAGTCATCAGTTTGAAAGAAATTGGAACTGGACAAGACGTTAAACCGAATTTACAAAATATTCAATGCAAAACACATCGTGGTCAAAAAGTATGTTTGTATTGCAAGAACTGTGACAAATTTGCGTGTCCAAACTGTGTATCTGAAACACACAAAAAGCACGAATTGGACAGTTTAAGTAACATTTTCCAGACAAAATACAATAGGTTGAAATACATCCGAGGTGAACTCGAGGTCGACCTGGGCTTTTTCGTTCAAGAGTGTACCGAGATAGAAAAACAACAATTAAAAGAGAAGGAGCAGGTTGAGAAAACTAAAGGCAGAATTCTTAGCCAGGCAGAAAAAATCAAACAGGCAGTGGATAAAGAGTGTGCAAGAACTATTGAAAAACTCGAAATAAATTATGCTGAATCAGCAAGTGACCTTGAAGCAACCAAAAAGGTCAATATCGATATCCAACAAGACATTAAGAAAGCAATTTCTTCTTTTGATACAACATTGCATGGAAATGACATGGAGGCAATAATCAACGCCGAGAATAACGCATTTGCTACCATGACACACAAGGAAAAATATGTCAAACGCGAATACAGAAGTGCCATAGAATTCAAATCAGGAAATGTTGACAAAAGTCAGCTCTCATCGATGATTGGTTCACTACAAAAAGGAGAAGAAAAGAAAATACAGTTCGAAGTTGCAAATTCGTATAACACTAATTATGGCATGGTTACAAACTTGCATGCATGTCCAGACGGCCACGTTTTCATGATGGATGAGAATACTGCATTATCTATGCAAGAAATGAAAATGGAAGATGGTAGAATAAAGATTACAAAAGAAACAAAAAATCTAATGGTTTTCGACATCACCGAAACAGAAGGTAATGAATTCGTTGTATCATTTGTCGACAGCACATGTCTCAAGCGTCTGAAAGCAGACGGAACATTTGAACATTTTTTAGATCTTTCTCCTTTTTTACCAAGAGCTCTGCATCACACAATGTCTGGAAAACTTTTACTCAGTGTTCGAGAACAAGGTGATCCGTATCCGATTACACCAGAAAGTCAAAGGAAACTTCTTGTTATGGAACCCAATGGCAACCAGATCCATGAATACTATCATGATGACAAGGGAAAATCGTTATTTAGTTGTGTGGCCAGAATAACGACCGGGGTAAACAACGTGATCTACGTGATTGATTGGATATCGGATGATAATGAAGGTTATGTTGCTGCCTTAGCCTACCCAGACAGAGTTACATGGAGATACAGTGGCCATAGTAGCATCAACACAGATACTATAACATCTTTCCGTCCTCTTGCTATAGCTTCCACTGCTACTGAGAATATTGTTGTTTTAGATGTGGACACGCATGTGCTGCATATTTTGAGTACTGGGGGAACTTTGAAATGTTACATAGAAACTAAAGATCACGGAATCTATTATCCTAACGCATTAGCCGTACTTGCTTCAAACGAAATGTGGATAGGTTGTAGTGCAAAGGGTAAAGCTAATGCAATGCTATACATTGTAAAATTCTGTGGCTTCTAGACTGACTTGTAAAAAAATCAATGCATGTATAATATAAATTTGGCAGAAAACAACTGTGTCGGATATGGTGAAACTTAACATGTATTTCATTACTTGTCGTAAATTTTTACTGCAAGTGTTACATTCAGCTGCTTTTTTTAAAATTACAAATATATCTAATTTTTGTTTTATAAAAGTAGTTTGTTCTTTATAAAATATGGAAAAGTGTAAGAGATCAAGTCAAAAGTAAGTGTTCACTATTAGCATGAATGTGAAGTGTGTTGAAAAGGGCTCTACCAGCTCTGAGATTTGAGTTCTAATTATATCTGTAAATATTGAAAATGACATTTTTAGGTATATGACACAATTTATGCATTGTAGTATTTTAAAAGTACATTGATTCCTATTTCAGTTCTTTTGTACATCGATGTTAACAATTCCAGTTGCATTTGAAACATTGTCCAAATAACATTTATATATATATATATCTATTTGTCAAATGTTAATAAAAATTATACAATAAGTTCACCTGTAAAAACTGGACGCCATGATATAGCTGAAAAATTGCTGAAACGCCACATTAAACATAATTAAAACAAACAAACAAGACTTCCGTGATAAACAATCTTAAAAATGTTTGTGTGATTCTTTGCAGGAGGTTCAACGCCATGTGCAGCAGTTGTTCAGCTAAATCATTGACTCAGATTTGCATATGCAGCTTCTGAAAAAAGATCAGCGACATTTTCGGTACGATCCTATTCTCAAGTCCTGTGCTTGTGGCCATTTTAAATTACCGATCACAATAATAAACATAATCTTTTAAGAGGACCATCTAATGTACCAGGTTTAGTTTGAATTCGACTGTTGGTTTTAAAGATGATGAATGCAATGTAAAAGTTTACAGATAGCCGCCAGTGATGACGTTCGGGTCTGGCAATAATTTAAAAGATCTAATAACGTATACCTGAGACCTCTTATGATTCTTTCTTCTGCTCAACTGATCAATATAGTTAAAAGAAAAATATGTTGAGTTCTTATAAAACACTTTGTTAACACCAAATATACGACTCCTTGAATACCTGGTTCTAGATTCACTGCGGCCAGGGTGTGCTCGACTACAATCTTCACCGACAAGGATTATCAATTTTCCTTACGAAGGAAACGACTGTTTTATTCTGGTACTTAAATTCTTCCTCCAATAACAACTAGACGCAACGATATAGCCGATCAATGCGGTTGAAAGTGGCGTTAATCGCTATAAAAACAAACGAGAATATGTAATTAATTTGCACTTACTAAAATAAGAATCGCAAAAATCACAAGTAAAAAGTCAATTGTAAGAAGTTGAAAGACAAAAATGTCCCTTTACGGCTTACGTAAAAAGCCAAAAGTCAAAAATCAAAAGACAAAAGTCAATAGTCAAAAGGTTGAAAGTCAAAAGTTAAAAGTGAAAATGTCCCCAGTCGGCTTGTATAATAAGTCAATAGTCAAAACTCAAAACAAAAAAATCAAAGTAGTAAGTAATTAAAAGTTAAAAGTCAAAATGGCCCTCCAGGTCTTCCGTACTTTCCTCTAAGACTAAACGTATCTGATCAAAAATCGCATTAATTCAAGTAAACACATTTAATAGTTTTCGCATCCTCACAAGTCAGGGTTTCTGTTTCCAGATGTGTTCAAGAATGCACGCAAGAATGACACATGTACGTGGACACAGAAATCCTGACTTGTGAGGATGTAGTTTTCGAAGTGTAACGGTTGATCTTTTTTGTATGCATGATATAATAATTTAACAAATTATATATTCACCAAATTAACATATATATTCTGTTATATGGCCAAGGGTCGGGTACATCGAAAGTGTAAAAACCCCCTGAAAAGTGTAAAAACCCCGTGGAATAGTGTAAAAACCCCTATATATATGGTGAAAACCCCTCAGAAATGATAGATATTACTATATATTATGATAATAATGCAATATTTGTGAAAAAATAGTTATGCTTTATCGCACAGAATCGATTTTTGTAACCGCACGATACGTCCTATCTGAGGTCAAATAGCTAGGGGAGAGCACTCTAATTCTTTGCAATAAAAGTACTACAAGTACTGTAAGTTGGAATTATGTTGATACAATGTTAATACTGACAAATGATTTAATGTGTGAAATTAAAATAATGTCTAATTTTATAATGAATTTTTTAAATAGATATGTTTTTCATTAAAAGCTTTGCATTCTTTGTATTACACGTACAAGTAATTATATGTCTGTTGTTATTAAAAGATTTTAAATATGTCATCCATTTTAGTAGCACATATTAGACAAAATTAGTTACAATTACAATGAATTGATTAATTGACATTTTAGTCAATCGACACATTTGTAATTATAATTATATAAAATTAAGAGCCCCCACGCCAAGTCAAGGCTATGAACATCTGGGGCAGGGTACAGGGATTTTATATATTTATTCATTTAAGTCGTTTTGTTGTATAACTATAGGAGTAATAGTTTTTTTTCTAGAAAAGTACAAATTATTATTATTATTAGCTTGGTTTTGTCTTTGATATAGCAAAAAAAGTTTGAACTAGACCAAGGGATAGTTTTTTGTTTTTGAAGTTAAACTACTAAGATATCCTGCCCAAGGCTTCGGACATCTGTTGTAGTCCGCGTAACAATAAGTACAATTTTTTATTTTTTCAAATTTAAAACTACTATGACATCAAGCACAAGGCTTCGGACATCTGTCGTAGTCAGCGTAGCAATTAGTTAAATTTTATTTTTCAAATTTAAAACTACTAAGATACTTGCACACATCTCTCTTTTATATATCGCTGTCCGCAAACTTACTAAGTGTCTCGCCCTTGAAAAAAAAAGAGAAATGAATACATTGAACAAAACATTAAAATATCACTCAGAATCTAAATCGCATTTCCGTTTAGTCGTCGACAGTTCGTTGATTTTCCTCTTCAGTTGACCTTTATTCCTTCCAAGGTTTAACGAGTCCTAAGTCCGTCTGTCGAAGTAAGGGTCTTTTGGTCTGGCGGCAAGTGGTTACGGAATCTCTAAAAAAACGTTCTCTTTTCAACGGTCTTGGTCATCCACAGCGATTTCGACACCTGAAACTGTTTAGGGCTGTCCGCTAGTCGGTACTGTCCAATTGAAATCAATAATCTCAGTAAATCCTTATAGGTGTCCACAATATCTCTTGTAACCTGTACTAAATTCAATAACGGTCGTGATTTCCAGTCGATGGCTCGCTCTGGGGATTCGCTATTATTATTTGTCCAACTTTTGTCAAAGTAACCAATATGATCAACTGGTTTCCGATGTTAAATCAAAGTTGGTTTTAATTTGTTAATAAAATACCCGTGAAATTTTGAAGATGTCCTTGGTCCCATAGTGTCGCACTTGACGTCGAAACATATCGGGTCATCGGCATGGATAAATCCGTCTCTACCAGAGATGTCGTTCAGTATTGAGTCTCTGTCGGCCTTGTCAATTACTAGTATGTCGTCCACTAGTTTGTGTTTTGCATTCTTAGACGTCGGGAAAGCTGATGTAATGGCGTTGACTATAGCCATTTTTCTTGTCTGATCCAAACCCTAAGTTTTGTGTATCAGATTCCAGGGACGGATTCAGAAAATCGAGTTAGTGGGATGAAATTTTGGCGGTTCTTGTGTGGTGTCCATAACGATTTATATCTGCTTGTAACTTGATGCAGTAACGCGCAAGTCACACAAGTTGAAGGTTTTGTCAATTCTTAAAATACTGTGTCCTGAACAACATAAAGTCTTGATGTCTATTAACTGGTCGTCTTTGTAACGAATTAAACAAGCGCTTTTTCATTGTCGCGTATTACCGATTTCCTTATGGAATCTTTGTCTGCAATCATTCTGTCTATTTCCTGTAAAGTCGGCAATATTTCGTCGTCTAAATATACATGTATGTCTCATTTCGTTTTTACGCTTCCATTTTGACATTATACTTTTTAATAAATAAATAAATAAATAAAAGTAAGTTTCATTGCCGTTTCAACCACTATAAAACTAGCATCCAGATTGTAGTTACAGAAGAAAAAAGGAATGTAGTATTTTTTCTTCTGTATACAATTAAAGGATTGTCTGTCTGGAGTAAATCGGACATTTCTGTCATTACAGAGGTGGGTGTTCGCATGTATTCTTTTGCTTGCTTGAAATTACAATATGGCGCCAAGCCTGGGAAAGTTCCGCGGTATTCAATTTTGTTAACAAACCAACAAAGTGCCTTTCTCAAAGTAACGAGAATAGCAAGATATCCATTTTCCGTGAAACGAACAACGTCTTCCGCCTCATGGCTGGCCTGTATACATTAACAGGTTTGAAAAAGTAAACAAAATAATACTGAGAGCTTTTCCTCTTATAAATTTAGTGTACTTCGTCTCCGCGTTTACTATATACATCGACAGTACAATGACGCCGCTTAGAACGTTTAAGATGTCAAATAGTTTACTGCTGCAGTCGTTGCCGCCTATCTGACATATCACCACATCAGGCAAATGATGTAGATTATATATATAAGTCCACGTAAGAATCCGGAAAAATGCATACATGTGATGGCATGCACATGAAGGAAAAATAAAATAAAACAACATTCTAATTTATTAAAGTTCCGAATTATTTTTCCTTTTAAATATAATCATTTGAAATTTAGTTGAATTGTACAGTGGAAAATGGCGGGAAATTTTCCCGCCAAATTTTTCTCTATATATAACCAGTCAAAAATTATCTAGGGAATTGACACTTTTTCAAATGTAAAATCTTGTTAGAATTTGGTTTTATATCATAATGAATGTATCTAAACCATAAAAAAAAATAAAAACAAAAAATTTGTTATGTGCCGACAACTGCCTGATCCTCAGCTAGATAACTACTTAAATGCTTGATCATTTACATTCGTTATTTTTAATGTTTTTTTTTTAATGTTTCTCTTAAAAAAGTACAGAGGTATATGTTTAAATTAAAAACATTAAATCACAGAAAGTCGCTTTATACGATGAAAACGCAGAGAATCTATTTTAATACATTTATTTTTTGTAACAGTAACATGAATGGTTGTATGAGGACATACATAACGAAGGAAACTATATTCTAAAAATAAAATAAAACGCCCCTATCGATGATTTGTCGGCACGTGCCAGAAGTTTGGCTGCTAGGTGTTAATTGACAAGGCAAATAACAAGTGTAATCAACATTAACAATTAAATATCTACAATGTTTGCTGCAGCGAGGCCTACGTTATTAAAAAAAAAATTAAGTATTCATTACAGAGTAAAGTTATTTCATCTTGTATTTTGCTAATTAAAATGAAACATTCGAAATCAAGGCTAAATCTATAAAATAGCCGTTAAAAACGAAATTTTACTGGATATTTGGATAAATTCTAATGTTCCTGCTTGTCGTCTTTATATGTTACCAAATATAGAATAAAGTAATACATTTTTTTACAACCATGATCATATATGTAAAAGGAGCATGTTATGCCATGTCCAACCTTTTTCCATGCCAATTACAATTTAATGGTGAGATCTACCGCAGCGCGGAACACTTGTATCAAAATATTAAAGCATTCTATACCGAATCCATGCCAGATTGCCGAATCCCAATTTGCCGACTCCCAACTTGCCGAGTCCAATTGGCCGATTCCCAAATTGCCGAATAAAACAAATCTATCCGAAAAAAATTTCTTTTATGAATTAATTACAACTTATCAGAAAAAAAGTGTTTAATTGACACAGAATCTACAGAGGAAATAGTCGATTTGTAAAAAAATTTAGTGTTTTTGTGCAAATTTAATAGTTGCTTTGTTATAAATCTGGGGCTTAAAATGTTAAATTGATGAAATAAATTATATTTCTATCTAAATGTTTATTTTATTATTTAAAGTTATGAACAAAGTAAAAAATAACGTATACATGAAACAATACAAATCAGGTTGCCGTTTCATTTAAATTGCATGGTATAACGAGCACGTTAATTATCGATAGCTTTATGAAACGGCACCCGGCCTGGAGTCACTGTGTCTGGAGTAAGCGCCACGTGCATGTCAAAGAGACAACAACACAAATAATCTCGTTTCCTTGGCATTGAGTTGATATGTAGTGTTAAACACGTAAGAAAAATGTCAAAAACAACATAAATACAATAAAGCATTCTTTTTCTAAAACCATTTATAACATATAACTTTTGATTGTCGGCCGTTTGGGAATCGGCTAACTGGAATCGGCAATCTGGGATAATACCACTCTACCACAAGCAAGCAGTCCTTGCAGCTGTAATAATACAAGCGAAGGATGCCAAGACGAAGGCAATAGGCAAGATAATTCGGACAAGTCAGTCTTGGGAAGACGTAAAGCCCACAATTGTGGCAGAAATCTTAAAATATGTCCAGTGCCAACAGTTTAGATACACTCTTCAACAGCTCGGGCTACGTATGCCATAACGTAAGCTACGAGTTCTGGGGCATTGGACATAGCGGTAATGGACAGAATGAATTTTGTTTACGTTTTGTTATGTTTGTTACTTTTTTCAAAACGAATATATGTATAAATTGTGTATTGTGTTTTGTTCTAGCATTTATTATATCCAGACTTTTTCTATTGTTCCTTATTTAGAACACCCCAGACCATTTTTATTTCATAACACAGTATACATAGAGATCCCAACAAAAAACAACAGGTAGTTGAATTTTATTGGTCTCTGTTTACATATATTCATAAACACAAAATTACAACTCTTTCAATCTACATAGACTGAATTGTATAAAAAATTAGTTTGACAATAAGATATATGTCTCTGCAGTCTTCTGTTTTGTCTGCTCATGATAATAGGCAGTTTCTTATTGATATTGATGAAACTTTGTTAAGTTGTTCATTCTGAAAAAAATTAAATGAAACAAAAATAAACAAACAAACAAACTTACTGTATTAATCATCTCCTATTAAAATGTAGTCCAATATTAGCAATTAATATGTATCGACTATTTTTTAAATCAAATAATACTAATATTCTAAAGATATAAATTACATTATATATTAATTTAATTCATTTATTCTTATTCAAAATCAATTTTTATGTAACAAATTGTGTATTATAGGATCAATTTTTGATATATTTTATTCCTACCTATAGTATTCTTACCTACAGTACTTAAGTACTTTTATTGCAATGAATTGGAGTGCTCTCCCCTAGCTATTTGACCTAATATAGAACGTATCGTGCAGTTACAAAAATCGATTCTTTGGGATAAAGCGTAATTATTTTTTCACAAATATTGGATTATTATCATAATATATGGTAATATCTACCATTTCTGAGGGGTTTTCACCACAGATATGGGGGTTTTTACACTATTCCACGGGGTTTTTACACTTTTCGGGGGGTTTTTACACTTTCGATGTACCGATACACCTGTCCAAAATGCCTCCTGTGTGCTGTTCCGGAATTACTACCGATTCAGAGTTTTAATTTAAAGACTTCCGGTTGTGTTTTCCCCGGGAAAGTCAACTTTCAACCTCAGCTGCCTATGTGTGTGTGTACACGAAATCTGTAGTTTATGAAGATGAATACTGAATTTTTTTAAGGCTTTTTTATCATTAAAATCACATCAGATGCACACCCACCAAAGAGGATAAAGCGGCGTTTTATTTGCGTTAGTTACAATTACAATGTTTTCCCCTATCTGTAGATGCCTTTCTAGTCCAGGACCAGGGTCTGGATATATGGTTCATGACGTTACTTCAGAGCACCCTAAGAGTCCCTCTGTATTCCTTTTGTGACATTACGTCTTTAATGTGTTGATCCCGTCACAAAAAATGTAAAAAAATATATAAAAGGTTTTTGAGATTGCAAAAAATTGGCAGACATTTTTGTTATTTCAAAAATAAACACTTAAATTTTATCCAGTGTTCCAGCTAGGGGGAAATAGAGGGGCGCCGTGCCCCTGTGCCCCTCTCAGGTGCCCCTGTGTCCCAATTGGTGCCCCTTATCACTCTATTGCCCCAATTGAAGACTTTCCAATTTAAAAAAACGCCACCTAGTGTCCACTTCCGGAACTAAAAATTGCGGCTACAGCCGCAGTTTGTCCTGTTGAAACCTTTTGAAATGGACAATTGTCTTTGATAAATTTTCACGCTTCAGTTGAATGACAGGTGTCAATATCTGAGTGAAGAAGGTTATTAAAACCGCCTGCTGTGTAAACGTGATCATTAATTAATTAACCAATGTTCTTTACCCTATTTACCTGATGCTAATTGGAGGTAGAACCCCAGCTGTTTTATAGCTTGAATAAACAATCTTACCAGTGACATCCGTGTTGTATTCAAACTCACCTGTTGCCTATGGCTATAGTAACATCTACTAATAAGGTTAATTAGATGAAAAATTTAATTGGCATAGACAAACAATATAAAAACAATCCAAAATCTTTATTTCATTATCATAGTCTTTTAGTAGTGATAGCCGTAGTTTTTTTAACAGGAAGTAAAAGGGGAGATAAATCATGTAAAACTGGAAATGGGTCAATTAATTTTCTGTTCTAAAATTAATAGTAACAGGGTTCTCACTAGGATTTTTTTATGGTGAGTCCTGGGGCTCATCACTTTTTGGAATGAAGAGTCCCAATCTGTCTTGGTGAGTCCATAAAGTTGACTCGAACCAAACTACCGGTACTGCATGACGTTACCATGAGTAATACATTAAGTTTTGTTTTGTAACATTATGAACATCTTCATGTTTTATTTGATACTAAAATCCCTGTTGAAACCCATGCATTACTACATGACAGCTTAATCTACATGTTTCCCAAGATTTTAGTATCATTTTATCATGTTTATGGAAGGGAATTATGAATTAACACCATTTATTTCTGTTGGTTAATTATTTGAAGTCTGCATGGCTTCATCTGGGAGAAAATATGGGTTCAGTGTGATAAGATGCAACAACTCAGTTTAAAAAATTTGACTAATTGTATAATACATAAATTTCAAAGCACTAAGTAGTTATCAAGTTTTTCAATAAATTTTATAAATTTTGTTTAAATTTACCAATCCAGAACTTGACTATATTTCTGCTTAACCTCATTTGAAATAACAAAAGTTCATTCGACATTTAATCATTACAATAATATTTTTTAATCATTGCAATCAGGTCACAAGCCAAGTGATTCACTTAGTCACATTTTAAAAACATCGAAAACGATCTTTCTGCTGCAAATAGTCACATTTTAAAAACATCGACAACGATCTTTCTGCTGCAAATATTTTGTATTAAATTATAGGTTAGGTAAACCCGCAAAGATTCCAAGCTCTAGCTAGTCACAAATAGTTAATGGAAATAATTTATTATTCAAATAGAAAACTTTTTAAATCAAGTTGCAAGCCAGGTGTTTCACTTAATTACCGTTTAAAAACCACGAACATCGAAAACGTGTTTGTTTACTTTCGACGCGATGTACAAGAGAGATATTATCATTATGGTTAATAAAAACTTGTTTGTTTTTTTAAATACATAATAAATTTCTTAAAAAATTATTTAAATCATGTTAAGATTGTTTAGATTTTGTTAATTCAGCCACTTATTATCGGTCATCGGTCACTGTCAGAGATCAAATATATTTCACCTGCTGTGCATCACAGCTAAAAATAGAATTACATCCGGTTGTAAAAGTGTCATTGGTATGCTTTAGGTAAATGACGTGCTGTTGATTTTAGGGACGCAAATGATTTGACTGCAATGCGTCCCGAGGATGCACGGAATCTAGAAATGGCGCGTCCTACACAACTTTGACGCGTCCAGGACGCGTATACGCGTCTTAACGAGAACCCTGAGTAACAATAGTGTTTTTATAGCTAATTAACTCATTAGACTATTATCGTTTCCTTATAATAATAATTATATAATTAGTGCTAGACAGTGGGGACTGGTACACAGGTAATATTTCAAGTTTTGACACTTCAAAAATGTTATTACCTTAAAAATTTGCGTGGTCACTGCACCATGTTTATCATTGAACATGCCATTTTTATACCCCCGCTCGACAGAGTCGGGGGTATATAGTGGTCCTCATGTCCGTCCGTCCGTCTGTCCGTCCGTCCGTTCGTCCGTCCACATTTGGTTTCCGGATGATAATTCAAAAAGTTTACATCCGATTTGAATCAAACTTTGGGATATTGTTATATATCAGGTTGGTAAGAAGCCTATCGATTTTGGGGGAAATCCGTCAAATTTCAAGGTCACAGTCTACGAAAAACGTTAGAAATTTTAACAAAAAAGTTGTTTCCGGACAATAACTCAAAAAGTTTGCATGTGATTTGAATGAAACTTTGGGATATTGTTATATATCAGGTTGGTAAGAAGCCTATCGATTTTGGGGGAAATCTGTCAAATTTCAAGGTCACAGTCCACGAAAAATGTTAGAAATTTTTACAAAAAAAGTTGTTTCCGGACAATAACTCAAAAAGTTTTCATCCGATTTTAATGAAACTGTAAAATATTCTTATATATTTTGTTGGTAAGAAGCCTATTGATTTTGGTGGAATTCCATCCAATTTCAAGGTCACAATCCACGAAAAACGTTAGAAATTTTCACAAAAGCGGGGGTATCAGCGATCGCTAGATCGACTTTGTCTAGTTTTTAAACAAAAAGTGAAAGCTGGTACCTGACTGCCTTTTTCTATGTGCAAATAGCGTTAAGTAAAAATACTCGTGGCAACAAGAACAAACCAACTGAAAATACGAAAATCTCCGGAGCGGATATGAACTTAGTTCAGGAACTTGCAAATACAAAGCTGCTTGTGTGAAGTTACAACCACAGAGATTGAAACACAGTAACAAATAGTATTTTTGCAGCCACTTTTCAGTTGATTAAATGCACAAATATATTTAAAATTTTACTTTAAAATGAAAACAAAGGCACAAAACAGCAACAGAACACTTATTCAAATAACAATAACAACAAAAGTGCAACAACCGCAATCACACTAAAAAATATGAAAATACACGAAAAAGTGCCCTTCTCATGCGCCCATCTATTTTTAAATCCTAGCTGGAACACTGTTATCGATGTAAAATTTATTTCTGTGTACTTTTAAATTATTATTTTTTTTTGTGCTCGACCACAATATTTTCTTTTTCATCATATTTTTTCATTTGAAAAATACAGGGTTTTACAGCCTTTGATTTGTTGACTATGGATAAAAAAAATCATGAAACTTAATAAATGTTAAACTTTAATAATTTTTGTTCAATCTTATTCATCTCCATCTTGGGTTTAACATTTTCCACAACATTTCGATATTTAAAGAAAAAGAACCACAGATTATCAGAAAATAATTTTTCTGATCTGAGTTTCTGAGTCAGCTTAGATAAAAGTACCAAACAATTGTCAGTTTCTATTGCTGCCTCTGTATGATTCCACATGTAATGCCATTCTGTAGTGTCCGCAGCAGTGTAGTGTCCGCAACATGGTTTAATATTGTTGAAAAAAATAGCAATAATTAAGATTTCTTTAAGAGGTCTAAATATTGCCCAAATTTACCTATAAAGTACTAAACTTAAATTTTGATGTACATATAATCAAAATAAAGCATAGTCTAAATTGTATAATATAGATGTGTCAAATGTTCCTCTGACATGCTCTAAATGGAAAAATGAAAATCAAGTGGGAGCAAACTAAAATATTTTCTTAACCCTTCATTATAATTATTTTTTGTTAAAATTAAAAAAAATGCTTATAAATGCTGTTTAATATTGCATAATATATAGATTCTCAGTTTGTTGTGGACACTACAGTTTTAACAAATTTTCCTTCCTTTCACACCTTATAATATAATTACTTTTTCAGGTAGATAATTTTTGCCCTAAACTAATAGGTTTTTACTGTTTAATTGTTTTTTAAATTACAAAAATCAGAATCAGGTAGCTTGACCAAATCAAATTTGTTAATAATAATTATGACATCAGCAGTGTTTCCGTTAACGCAAATTTGTGCGTAATTTACGCATAAAAAACATTTTTGACCCCCAAAAATATTACCCAGAGGGTCATCATGACGCAGCAAATTATGTAACAAAAATGTTTTACTACTCGTCTTGGCAGCGTATGTTATTTACCGTACGCATACTTTTTGGAAAAATGTAATAGCTGGTATCCTTTGTGTTGCCGTATAAGGAAAACGATTATTTTCAACGGTAACCAGTTCGTTACTTCCGGAAGTCCTTGGACTTTATCTTCAACTCTAAAAGTTTTGTATTGTATCGTGGAACGATACGCTTCCTAACTTTGAATTACACTACATTTCATTTTATTAAGGCAACTCTTTAAATAAATAAACAGTTAACCGGCTATGATAAAATTGATAAGTTTATTCCAAAATGAGAATGACAAAAACGATTGTTTTTGAAGTAGGATCGAATTAGCACACGTAGTGACCAAACACTACGAAGTGCAAACTTTTGCAATCGTCTGGGGGGCCTCGGTGGCCGAGTGGTCAAGGTAGTTCGTTTACTATTGATCACGTGGTCTGTCAACACTGAGATTGCGGGTTCGATTCTTACTGCAGGCACGGTGTACGCGACTCCAATCTTAATTGACAAGGATTGCCAGTTTTCCTACCCCAGGTCGGGGGTTCTCTCCGGGTACTCCGGCTTCCTCCCCCAATAAAAACTGGACGCCATGAAATAGCTGAAAAATTGCTGAAAGTGGCGTTAAAACACCATTCAAACAAACAAACAAGCGTCTGTTCCAAAATCTTTCAGAAATCGGCTTTAGAATGACCTTGGTTTACTGATGATCATATACTTGACAAAAATGCCGTATAGCGGGTTATTTTAGCGGGGTGCAAATTTTGGCGTATTTTAGCGGTCAAACTGAAATCGCCAAAATAAAAACCGCTAAAATTCATGATTTTAGAAACTCCGGTAAAATGTTTTGTAGACGATCGGTATTGTCAGTTCAATCAATAACACGGTCATTTGTCAAATATTGGTATTACCTAAGATTGTGTTAATTAAAGAATATATTTAATAAAACTATTCATTAGGCCACACTTAAAAATATTTCAGTTTGGACTTACCCTACCCATTGTTTTCAGGTTGGGTAGGTAGGTAGGTAAACTTTTTTTTTTGCATCATACCGGTATCTGTCCATGATTTTGCAGAATTTACAAACCGGAAATATGTCGATAATTGTAAAGATGGAACAATGACGGAAACGACAACGGGAAAATTCCGGAAAAAAACTTTCGTTTTTTGGGCTAATAAAAAACTTCCGGGTCGGCGGTTTTTTTCCCGGTCGCTCGCGTTAGTGCAAACAAACATATTTTTAATTATGGCCTTATTGTCCTACGGCTAATTTGGTCAATATCTGCTCAAATTGTCTTAAATTATTTTGACTAATCAACAAATCTATTCATCTGTTTTACCTTTGTTTAAAGATCAAATGCCTGATTGTGATCTAGTTGTCAAATTGACACCTCGATTAACTGTCATTTAAACCGTTCAATAAACATGCGGATAAGCACTACATCAAGCCACACAATTAATAAATCTGTCATAATTACGAAATTGGTATGCAACGTGATTTTGACTGTATATACAAAATTAAAATTATCAAGTATAACTTATAGAAAAATGGTAGATTTGTAAACAAATATGTTTAAAAACATGGGAAAACTAAACACTTGAAAAGGATGAAATGGTTTTTATTTTATGAGAATTTCTTCCTCCTCACATTATTTATCTTGGAAAAACAGATAAATGCCATCCTGTATATAAGTTTCCATCCGTAATTAAGTTTCTGTCTTTGTACATGAAATATACATGTTGCATGTTTCCTTCCCATTCCTATGTAGTCCCCTTGTTTACTTACGTTCCAATTGGAAAATACACAAACACATGTTGTCCAGGATTGCTAGACCGCCAAATTTTTTTCTATGGTTTTGCCCATTCGCCAAAATTAAAACCACCAAATTTTTTGCAATACATTTTGACCTAAAAACCGCCTAATTTTACACCCGCTAAATTAACCCGCTATACGGTATATTATCCTTTTTGCATTCAGATATCTATTAAAGTTTCAACAGTTTTAGTTATTTTCAGCTGTTCAATACCTCTACCCTCTACACTACAGTACACACCTTGTCTATCTTAAAGAAACTAACAGAAAATAATAAGCTTTCATCTTATCTCTGCCGTGTTTCCAGAGAAGTCACACTAAATAATTGCCTTCTTTTAAATTCTGGTTAGATACACATGTATGATACTATCAAATTCTTTTTTCATAAACAATTATTGAAATCAATTGTATTAGGATATTGACATGAAACAGGACGTTTTTTTCATACACCAGATATGTGTGTAATTAATTAATTTATGCATAAATGATATTACAATTTCTCTAAATGTAATTTTAGGCTGTGGTATATATTGTTTACTCTAGTTTGCAACATTGTCATGATTGTTCGATACAAGATTTTTATCATCAAAACTGAATAATAAATATGACCCTTGAAAATTGTATTTGACTCCCTAAACTCAGCTGCAGAGGGTCATCATGACCCACAGATTTGAAAAGTTTCAAAAACACTGATCAGTCTTATTGAGGTACTAGTACCAGTTATATATTAACATTAAAAAGTATTCTTTACTTTGGCTTGCAATTGTTTCAATATTTATATTTGAATTGTATTATAGTAAACATTTTTTTTAAGATTAGAAAACAGAAAAATATTAACTGTTGGATACATAACTAATGCCAACATTTTTATATTTTATGTTTTACGGGAGTGCCGACCCTAATTTCTGGCGAAATGAAATAAAAATAAAAGAAGCAAAATTTTCTTTTATTTTTCTTCTCTCCGCCGACCTGATGTATTCCCTCCCTTGCAAAATAAAATTACCCACGATCTGTCAGAGAACTATAATTCAGGGCTCACCACACTGGGTGAAGTGGGCGACAAAGTTGCCCTACTGGGACCTGAAGTCGCCCTACGGCGCTTCAAAAGCGTAGTCAAAGTTGCCCTGTTATTTCCCTAAAATCGCCCGATGGTTCACAGTAGATACTTGCATAGGATCTGGTCAAAATAATTCACCCAGACTACCAGTTAATGTGTTATTCCAATAAAAACAGCAAACAATATGCGTACATTTGTATTTAACAATTTTTCAAAGGATTTACATCTTTCAACTGGTTTACGCGCCATTTGTTTATTTACCGGATGTGACTAATTACTGGAAGTATACAACGAAAAAAGTAAAGTACAACGGCCCATAATGAAAAATCGTAATTTGTTTGATAAAAAAACACTTTTAATTGGTTTCAAATGTCAGTTCTTTCAAAGTGTATTGTATTTTAACAATTTTCTTTGATAAACATATGAGCTGCACTTGAAAGAATACAGATGTATAGTAATTATTGACATCATGAAAAGTTCTGTAGATGGGTGTCCCATGAAGCAATTTTGATCAGCACAACTTTGTCCAACAGAAAAATTATTTCTGGGTTTAATGTTATGTTAGTTTATCTATTTTCTTTGAAAATTTTGCTCAGATAAACATGACATGTTCATAACAAATTGTTAGAAATATTATGATGTATACAAGAACTTCATAATAAAACAAATCATTTAGATTTATTCTTTGATATATGATATAAAATGAATATCTTAACAATGGATGTTTATACTAACTGAACTTATGTCAATAATATTTGTGATCATAGCAATAAATTTTCTCAAAAATAAGTTTTCCGAAAAATAAAAATATGCTGGCCGATTTTCAATTTTATTTTTATTTTTTTTTTGTCTACTCTACCAAAAAGTGGATTTTATTTTTATTTTTATTTTGACCCCCCGACTCAATTTGTTTGAAAAAAATCCCGTAAAACAAACAATAAAAAAATGTTGGCCTAAATATTAGAATTAGTAATTTTAAGATATATTCATGACCAAGCTTGTAAAAAAAGTACTAAAAAGGTTAACATAGTGCTACTTGTAAATAATGTTCTGCTATTCTTTTAATACTCAATTAAATTTCATTATGCAAACTGCAAAAGAAAGAAGACATCCATTTAACATGTATTCAAATATCATTAATTGCATTTATTTGTATAAAAAACTTACCCCAAAACAATGTATATTTTTTAAATAAAAAGTATAATGAAAACAAACATGCTTAAACATGCTTTTTTCATATACATGTATTCTGATCACATACTTTTTTCCCTTTCATATGTAAACATATTATATCATTTTTTTCCAAACTGAAGGTATTCCTTTTTCAAATCTAATCACATCTTTTATCTTGATGTTATATTTAAACTTTAAAGTCATATCTGATGTCATGAAAAGTATTTTTGCTGTTACATTGTATTTTTGTCAGATTTTAAAAAATAAAACAATTGAGACTACATGGGTTGTTTTTTTTTCAAACCTGCCTATACACACAAATTCATTAAAAGAAATAAATAGGGAAGCATACATATTTCAAGAATGAAAAATGCCAAGTTAAAGAGTTAAAATAAGTATAAAAGTATGATAGTGTTAAAACACTGTTTACTCAGTACATAACAAAGCTTATTGTAGTGTCTGCAACATGTATTGGTTCCCTTCGAATGAAATGCTGTAGCCCATTTAATAGGTGAGGATACTTCATGATATTTTAGATTTTATTTCCTGAAATAAAATGTTGTCTAATGCAGTTGTTCTTTTTAAGATATAACTTACTTCAATTTTTGCCTAAAATGAAATGCCTTTTTCACCTTTACTGTAATGGCGTCAAAACAAAATCATTGAACCTAAGTTTTACATGTACATGTATGTGTAAATTAATTGCCAAGATTTGTCTTCAACTTGCAGAGTAGTTCACCTAAATGACTTTTTTGCATTTGTGTGTGTATGTGTTTGGTTTTGGCTTTAAAACTTGAAAAGATAGAGGTGAAATGTAAACAGCCAAAAAACAATATGAAAATAAGATTTACATTAAAGTCAGGTACTTTGGAGCTTCTTGTTCACTGTAAAAACACACAAATTTGGTCTAGTACATCTCTAGTTATTTAGTGTAGCATTTGCTGTAAAACATTAAGAATAAATGCTGAATGCAAATTTTTAACTATATTTGTATTATACATGTAGTTGGTTTTAATTGCATTTCAGAATGTCACAAAGTCTAAGAGATTTTCCAGTTGTGTGGCCTAAAGAGCCATCATCATCTTTTCCCTTTGTTGATGATAGTGCAGTATGCAGATCAACAAGTCAGGCCTTGTCACAGACAGGAAAAGGTTTATCTCAAAGTTCTGTAGTGCTATCACAAACAGAAAAAAGGGAATCACAAAATATTGAGACGTTTTCTCAGATAGAAAATGGTCTAAGCAGCCAGAAGGATGTCGAATTGTCAAATACTCTTGATTGTGCAAATTTAACTAAAGAAGAATTAAATGTGAATAAAGAAGAAGTCAGTAAGTATGATGGGAAGACTTTAGGAAATTTTTCAAATGTTTTGAAAAATAAATAAATAATATATCAGCCTAATTAAATATTTATCGGTTTGAATCGGTTGTTTTATTTTTAGCCTAACTATTGTTAAATATTTTTTGTCTTCTCATTCTTATTGACTTAAATTTTTGTCCTCTTTGATCAGCGATAAGTCTAAACACCTGATGTGATGCTCCATACAAAATCTAACAAGTTTTGCATAAATATTATATTTTCGTTTTAGACAGTATGTCATATAAACTTTATATTTTCTTATCTTTTTTTCAAGCAGATTCAGTAGAGGAAAGTAAATGTCCACTATTGTCAGTCTGTCTACCTGACATTATTAGAGAACAGCACCTGAATCACATTGATTGTCTACGGATGCGTAACTCATTAACGGAAATTCTAGAAGAAGTCAAACTACGAAGGGTTAGTTGCACAAGGTCTAATGTTGATTGATTGATTGTTTGCTTAACATCTAGCAAGCAATATTTCAGCTATATTCAGGTCAAAAAAAGTTTAAAAACCACAGCAACAGAGTAAGGGTTGGACCAACGGGAACACACAATTTGGCAGCCATTGGAAAAGTATGGCACATTTGGTAGGAATGGATGATTTAGCCCTTTTGTAGTGCCTACAATAAGTCTACTCTGTGTCTACAAAAGGATCTATATGGTGCAAAGAGCTTGGCACTCTGGTTAAATGACAAAAGCAAATACTAGTATTTACTGTAGTATTGTTAGTACTTAATTTATCTTAGAGGTGAGCTGTTTCTATTACATTTATTTGTTTGCATCACCTGGCCATCTGTTCTTAAACATTTTGCATTTCAATCATCTTACTTACAACCATAAGTTTTTCCAACTTAATCCAGTTTGTATGTATAGTGCTTGTTATGTTCCATACAGGGAGTTCTTATTTTTTTGGATTTAGTGTTTCACCAAAAGCAATTCTGTCTTGTGAATGACTGAAATTTTAAAAATCTGTTCCTGTGTAGCTTCAAATCCATATGGTTTGCAACTTGGTACTGTACAGTTTTTGAGTCTGAGGCCCTCTGCAAAGATTTTAAATTTTTGCCATGACACTGTTGACATATGGATTTATTAGTGCCCTGCCACTTTGTGGCGGATGCCCTATAGTGATCAGTCTGTCCGTCTGTGGGTCGTCTAAACTAATCCTGTCTGGGCTGTAACTTTTTATCTTTTGAGGTAGGCTTTTGATATAATTTGGAATGTTGGTAGATAATATCAAGGTGATGTGTTGCATACCGTGGTTGATGACCTTTGACCTATATCTCAAGGTCTGCGGAGCCCACAGAGATGGTTACCATCTCACTGATATCTTGTTATTTCTGTTAAGCTGTATTAATTAAATCTTTTTTGAAACTGCAATGCTTTCTTGATTGTCACTATTGAATTGGGGTGTTGGAGGTCTTGAAAGATTACTGTCCCTGATTTGCCAAGACAATTGTTTTACCCCGAAATTACTTTGCCTGATGGATTGCATCTGAAGGATTGAGGTTAGGGTGGTGCTTTTATTCCTCATTTTGTGTATAATGAAGTTAAAATATGGCTCCCATTGTGAATCTATGTTTTTGATTGGCTAAATAACCACAAGACTTAATAGATTGTGACTTTGTATATTTGAAGTATAGATGGTCCTTTACAAAGGTTCATCATTTTGTGGTTATCCAACTTCAAACAATGTTTGTATGTGGACTGTTTGTTTTTTTTTTTTTTTGCTAATTTGTTTCTTCTGCAACTTGAAATCCCAATAAGTTGTAACTTTGCAGGATAACTTAAAGGAGATTTTTTTCAGACTTAAGACATGCCCCTATAAGGAACTATAGTTTCTTATTAACCAAATTTTAAATATTTTATCTCAAAATTACATAAACAAATTAAATTGTTGTTTTATAAGATATGTGTTAGAGGTTTTTTTAACCTCCCCTCGTTTTATTTCCATTGGGTCCTTAAAGCATGGTTCTTGTTTATCCACCTTAAATTAACCAAATGAGTGATATTGGTTCTCTGTATACTCTAATTTTATTTTATTTATTTGTTATGTAAATGACTATTTGTTCTTACCTTTTTTAGAACAATGATGTTGAAAATGAAGAAAGGATTAGACAATTGGTGCAAGAAAAGTATGAACTAGAAAGAAAATTGGTAAGGGAAGTATGTCATCAAAGGACAGACATGGAACAAGATGTTTTTATTTTTAATGAACCTATGTCATTCATCAGATATGGCTGGTGTGCTGTATCTCACAGAACCACACAATTTGTTTTTTCCCCAAACTTTTTTAGAGCTTTAGAACTTAAATAAAAAATTATAATGTTTTAGGGTAAACTGACCAAAAGGGTTGTCTAAGCTTTTATCACTTAGCAGTTCAATTACCCTTTCAATAAACAAAAAACTGAATTTCCCCTTAGTACACTGGCAAAAACTTGAGAAAGCTGTGTTAACTAGTACATTCCCCACAACCAAAGAAAGCTGCCTAAATCATTAGAGTAAAAGTCAGCATGTTTTGGTGGAGGTTTCTTGCCTGATAAAAACTGCTTACCACATATTGTGGAGCTTATGCTCTTTTTGTAGATCCAAAAATAATATTTTGAAATCAACAATAATTTCCTCAAAATATTCAGGGTTTTGAAATGCAGCCGTTTTTACATTTTTATTGGCCGATATTCTATAGTAAATTTTTACCAAAATTAAAACGGAAGTGTAATCTAGATTCAGTAGATTTTGTGTATTCGAACCCTTCAGGTTGTGTCATTTGTGGTTGATGCTGGAAAAGTCTCACAGTCATGAAAGCAGACTTAAGTTTGTAAACAATATTAGATTCCTGTTAAAAATGGCTGACTTGTAAAATTTCCATAGTTAAAATCAAGGACGATATGTGACATGACATGTAAACAACAGAGGCATAGTGTTAAATATGGAAGGTTATCATGGATACATTTTTTCTACTGCAATTTTATAAGAAAAGGTACAATATGGAATAAGAAAAAAATGCAAGCAAAAAAATGCACTCTACGGGTGTTACTTTTAGTATAAGGTACATTCCCCCTTAGTACAAGAACACGGCCAAAGAAAGATGCATAAATTACTAAGGTACATTTTCTTTAGTTAGTGGACACAACTAAAGAACGCTGCATTCCTGTTCTAGGACACAATGAAAGAAAGCTGCATTCCTCTTAGTTCAAGGATGTAATGAAAAAAGCTGTAAACATTTGACATAAATTCCCCTTGGTACATTCACTTTGATGTATAATTGGATAGTGTTTAGATGTACCAGGTTTTGCATCAGACAGTTTTGTTTTGGGAATGAAAATGAATGTAATTTATGAAATTTAAGTATTTGCCTTCTCATCACTTGTTGCTTATTCAGAGGATTTCTTGTAGGATGCAGAGAAGTCCACTATGGTGACGCAGGAAGAAGAACATGAGAAGAAATCATCAGAAATTAGACGCCAATTTGAGGATAAGATTAAAGTTTTAGAGGCAGAATTGGTTTGTATTCTGGGTCTTAATCCAATACAAAAGATCCTAGAATGCCATATGAATAAAGAATAGTTATAAATTGAATATTGACTTTATAATGTTGTGACCGAAAATTGTCTCCCTTTTTACACTGAAAATAAGTTTGGAAATGGAAAGCAAATGCATGGGTATGGAAGCCCATAAATGCCATATATTTATAACTTATGCATGAGACTTTTGAATCTTGTGTGCAAGAGTTTCAAACTGTTGTGCACTAGTTACTAACTAACTTGAGTGCACAAGTTACTAACTTGCACGTATGGGCTTCCATACATGAAACTCTGTTCATAACTAAAATTAAAGACTAAAATAAGCATGATTGATTAGATGGTAGCTTGACCTCTGGGGAAGCATGATTTATTATACAATGCTGGTGGATTTGTTTTTGTTAAGATGGTGTCTTAAAGTATAAACAAATTGTACTGGTACAACAAACAAGTGTTCAGTGATAGGTTTTATTGAGGGCCATTACACAAATAATACATGAGGGTTTGGGCCACTAGTGTTTTTTCAATTTTTTTAAAACAAAGTTAAATATTTACATACAAAGTGTGTTTTTTGAGATACGGACTGCTTTTGTTAATGCATCTGATAGATTTCATAAGAAATTGGGACAGGTTTTCAAGTTTTGTAATATGCCCTTGGTCAGCATAAGCCCTGTCCAATTTTTCCTTAATTGACCAAATTGATTTTAGGCAAGTTAAACTCAAGTTAATGCCAAGTAATAAGTCAAGAGAAAATTTTAATTGCTCTAATAACGACAGATGTGGCTTATTGAATATTTATATTTAAGGGGAGATAATACTGGAATCGACCTAAGACTATTTGTGTAGTTTATTTTACTTTGCTACTGGTCCCTGGCACTTTTTATCACAAACCTCACAATTCCATTTATTAATGTTAGACAACAAATCACCAAAAATTAACAGAAAGCAAATAACAGAAACAACAAACGTGGACAAAACTACTTGTGGTGGGAATTGAACCAGTTAAAGGAATTCCAACTGTCATCACTTATTTATTGCCATAGCAAAGCAATATACAGACCTGTATCACACCAATAAAGGCCCAGTGGTCAAGGTAGTTCGTCTACTATTGATCACGTGGTCTGTCAACACTGAGATTGTGGGTTCGATTCTCACTGCTGGCAGGGTGTACTCGACTCCAATCTTAATTGACAAGGATTGCCAGTTTTCCTACCGCAGGTCGGGGGTTTTCTCCGGCTACTCCGGCTTCCTCCCCCAATAAAAACTGGACGCCATGAAAAAGCTGAAAAATTGCTGAAAGAGGCGTTAAAAAAATTCAAACAAACAAACAAACAAACACACCAATAAACAAACAAAAACTTCACAAACTGTCCCAACAGAGTTACACTTTATTTTGTATTGTTGAGGTTGTTTATATTAATTAAGGGGCACTTTGATGTTGGCTTGAATGGTATTTTTGTTTAGAAAATTTGACTGCTTTGTCACTTCTATGTAACAAAATTAAAGGCATTCAAATAATAATTGCTTGGAATTGAGGCGACAACTATTTGTCTAACTTATTTTACTACTGCTGCAGGCACTTTTTATCATTGTCATTTTATTTTTCTTGTTTTCAATTGTTGGTTAGATTATTGGATATAGACGACTTTGGGTGGGTTTACGCCAATAAACCGCAAATGTACAGCGTAAACTGACCCAAAGTCGTCTATATCCAATAATCTAACCAACAATTGAAAACAATCCTTATATTTTAAATTCAATATTATAAAAAGAAATAATAAAAACAATATTTCACAAGTATGCAAATATTAATTGCAATTTACAATTTTTAGTTTCATCACTTGTTTTTTGCGGACGAATTCATATATAGTCAAGGTCATCAATACATATAATTATGATGTCAACAATCGGTCATTTGCTGAAATACCAAGTTAGGTTATGTGAAATGGACAATGTTGCTCAGCTGTTGAATATTTAAAAGAAATTAAAATATTTTTATATAATATTACTTTAGGTCCATGTAATTTCCACAAAAAACTTTTTCAGTGTCTGTTGGTTTTAAGACCACTTTACTGGCTATCGGGTTTAACACTATTAAGGATTTTGCCATTGCCTTTCTTATTTAATATTTTTAGATTTTGTAAAGTGGGAGTTAAAAAAATGGCTAAAAAATCTGGTATTTCTTTTGAAACAGAGACAGAACCAAATGTCCAGAGACTGTGTAGAGAAGGAAATTAAGGCATTAAAGGATGATATCAGAAATCTACAGGTAAAGTTAGGAAAGAACACGGTCCAGGAATCTTAGGTACTGTCGTCCAAATTTATGTAGGAAAACCAAAGTGTAGGAATCAAGGCGCAATGTAGGAAACTTAGTGCCAGAGTCTAAGGTTAACATTGGAAAACCAAGGGGTAGGAAGCTAAAGGATAATGTCAGAAAACCAAGATACAATGTAGGACTTTTCCATCACTGGATTAGCAAATGTCTAGCCACATTTAAAAGTTTAAAAAAATACTTCTCATAGATTTTAATTTAAAGATTATATTCTCCATAACATCTGTAAAAAAGTCATTTTAATGTGAGAAACATTTAAATTATAATTTAAAATGTTCACGCTTAATAATATATTTTTGTCAGTTATATAAGTTTCTGCATCTGTAGCTTTTAAAATGTCAGTGGTTTCATGGACATTTTCCCCATTAGCACTCACTTTTTTGTCTCGCCTGCGACGAAAGTCGCTGGAGGCGAGACATATGTATGGGAATCCGGCGGCGGCGGCGTAAACACTTGACATCTTGCTTCATATATTTGTAAGCCCAAGCCCTAGTTCCATCAAATTTGGTCCAGAGGTAGCTTATGATGAGTACTTGCCAGTCAGTAACCTGTCACCTGACCTTGACCTCAATTTCATGGTCCAGCGACTACGTTAAAGTTTTTGGGTTACGACAGTTCCTCTGTAACTACGCATGGTAGGATGACAATATTTGGTGTATAGGTTGCTGATGACTAGTACATGACTGTCTGGTAGGTGTCACCTGACCTTGACCTCAATTTCACGGTCCAGTGCCTACGTTAAAGTTTTTGGGTTACGACAGTTCCTCTGTAACTACACATGGTAGGATGACAATATTTGGTGTATAGGTTGCTGATGACTAGTACATGACTGTCTGGTAGGTGTCACCTGACCTTGACCTCAATTTCACGTTCCAGCGACTACGTTAAAGTTTTTGGGTTACGACAGTTCCTCTAACTATGCATGGTAGAATGACAATATTTGTTGTATAGGTTGCTGATGACTAGTACATGACTGTCTGGTAGGTGTCACCTGACCTTGACCTCAATTTCACGGTCCAGCGACTACGTTAAAGTTTTTGGGTTACGACAGTTCCTCTGTAACCACGCATGGTAGGATGACAATATTTGGTATATAGGTTGCTGATGACTAGTACATGACTGTCTGGTAGGTGTCACCTGACCTTGACCTCAATTTCACGGTCCAGTGACTACGTTAAAGTTTTTGGGTTACGGCAGTTACTTTGTTACCACGCATGGTAGGATGACAATCTTTGGTATATAGGTTGCTGATGACTAGTACATGACTGTCTGGTAGGTGTCACCTGACCTTGACCTCAATTTCACGGTCCAGCGACTACGTTAAAGTTTTTGGGTTACGGCAGTTTCTCTGTAACTATGCATGATATGGTGACAATATTTCGTATACAGGCCGCTGCTGATATTTAATGCTATTTTCGTTACTGAAGCGGAATGCAGGCGAGACATTTTTCCACATTTGTGTTTTTATGCTTGGTTGGTGGAAGTGTTATTTGTATTTTGTTTTTTTTTGTTAGCATTTCTCATCTCAATGTATTTGTTTTAAACCTTTATGTCTGTAATTGCACAATTCACATTCCATGAAAGTTTAAAAATTGTTTTTTGTTTTTTTGTTTGAATGATGTTAAACACCAATTTCAGCTATCTCATATATTAGGAATAGTTACATTGCAAACAATGGCTTTACTATTAATGAACTAACTGGTTTGTTGTTTGTTTGGAGGATGTTTAATGCCATTTTCAGCTGTATCATAGCGTCCAGTTTTTATTGGGAGGAAGAAGCCGAAGTTTCCAGAGAAAATCCTTGACCATTGCTAGGAAAACTGGCAATCCTTGTCAATTAAGATTGGAGTCGAGTACACCCTGCCCGCAGTGAGACATGAACCCACAACCTCAGTGTTGACAGACCATGTGATCAGTAGTAGATGAACTACCTTAACCATTCAGCCATCTAAAAGTAGACAGTTTAATCAAATTTATGCAGAAGTAGTATTTTTAATGTCCAAGTCAAATTAAGACACCTGTATCAAGGATAATGTTCATTGTATTTTGATGATTGCTTTGAATTGTACAGGTAACAAATTATAACTTGGAGAAGAAATTACGAGAACAAGGGAGGAAACTGCAGTTGCAAATGTCATCAGCCGATCAGCATTTGAATCAGTTGTCAGCTGCTGAAGAAAAGTTTAAGGCAGTTTCTTCCTACTGTAAAAAGCTTTCAGACAGTCAAGACAGATTAAACAGAAATGGTAAGACTGCATGTTTGTTTTCTTTTGTAAGGTCACACTAAATTTATATTTGATGCAGAACCAGATCAGTATGACAGTTGGCACAAATAAAATATTTATTCCATATTCAGAAAAACAATGCTTATGAATGTTTTCATGGAGTTCAGAAAGTCTGTGAAAAATCTAGGACCTACTGCTGTAAGCTACTCGGGGCCCAGTTTCATAAAACATCTTAAGTTTGAGGACTTCCTCAACACATCATCAACTCAAAAATTGACCAATCAAATTGCTTAAAAATTCATATTTGAGGAAAAACTCAAAGGATTTGAGGAAAATCTCAATTTGAGAAGTTTTATGAAACTGTGGCCAGATCTAGACTAAAGTCCTCCATAGGCTTATTATGTACAGTAAAAAGGCTAGGTATATAGTCTTGAAAAAATGGTGAATTCTAATATACACTTCTGAATACGCTAACAGCATAACATGTATTAAAATCCCATATAAATCATGATCTGTAGATATTAGGACTTCAAAATATAAATTGTGCAAAATGGTGTCATACTCTTCTATGGAATCACGTCGGTTTCATCGAAAATAAGAAATTACTGAATAAGAATTCAAATAGCACATAGAAGCCATGATTAATTTTAAATTTAAAACAGTTGAGATTGTATTTGCAAATTATAATTTTGCTTAAGAACAGGGTGAAATTTAATAAACTTATGTACAGGGTGAAATTGGATAAAAATGCTGCACCTGTCATTTATATAAATTTAGTGTTGTCATATATTTGGGTTGTTGAGTTGAATTGATTTAATTGATAATATGTATGAAAACCATAGGTCTGGAGATAAAATGATGATGGAATTATTGTAAGCCTTATTGTAGATGTAAAGAGCAAGTGTCACGAGATAAAATAATTTGTAGAAAACTGTAACCATGCGTACTACAGTAATGACCTTGAGCCTAAGTCTGCAAAAGAAATTAATGTGACCAGATTATTGTTAGACTTCTGTCAGGTTTCAGGTTTATTTGGCCCTTTCGGTGATAGTGCCAAAATTAAACAAAACAAATAACATACACCAACATTTGATATGCCAAAATAGCAGATCGGTCAATATCCGAAAATACCTGGTAATACACAAATGTGTGTAAAGGGAAATAACAGGTATACATTGTAGGTATTTTTTCATCCTCATTCAATCAAGATGAACTGCTGGAAGGCAAAAAGGATTAAAATCAAAATCCGTAATGGTTATTAACTGACAGATGAACAGTCATGAGCATTTCTTTTTATGATATGTGTGGTAATCACATAATTATATAAAACTTAATCAACACATTGTAGGCATCATGGCTGGATCCCTAAGTGGTTGAACAATCCTGGCAAGTTATATACCAATATATATACTAGTATAAATATATATACACCTTGCTTGTTAAAATTTTTCTACCTTATTAATTTAGGATCAGGGCGCATGTTATAGATCAACTTATCATGTTCATCTTCAAAAGCAAAGTAAAGTCTCCCTGTTATTTTAAACAGCTACACTATTTCACCTTTCAACTTAATTAGCATTTTGGTTAGAAATTGTGGTATTTTTGTTACAGCATCATGTTTAGGCACTTTTTAGCTCACCTGATCCAAAGGGTCAGTGTGAGCTATTCTCATCACTTGGCATCCATTGTCATCGTCGGCCGTAAACTTTATTACATTTCAATCTTCTTCTCGAAAACCAATTAGAACCAAACTTGGCAGGAATGTTTATTGGTTGGTTCTTAACAAAGTTTGAGGTTTTGGTCATTATTGCATTTTATTGGCTGAATTAAAAAATCTTCTCAAAAAGCACATGGCAGATTGATTTGAAAAATTGCAGAAATGTACCTAAAATGGTCATCTACAAAGTTTGAGTTGTTTGTGCCTATCGAAAATCCATGATGGCCACCATCGCAGGACATAGTTTAACATAGGACCCTATGGGAAAACATACAAACAACTACGTCTCAGAAATTGTTCCACACAATGAAGCCAAATTATGAAGAAATAAAGGTTCCAAATTTATCTTATTATTTTGAGTTTTTTTAGTCAATTGCAAATTCAACATGGCTTCCAGAACCACTAATGCCTTCTGATTGGCTGAAATTTCAAAAATCTTCTTCTTGCAAACCGCATGGCAGATTGATTTGAAATACTTTAAATTATTATAATAAACCCTAATATGATAATAATGTTGTTGGAACTTTATTTTAATATAGAATATCCAGTAGTAATGAGGCTTAATTTTTACATAAGAAATAGATATTTCTTTGAGGACAGTTGGTTTAATTCAGTTCAAAACAACAACAAACCATTCTGTTTATTGACTTCCTTGCATGAATATACTTAAAATAAAGCTCCTGATGTTACAATTCACATAAAAACATGTCCGACAATTTATGTACACATGCATACATTTAATGGTTAATTTTCGGCAAGATATTCATTTTGTTCATATTGCAAAATTTGTAAATGATGGAAATGAAATCTTACAAAAATCATGTAAACTTTAAGTAAGGATATTAAATTTCTGGCTTTATGAATTAAAAATACTGCACTTAATATATTAATTTTTATTCCTATTGTAAATAACTTATCTTTCTTCAGGTGTTGAATTTTTGGAAAATGATTTATAAGAAATTTAAGAATGAGAGGATATTTGCATCTGATTGAAATTTTATGACAAAATATAATAAATAAATACCATTATGAACTGTTGTGTGGTAAAACTGATGTTAATGAATAGACACATAATGATTAAAGGATATGTGGCCTTTGTAACATGCATATTGTGATGTGTTGTTAATTCATTTTCATATGTGAGGGGGCCTCGGTGGCCGAGTGGTTAAGGTAGTCTACTATTAATTACGTGGTTTGATCAACACTGAAAATGCAGGTTTGAGTCTCACTCAGGGCAGTGTGAACTGGACACCAATCTTAGGTGACAAATTAATTTCTCCTGGTACTACGGCTTCCTCCCCAATAAAAACTGGACGCCATGATTTGACTGAGAAATTAATGAAACAAACAAACAAAACATTTTGATATGATAGTAAGTGGATTAGGAATTTTAGTATGAGTTTATTTATTGCCACAAATGAAATTAATATGAATTATTGTGAATTGTATTATGTTTTAACTTCATATCAAAGATAGTTTGTGTTTGATTGAATGGGGTTTAATGCCACTTCTAGCAATTTGTTAGCTGTATATTGGTATCCAGTTTTTATTGGGGAGGAAACAAAAGTAATGGGTGAAAACCCGATTTAAACCAGGAAAAGTGGCAGTCCTTGTCAAGCACAAACGGCCAGCAGCAGGGCTGCAACCTGCAATCTTAGTGTTGAGAGGCATATAGTAAATAACAACTACCCCGTAACCTTCATCACTGAGCCACCAAGGGCCCTCATATTACAGATATAAGTGGATCATGAATTTTTCAATGGGTAAACGTTCATTTCAGATAGTAGTGTGAATTTTACCATGGATTAATTTTAATATCACAGATATTATTAGATCATGAATTATTTCAATTTTACCATGGGTTGATTTTATGATTTAATCAGCAGCTCTTTTATAATTAAGGTACAGTTGCATCAACATCAAGCTCCTTTTTTTATATTCCAACACAAAAATGGCATCCATTTTGCATCTCTGGAAGTGTTAACAAAGACAAAACAAAAAGCAAAAAAAGAAACAATATTAAAAAAAAAGTAAATAAAAGATTTAAATACAAACAAAACAAACAGTTTGTATGTACATTGGTGTTATAAATTACTGACAAGAGTTATATTAAAAATTGATACCAGTACATGTAACAGCAGAACACCTGTTTATATTTTATCATGATCAAACATACCACTGTCTCGTGGGTAAATCCTACAGTTCTCACTCTATGAAATAAAACAAAATACAGCGGTTGAAATAGAATTGAAACATATAACAGCTCTTTTATTGTTTGTTTCTTTGAATGGTGTTTAACATCACTTTCAGCAATTTTTCAGCTATATAATTAAATATGCATCCAGTTTTTATTGAGGGAGGAAGCCATAGTACCCAGAAAAAAACCAGTGACCTTCAGTAGGAAAACTGTTATCATTGTCAATTAAGATTTGAGTCGAGTACACCCTGCCTGCAGTGAGACTCAAACCTGTAAACCTCTGTGTTAACAGACCATGTGGTCAATAGTAGGTAACTAACTTGACCACTCTGCCAACAAGGCCCCTGACACCTCAAAGAATAGATAGGCTCCAACTTAAACCTCTATTGCAATAGCTGATACAAAAGGATTCGAAATATTAAAACTGAGATGAACCATGGTTTTAATTTTTACATGTAAATTTGCTCTAATCTATATTTTTTAAATTTCTCTTTAGTTTTCAGTAGAGGATTACATATCAGCAATGATAGCAGTTTGGACTGAAAAAAGTTTTATTCTTATATAAAAAATTTTAGGTAAAATATCGAAAGGAAAACAAATATTTTAGGTGACATACCTTCTGTATAGAAAGGATAATATATATGTCAACCTGTATCCCTAAAACAGTATGTTATAGAATACTTAAATTTTCCTGGAAAATTTCATTGTTTTGAAGCATCAACTAATTATATATTTGTTGATTCATGTATGTGTAATACACTTTTGCAAAAATCAAACCACATATTGCCATTTTGACTATAAATCTTTGAATAATAAAGATAATTTTTATAATTTTTGATAAACATGATATCTTCACATTTTCCACTCAGTGATCATTGCCCCTCGACGATATGAAAACATTTCTTTTTCATACTCTTGAAGTCTGTTTTGTAATTCTTTACGGGCATTTTCTAACGCTTCGTTTTCACTAATTAATGACTGAATTTTCTTGTTCTTAGATTTTAATGATGTCTCCAGTTTTTTATTGACTTCTTTCTGTTTGTCTAATTCCTTCCTTAACTTAGCACTTTCTTTGCTTGGCTTTTTGTCCGCTACTATACTTGATGGTTTGTTTTTCTTCTTCTCATCAGACAGCGCTGATTTCATTTCATTGAGGTTGTTTTGTAAACTATGAACCTTTTTGTCAATGAGCCGTGGCAGGGACATGTACGTTGTCGAGGGATCTTTTGACGAGATGCCTAATGCTCGGAAACATCTGTATTGTAAAGTAAGCACTGCATCAGATAATTGGTTGACTAAATGACCAGGATGTGTTTCCATTGGCAACATGCTGCTTTGATCATCACCATAAACTAAAGGAAAGAAGTGTTGATTGATGACATCAATCAATTTATTGTTTATGTCTTTCGGCACTTCTTTTTCTGCTTTCTCATATTCTGAGTCGAGTTTACTGGCTATCCATGAATAATCTCTACGTAATTTATTAACAAATGTTGGGAAACATGATGGACCTCTTCGAGGCAGAATTTCCATTAATTTAGATACTCGTGCTCGTCTTGTTGTTTCTGCCTGAAAAAGTTAGAAGATAACAAAACACTATGGTACGAAAATTAATGTTATTCTTCTAATTTATATTATGGAGAGATTTTAACTGGTACTTTTGTTAGTAAATTGAAAATTAGGCAGCTTGAGTAAGGCATTCCTTAACTGGCTAATTGTTGGTGAAGTCTGAGTTGGGAAGTTCCTGAACGGCAGTTTTGGTTAAGTCTAAGTTAGGCATGCAGTAACTGGCTGTTTGTTGTTTAAGTCTACATAATACAGTCTGTAACAAGCAATTTGTTGGTAAGGTCTGAGTTAGGCAGTTTTTGTTAAAGTGTCGAAATCGACAGCCTGTAACTAACTGAGCAGTTTTTGTTCAAGTCCCAGTTAGCAGCCTGTAACTTGCAGTTTGTTCAACAGGGCTGAGTTAGGCAGTCCTTAACTGGTAGTTTGTAGTAAATCAAAGCATGAATCTGACAGTTTGTATCAAATGCCTTGTTAATCGTAGCGTTACCTGAAGTGTGCTTAGTAGTCATTCTTTAGTTCAGTAGTAAAGTAACACACAAAACTTAATCAAAATCTTCTAGGTTTTTTAAAACTTATTCAAATAATTTAAACACATATGATTTTAATCAGTAGTTTGTTTACAGTGATAATGATAACTAGGTCATTGATAAACAAAAACAATGCATGGTGTTTGCTGACAATACAAAAGTAGTCAGGATTATTTTGAATTTCCAAGCTATTTTTCAACCCTTTTCCGACTTAACTCTATTTTTCAAGCTCAGCTGAAAATTTATAATGGAATCCCATGCTTATGTTGAAAAATTAGTGAATTTATTTTTCCAGTTATTTCAGGAGAAAGTGATGCACTGAGGGAGAAATCTTTCCTCTCAAATTTTTAATAGTAAAATGTGTAATCTTTATTTTCATATTTATGTACTTTAGCTATGAACATTTTACAAATTATACAAAATATTTTTAAAAGCCAGTCTAAAACAGAAAAAAAAAATTTATTATATCAATTGTAATTTTATCAAGAATAGATACTGTTCTGGTATAGGCAGAATTTTACTGCCCTTATAATCGGAAGGTAGTTTTGTGATTTGTCAGATTAAAAAAAAACCAAAAACGCGATGGTACGATTATTCGTTCCAGTTCTGGTAAAGTACAAAACCAGCTTATTGACAAATTAATGTCATTGCACATTTCCATTTGTAATATATTCTGAAATTGGAATTCTATAAATATCACACTGAATGGCTATTATTATGAATTACATTTTTATATTATACAGAGAGTTACTTGAATACACATATCTAATGGTTATTTATTGACTTCTTATTTGTATTTTTACAGGAGGACTTCCATGTTATGTAACATGAATCCTCGTAAATTCAATTTGGCCCAATATTATATTATATGGTCTAAATAACAGATTTAGTGTATTTCAATTTGACAGCTTTTATTATCTGGATTAATTACTCTGGAAATATGGACCAATATTGACGTATTTAAGTAAAATCGATTTGATCCGGTCGTCATTTTGTCTTCTTATCATTTTTAACACATACTATTGCAGACAACTGGTAGCCTTGTACAAATAAATCAGATATTTTATTTACACACAGTAAATACACAGGTTGTCATTGAATATATGTTTAACCTTGTGCTTGTCACTTGAAACAAGACTTCCTTTTTATTGAAATCAAATACGAATGATACTTGTTAAATTGTATAAAATATAAAGGTCTTTTCAAATATAATAAAAGATGTGGATATTTAAAACTTAATGGATAATATCAGTGTAGGCCGTGATTTATTTAATATAGGTAATTGCAAGTCATATATTTAAATATTTACTTGATGACAAGTGACGTGAGGGTATTAATATAGTTATTATATATTTGCTAAGTGTTAATTATATACTTCTGTGACGTTAACATGACGTTCAGGACCATGTTTTAGGTTTATTTTGACTATATGCTGCAAGGATATCAAAAATTTGACATAATAGTAAAAAGAATTGCTGTAGATGTGATGGTTGTTGTAACTGGTTGGTTTAAATGGGACTAACCACTTTCACCAATTTTTCAGCTATACCATAGCTTCAAGTTTTTAATGGGGAGGAAGGTGGGGTACCAGGTAAAAACCCTGATTTTCAGTATTTTTAATTTGAGGCATTATGCTACTTTCTGCATTTAGATATATAATAGGATCCATATTTTTTTAGGGGGTGGGGGTACATGTAAATATTGAGAACACCCAACCTTTGGCAGGAAAACTGGCAATGCTGTCGCACCCTGACTGAAGATGGAATTGAACTCACAACACCAGTGTTGACTTGATAGTAACCAATTCTAAATCGTTAATTACCTAGACCATTTGGCTGTCTATTTATCTGAATACATTTATTAGCTGTTGTGGATATGCTATGGTACCAAACAATACCACGTCCTGAACATGGCTGCAATATTGCTTGCTGGACATACAACCAAACAATACCATGTATATGGTACTAGTACATTGTATATAGAATTCTATTACATTTTGGATGCATGGACACTAGTGTTGTGCAATCTGTAAAAATTATCAATCGATAATCTATTACAATCAAGTAATAGCAATCGACCGACTATCAATTATCAAAATAAATTCTGATCACAATATAGCAAAACTGTATTGAAACGTATTTAAATTATTAAGAGTTTTAATCTTAACCACATATTTGATAAATTACAGATCCTACTTACTTGCACTATTTTTCATATAAACACAGTGCAGTCAATTTTAAATCTAATTTTTAGTGGAAACATAATAAATGGAACAAATCTATGGCAAATGACTTGGTTTATGTTTTTTAATTGACTTTAGATGTTTAAGAAGCAAAGTTCATAAAAAGTAGGAACCTATAATTCTGACAGATAATCGGTTTCGGAAAGTCCCAATCAATTAATCACATCTGTATGGTCAACTGACCGTTTTGAGGGAGGCTTTAAGGAATGTTGCCAGATTTAAGTGTCCATGTGACTTTATTTTACCACAGTTTTCCATTTCTAATAGTTACTTACTGTGTTATAAACAGCTGAAGAAATTCTCGGCTATGTTTCGTACTAGAAGACTTAGTAGGAATTGTTAACCTTAATCCCTTGGACTGGTACAAATCTTTATGAGTTATAACTTACCTCTATTTCTTTACTTTGAACTTCCCTTATGAGATTGTCTATGTACAGACTTAGTAAGAATTGTTTTGCTTGTATCCCATGTAGTTAAATTAAATCCTCATGGGTTATAACTTACCTCTATTTCTTTACTTTTAGCTTCCCTTATGAGGCTGTCTATGAAAAGACTGAGTAAGAATTGTTAAACTGTATCCCCTGGACTCATACAAATCATCATGGGTTATAACTTACCTCTATTTCTTTACTTTGAGCTTCCCTTATGAGATTGTCTATGTACAGACTTAGTAAGAATTGTTTTGCTTGTACCCAATGTAGTTAAATTAAATCCTCATGGGTTATAACTTACCTTTTTTTCTTTACTTTGAGCTTCCCTTATGAGATGTCTATGTACAGACTGAGTAAGAATTGTTTTGCTTGTATCCCATGTAGTTAAATTAAATCCTCATGGGTTATAACTTACCTCTATTTCTTTACTTTTAGCTTCCCTTATGAGGCTGTCTATGAAAAGACTGAGTAAGAATTGTTAAACTGTATCCCCTGGACTCATACAAATCTTCATGGGTTATAACTTACCTCTATTTCTTTACTTTGAGCTTCCGTTATGAGGTTGTCTATGTACAGACTGAGTAAGAACTGTTTATCGATGTCCAAATCTCTGAGGATATCCCTGTGACAGGTGTTTAATGCTCTCTGTTGTTTTGGATCCATATCTATATATAATGAGAAAAATGATTGACACAAAAACTGTTATCTACTATGATGTAGGTAATTACTCTACGTCAGTTGATATTTGCTGCTTATTGTAAACATAAATACAAGTGTCTTTTCTTTTATTCTTGTCTTCTGCATTTCAGGAAATATTTTTCTCACTTATGAGACAGCATGGAACCTGTTTTTAATCAGTTGAGATATAATTGTCTCAACTCGTGGGTGAGATAAGAATTTCACAGTCCTTTTCCGTAAAAAGTATTGTGACGTCACCTGTCCCTTAGGCCATTAAAATCATAAAAATATCAAGTATGTGCTTTTGTTGCATCTGTTTAGTTTGCCTCATTTAATATTAACACCATATCTGAGCTTCCACCACTTAATTCTGCCACAAAATGATCATGGTATACATAAAAACCAACATGTTTTACAGGAGACTACTTTCAGGGTAGATAACTCTGTTGACTTCTTCCAACAAAACAGCATCAAAATCAAACACTGCTGCGGTGGCAAGATCAGAAACTCTCAGACATATATGTGAAAGATTTCTTTTGTTCTCCAACTTGGCTGAACCTGTTTGGAGACCAGAAATCTTTTCACTTGAGTGTCAGATTTTCTTGTCTTGCCCTCCCACTTGTTATTTCTTATACAAGGATATGAAAAACAGAAAGAATTTTTTCTTAAAGTCTGTCTTTAATATTGCATTATTTCCATCATGACCCCCCCCCCCCACCCCCTATCTGCACACAGTTACAGTAAATATCTTTTGATTATTTGATAGTTTCTGGCATCCAGTTTTTATTGGAAGACAAAGCATAAGTATCTTTAACTTTGAAAACCTTGTTAATTAAGTTTGTTTAGTACATCTTGCCTCACATCTTGCCCCTAGTTGTACCATGCTGGTGATATAGACCTTATGGAGACCATTTGGGTGCCACAGAGCCACTGTTACAATTGTAACTAGCATTATCTACCTAAAATACTGCCACCCCATTACTGTTTCAATGCTAGTGATTGTCAAAAAAAGTCACAGAGCCACTGTTACCATGGTAACTACCACTCTACCTAGATTTATGTGGCTGCCATCACATCACTGTTACCTGATGCAGGTTTAATTGTAAAAAAAAAGAGCCACAGAGCCACTATTACCGTAGTACCTACCACTATCTACCTAGATTACGTGGCTGCCATCACATCACTGTTACCTGATACGGGTTATTGTAAAAAATATCTAATAATATAAAGCATGATATTTAATTTTGTTACTATTTATATAAGACATACCTCTATTTATAGATTCTTTGTCTTGAAATACCCTTTTGGTGACGAAGTGGTCTTCACGACAGTTCTTCCTGTTGAACTGTCATCAGAGATTTCTGCAAAAAAATATCACCAAAATGTTTTGACCTGCATATTCTTGTTATAGGGGTAATTACATGAAGTCAGTGAGTTAATATGTAGCACCATGATCTTATTGCCTTTGGTTACATAACAATCAGAATACATATGGGATATACTGTAGTGATGGTTTGGAGAGTCTGATAATTGTTCGACTTGAACACATGTATTAATAGATTCAAACCAGTTAGAGGGGGAAATTTGTGACAGATTTTTATACCCTCGCTTGCCAGAGTCGGGGGGAATATAGTGGTCCTGGTGTCCGTCCAAATTTGGTTTCCGGATGATAATTCAAAAAGCTTGCATCTGATTTAAATGAAACTTTGTAATATTGTTACATATAAGGTTAGTAAGAAGCTTATAGGTTTTGGGGGAAATCAGTCAAATTTCAAGGTCACGGTCAACAAAAAAGTTTGAAATTTTTACAACAAAAGATGTTTCCCGACAATAACTCAAAAAGTTTGCATTTGATTTAAATGAAACTTTGTAATATTGTTACATATAAGGTTAGTAAGAAGCTTATAGGTTTTGGGGGAAATCAGTCAAATTTCAAGGTCACGGTCAACAAAAAAGTTTGAAATTTTTACAAAAAAAGATGTTTCCCGACAATAACTCAAAAAGTTTGCATCTGATTTAAATGAAACTTTGTAATATTGTTACATATAAGGTTAGTAAGAAGCTTATAGGTTTTGGGGGAAATCAGTCAAATTTCAAGGTCACGGTCAACAAAAAAGTTTGAAATTTTTACAAAAAAAGATGTTTCCCGACAATAACTCAAAAAGTTTGCATTTGATTTAAATGAAACTTTGTAATATTGTTAAATATAACTTAGTAAGAAGCTTATAGGTTTTGGGGGAAATCAGTCAAATTTCAAGGTCACGGTCAACAAAAAAAGTTTGAAATTTTTACAAAAAAAGATGTTTCCCGACAATAACTCAAAAAGTTTGCATTTGATTTCAGTGAAACTTAGGATATTATTACATATCAGGTGGGAAAGAAGCTTATTATTAAATGGTCAAGGTCACAGTTGACAAAAAACTTTAGAAAGTTTTACAAAAAAGTTCTGCAAAAATTAAATGGGGTAATATCAGTGATTGCTAGTTTTTATTGTTCTGCTTGGTTTGGGGACATTCAGATATTTTTTATAGCATTTCATACAGCAATTGGATTAGTTTCCAAACCTACAAGTTTTTTACAGAGTAAAGATGGAGTCACTCTTTTTAGAGGCAAGAAGATATTTGTGATATTTAACTCTTTGTTCAGCTTTCATCCAGCAACCATATTCAAAATAATTGCTGTGACGGTGCTAATGAATCAAGACCCATTATTAGTCATGCAGCTCTTGTTTGTATTAAAATTCTGTTCGATACTTCATTGCCCCATATGATGTTGGCTTTGAAAAAAAACATTTTTTTTAACTTTTCTAAAACAGTAAACAATACTTGCCTATGTAAAACGTGACCTTACATCTTGATTTATATTTTGTTAGCAGACAATTAAAATATTTACATTTTACAAATCTCCAAAATACAGTCCGTTGTTTACTGTTTACACTTCTGACAAATCTTATTGCTTTATAAAATCAAAATATTAAATACGAGTATTTTAAATGATCATTTTAAGAACCTGGAAGCACTTTAGCATTATAATATAAAAAAGATTAACGAATCAAATTTAAACCTTGTTTTATTAAAAATGAAAACATTAACAGATAATTTGATGACTATTGATTGAAGTGACCCTTGATCATACATTGATTGCTATTGGGTTTTTAGAAATTGTTAAAATATAATATATAAGTTTAGAGAAATATTTTCATTACAGTTGAAAAATTAAACAAAATAATTATTGTAAACTCTTGCAATAGAAAACTTTTGTATGAAATGAATTGCTAAAAAAAGTTATGTCATGCTTTGTTTCAGAAAAAAAATAAGTTACTAAAGAATATTTTTATAAATTTTTTTAAAAGAGGGCCAAAAAAATGTACCATAGAGAACAGAATTTAAGTAAAAACTTACTGTCTATATATAAGACATGCCAGTGACTACAACATGTAATCCAGTGTCTGTGCTAGTAAAGTCCTTGTCAACATTTAAATATTGAAGAAACATTATTTTTTACCTGTAACTACAGCCCACTTCAAAGTTTCTTTGAGACAGGTAGGTAAAATACAGGTGCATTGAGAACTTGTGTCATAAGGAATTAAATGTCCTGCTTCTTACATAGGATTAGTACTAAATATTATTGTTGGCAGTGGTTTGTTTGAACAACTGTTAAAGTTGGGATTTCCCTGTCTTTCGTAATTAATTTTAATTATGAGCTAGATTTATGATTCATGCATCGACATAAATAGGGCCACATTTCATCCTGAATAAAAATGACATTTGATTTAATTTTAATTGGGAATTTTATTCGTATATGACGGATGTGTTATGGTATACAATTGTTCATCTGTCCGTCATCCACATATATTTTGAGAATGCCTGCACACATTTTTGCTCACCTTTTGCCATCACTTGGCATCCATCTTCTGTCGTCAGTCGTCTGTTGTCTGTCATCCGTCGTAAACTTTTTAAAAAATCTTCTCCTCTGAAACCACTGCAAAAAAAAAAAAAGCAAAAATGATCAGCAATAAAAGCCCAACAATTCACTTAATTGGTCTGAAATTGTCAGATGACTCCTTATATGAGTTATTGCCCTTAAATGACAATTTTTTATGAAATTTTTGAAGAAATGTTTAGTTTTTGCACAGTAACTAAAAAGCTATGAAAAGTAGACTGAAACTGTAAATTTCAAAAATTTAAATATAATTGAAGTCATTTGGGTTCCAGGTGAGCGATTACAGGCTCCTGGGAGCCTCTAGTTTATGGTAGTCTCAGTCTGTATACATGGAACATTTTTGGTAAATTTTTGATATTTTGCTATAGGGTTATAGAACTTGTTCATGATTTCAATCACCCCCCACCACCACCAGGAGTGCATGATATGCCTGTTCTGAAGATCAAGGAGAAGAGCTATTGGAAAGGTTGGGGAGGAGCCATAGTACCCAGTAAAAACCCCTTTTGAAGGACAGGAAACTGCCAGTCATTTTTCAGTTATGTCCCTCTCCCAACAGTCACACTTTAACCCCCAGCCTTAGTGTTGACACACTGGTTTTGATGGTAGATGATGAACTATATTTAACACTTAGCCTAATATACTAATAACTGGATGATAATCAGTCCAAAGGGTTCAATAGCTCATAATGTTTACATCACATCCAGCCAGTCTTTGGTACTAACTAAATAAAATCTTCTAAGGACTAGGGTATAGTGTGGTCCTGGTACCATTAATTTACTTACTATATAATACCACTAAGGCCAATTGTTCTGGACTATACTAGTAATAGGTTTTTTTTAATGGAGTTTGATACCAGTGTCAGCAGTTTTCAGCTACATGTATATCATGGCACCTTGTTTTTTGTTGTGCTTTTTTTAAAAGGTGGCGGGTGTTGGTGGAGAGAAAGCTGGAGTTTCCAGTGAAAACCCCCAAGCATTGCCAGAAAATTGACAATAATTATATGGTCTCAAACTCATCAAGTCATTGTTGACATGCTAGGTGGTCAAAAATAACTATCTACTGGAACTACATGCTGGTTGTCAAAATATAAATGACTAACTACTTGAACCACTCTGCCATCTAGGCCCCAGCATGTTAACAATGTGGTTCTGAGTACAATTTTGACTTCAAGTAAGGTGTGCTTGACATCCACCTTGGGTGACAAAAAGTGATGGCATGGACAAGGGCTTAAAGTGGTGCAAGACTCTTCATACAAACAGACGAGTACTGCCATTGGATTTGTTTGTTTGATTGAATGGTGATTAATGGTACTTTAAGCACTTTTACAGCTATATCATGGTGTCCGGTGTTTATTAAGGGAGGAAGCCAGAGTACCCGGAGCAAAACTCAAAATCGTTGTCAATTAAGATTGAGTCGCGTACACCCTGCTCACAGGGAGACTCTAACCTGCAACCTCAGTGTTGATGGCCCACATGATCAGTAGTATAATGCCATTTGGGGATTTCCTTAATAAATGTCAGGGGAAAAATTACAAATTAGGATTCAAACACACATAACACAAACCAGAAACAAAACACAAAAACAGAAAGAGAGTAAACAGAATCAATTAAAAACGATGGTTTCTTATAAAGATCAATTAGGTCATGTTGAAGGCCATAAAACATCAGAAGAGAATACCATGAAACAGTGAAAAATTGCACAAATGGAAGTGCTTCTACATGCTAAATAAAAAAGCAAACTTGTAATGTCTTGATTTTAATTGTATAGGATGATGATATTTACAGTTCATGAAATGAGCACCAGAATCATATTACTCTTTGAAAGTTAAATATGTAGGATGATATTGTAACTCTAACTTGTGAAAGTGAAAATACATCTTGAAAATCAAATTTATGATGAAAATGATGTTTATTTTTAGCTCACCTGACCCAAAGGGTCAGTGTGAGCTATTCTCATCACTTGGCGTCCGTCGTCGTTGTCGTCGTCGGCCATAAACTTTTCACATTTCAATCTTCTTCTCCATAACTACTTGGCCAATTGGAATTAAACTTGGCAGGAATGTTCATTGGGTGGTTCTAAAGTTTGAGTTTTTGGTGCTGATCAAATATGAAACACGGCTGCCAGGGACATTAATGCGTTCTGATTGGCTGCTTTTCAAAAATCTTCTTCTCATAAACCGCTTGGCAGATTGATTTGAAATATTGCAGAAATGTACCTTAGATGGTCCTCTACAAAGTTTGAGTTTTTTGTGTCGATCCAAAACCCAAGATGGCCACCATCGCAGGACTTGGTTTAACAGAGGGCCCTATGGGAAAAACATACAAACAACTTCTTCTTGGAAACTGTTCCAGACAATGAGGCCAAATTATGAAGAAATGATGGTTGGATATTTATCTTATTTTTTTGAGTTTTTCGAGCCAATTGCAAATTGAACATGGTTTCCAGGGCCACTTATGGGTTATGATTGGCTGAATTTCAAAAATCTTCTTTTTACAACCCGCATGGCAGTTTGATTTGAAATATTGCATAAATGTACCTTAGATGGTCCTCTACACAGTTTGAGTTTTTTGTGACAATCCAAAATCCAAGATGGCCGCCACCGTGGAACACAGCTTAACATAGGACACTGTGGGAAAACCATACAAACAGCTTTTTCTCCGAAACTGTTCGAAACAATTAAACCAAATAATGCAAAAGTGAATCTTAGATAGTAATCTTATGATTTTAAGTTTTTCGAGCTGATAGGAAATTCAACATGGCTGCCAGAGATGCAAATGTGTTCTGATTGGCTGAAATTTCAAAATTTGTTTCCTCACAAACCGCCTGGCAGAATGATATGTGATATTGTATGGTTCTCTACTAATTTCTGGGTTTTTTTTTTGTATTTTTCCCAAAATACAATATTGCTGCCACCATGGAACATCACTTAATTCTAACCTATGAAAAAACATCAAACAGATTCTTTTTAGAAACTGTCATACAAATTGCTGCTGATTGGAATTTCAACATGGCAACATTTATAGAAACAGAATCTTCACTTAAAATCTTTAGCATTTAATTAAAAAATTTGCAAGAAAAGTCATGTCTCTTAAAAAGTTTTTTTGTAAGTCAGGTGATCGATACAGGCTCTTAAGAGCCTCTAGTTTAAAAACCTGATTACATTTTCTCTCAAATAATGATAGCAGACATTTGTCGATAGTCATGAAATGCAAAAGAAACACTATACAGAAGTAAATAAATATATCAATGCTCCCCTTTAAAAAAAACTGGATACATGTTAAATTCTAGAAAATCGATTTACTTGTTTTCATAATTGTGTTTTTGCAAATGGTTGAATAATGTAGCATATAACCCTCTGTTTTAGTTTTATTGTAAATATGGACAATTATAATGGATCATTTTCTGTTGTATATATGTTTTAAACATGAAGACTGTAGATAATATTCATGATGTTAAATATGGGTTTGTTTATAAGGATGAGTGGTATGATGTGTCAATTATGATAACATGTTTAACCCATGGTAAAATTCCCAATATACAATAGAACACCAGTGGTGTCGATATAACCCACTGTTTTAGTTGTATTGTAAATGTGGACATTGGATCATTTTCTGTTGTATGTATGAAAAATCAAGTCTTATTATATTCATGATGTTAAATACTAGTTTGTTTATAAGGATGAGTGGTATGAGGTGTCAATTATGATAACATGTTTAACCCATGGTAAAATTCCCAATATACAATAGAACACCAGTGGTGTCTTGTCATACATCATCAAATTGGGTTAATATAACCTATTTGATGACGTCATACATTTTTACTTAATGAATGAGTTATTTCCCTTTCATATTGCTCTGAATATCAGTACAAGTTAATTCCCTTTCTTACTGCTATATATATCAGTACAAGGGCCATATATTATTGAAAATCCACAGACTACTAAATATTGTCAACTGCAGAAATAAATTGCCGATTGAATTTTACAAAATTCTTATTTATAAAATTCTGTTGAATCCAGCAGAGAGATAATTCTAGAATAATAGATGTAACCTAGTACCAAAAAGGCATTGATATTGATTCAAAGAAGCTTCAGCAATTTTCTGAATATGTGTAAAAATGACAAGTTGTAGACAGCATTTAAAAAAATAATGAGACATTGGATTGTGTTGACATTAAACAGTGGAAAATTTCAAACATATTATCATGAACTATTTCTAAAGAAATAAAACTTTCAATCTCCTTGACCTGTACTTCAGTTGGAATAAATATTGTTCACTCAAAAAGTTCTGTAATACTGGTAATTCCTTGTGTAGCCTGTGTTGTGGCCGATCCAAATCTTTCATGCTTTTGATTGGCTGACTTCTCAGATAGTTCCTCCAGTCTGGCTTTCAGGTCCAAGTTTTCTTTCTCCAACTTTAAATTACAGTTTTGAAGATGGCTTATTTTTCTTTCTCTGTTTTTGATACCTGATTCCAGTTTCTTGTTAGATTCTTTCTGCTTGTGCAGGTCTTTCTTAAGCTTTGAAATTTCTTTTGTAACATGTTTGTCATCAGTGTTCTTTGTCGTGAGGGTTTTCTTTTTCACTGCTTGCAGCTCAGTTTTAACTTCATTGACATCGTCATGCATAGATCGAATTTTTTTGGCAATAAGTCCAGGAAGTGAAACTTCCGCAATACTTGTATCCTTGGCTGACATTTCTAATGCCCGTAAACTTCTGAATTTTAGTGAGGACATAAGCTCTGAAAGTCTTCCAACTGATTGTCCTGGATGGTTGTTAGATGGAGTGATAATGTTTCTCTCACATCCATACACTAGCGGACATACTTCGTGGTTGATGACTTCAGTTAATTTGTCATTTACATCTTTTGGCAAGTTTTTCCGTTCTTTCTGCAGTTCTTTGTCAAGTTTTTCAGCTATCCAAGAATAATCCTTTCGAATTTTTGAAACAAAGTTCGGAAAACAGTGGGGACCTCTTCGAGGAATAATTTCCAACAGCTTTGCACATTTTCCTCTTCTTGTTTTCTCTTCCTGAAATCAAATCATTTGGTTTATATAACAACATATTTATTCCCATGTCTCAGGCATTTTGAGACAATGAAGAGTGTATAGGTTATCGCAATATGGTATTAATACTGGTTTATGGAAGAAATAGTTACTTTCATGCACTTTTGGGAAAGCCCATGTGATCTTCCACTCGTGATAGAAATTTTTTTTTCGTTGGTTTCTTTTTTCTCATTATGCAACGCTCTTTCCGAAAAGTCATTAAATTTCTATCACTCTTGGGAGATTATCCGGTCTTTTCCAAAAACGTTTATAAGAACCTATTAACCTTCTTTGTTTATTGAGTTAGCAATATATCTAAGAAGATTCTTTTATTTGTGTCCAGTATAAACCTGCAACTACTTGTTAATTAGTTTTTTTTTAAATGTTATTGATTTAATAATATCTTATGAATTGACAAGATTTATAATTTTTCTATAGAAAGAAGGGGATTTTCACCCTGTACCAAGTTTCCTTCCTTAATACAAACAGGACACCATTGATTTAGTGGAAAAAGTTGATGGAAGTTGCATAAAAACTCCAATCAAAGAAACAAAAAACCATAATATATAAAGATAAATATTTCAAATGCAAATATTGAGCTAAAAAGCCATTGTCCATGATAAAATGCCTACAAAGAGATTGATTCTTTGAATCAGACCAACATTGCAAACATAGGGGGTTTGGTGGCCGAGTTGTTAAGGTAGTTGGTCCACTATTGATCACGTGGTCTGTCAACATTGAGTTTGCATGTTTGAGTCTCACTGTGTGCAGGGTTACTCGACCCCAATCTTAATTGACAAGGATTGCCAGTTTTCCTACCAAATGTTTGTGGTTCTCTCCGGGTACTCACGCTCCCTCCCCTAATAAAAACAAGCCATGATATAGCTGAACAATTTCCGAAAGTGGTATTAAACGTCATTCAAACAAAAACAAAAAACACTGGGAACATAACCTGACAACTTTGTAATATAATATAATCCATACACATACCAAAATTTCATTCTTTTGTTCTTCTGTTATAATGTTGTCTATATACAGAGACAAGAGAAATGACCTGTCAATCTCAAGGTCACGTAAAAGGTCACGATGGCAGTTATGTAGAGCTCTTATTTGGACTGGATCCATTTTGTCTGAAACCAAAATAGAATAGAAATGTTTCTCAATAGATACAGTAAGGGTTATCTAATCTGGATACAGTAATCGAAAAGCTGAAATCTGAACAGACTTTTGTTGAAATTTACACTTCAAAAAATTGCTTTCTGTCCATCTGCCAAATATGCTTAAAGGTGTTTGAAATTTGATACCCTAAGGATTTGTATAAGATTGTTGTAATACAACTTACAATGAAAATGTTCCTTATCATCAATCTTAAATGCTATGTCGTGCAGAATAATTTTGAAGTATATAGAAATACTTTTTTGAGTGATATAAATCAGTTTTCATGCATGTCATTTTAAGAAAAAACTTTAAAAAATATATATATATTTCATTAATGTTTAAATCAATTCATCTGCAAATAAATTGAAAAAAAGAACATAAATAACTGATGAATTACTGCTGGAAGAGTAACTTTAAACTGCTCAGTTAAAAAAAAAATATTAAGGGATAGAAAACGCTGAAAGCATGACTTTAATCTCCTCTGTTAAATATATATACTGACAAATTGTTGAAGAGTTACAGCAAACTAATGAATGAATTTTAATAAGTCATATAAAACAGAAAACAGTGATGTTATAACTGTGAAAAGTGATGAATCAAGCTTTATAATGAATATTAATGTGAATGATATTCCTTTCAGCACCGAAGTGTGACTACTGGGCTGGTGATACCCTCGGGACTCACTGTCCACCAGCTGAGGCAATCACCCAATGAATGCAAATAAAATGTCATCAAAGATAGAAAGGTTATAAAATTTACTACACTTGCTCTGCAATGAAGTTAATTAAGAATGGTATAAATAAATTTAAGCTAGTAAAATTAAAGGCTGAATTTTACTGCTGTTATAATCCGAAGTTAGTTTTGTGATTCGTCGGATTAATGGCAGAATTTAGTCCTATTACTCGTGATGTAGCAGATACAAAATTCTAACTAAATATTCATCTTCTTTACAGTATTAAAACTTCAAACATTGGGAAACTAATGGGAAACAATCTTTATTGAAGAAATTTCTTCTTTTCTTTATGTGACCTAATTTTAATATACTCGTGCTAATTTGCATACAGACACAACAATTCCAAATTAAAAATCCAGTAATTTACATATATACAAAACCTTCCAAAATGCAACACACCATTTTCAGTTTTCTTAATTTTTTTTCTTCAATTTTTCATGTAGTAAACATAATTTAAACAGTGACACAAATGTCAATAAATTCACAACACAATAAAAAATGGCAATTATTATCATCACATATCAATAATGATCAATATTAAACATGAAAACGATAAGAAAAGGATGACAAGGTCAAAAGGCTGATTTTATATGCAAAGGTGAGAGTGATTCACTTCCACTCTGCTACGTTACGAGTAATGGGACTAAATTTGTACCCTTGCCAAAAAAAAAACGTGGGGTATGATAATTCGTTCTAGTGAAATGAAACCAAACTCAGTAATAAGTAGCAGTCGGACTAAACACGATAAATTTTGGTTATCTCCATTATAATGTAACAGAAATACAAATCTAGTAAAACTTATTGAAATGAGACAATTTTTATGACTGCACTGCACGTGCATAAAAATGTTGGACAAACTAGTGCTTGATATGATTGAGACATTCAATATTCTCAAGGGGATATATGAGAAGGAAGTTACTGGTAATCTGCTAGAAAGAGACACAAACACAAGAACTAGAGGGAACAGCATGAAATTAAAGAGAAGATTCTGCCGGTTAAACGTCCGCAAATACTCATTTATGAACAGAGTAGTTGACCCCTGGAACAACCTACCGGAATTTATAATTCAGTCCAAAACCATAAAAAGTTTTGAAATAGCTCTAGACAAACTTTTGGAGAACCAAGAGGTCAAATATGACCACACAAAGGAACTAGACACATCAAGACCAGGAAGTTGTAAACAGAAGGACAGCTAAGAGGAGAACACACAGATGGATATATGGGCCTTGGGAGGCCTGCGTCCATAAGATTATTACAGATAATGTTGGGGACAACATCAATTCTGGACTTTTTTATGCCTTTGAATAATACACATTATTGAATCGGAAGCGTCCTTAAATCTTAATTGTAGCATTGCATTTAGATTTCTGTTGCAAATAAATTCTGACCATTTATTTTTCGTTAAGTTAATAAATCAAGTAAAACCAGCACTTACCTTTCCATGTATCAAAAATACGATTAAAAATTAAAAATTAATGAATTCTCCATGCCCTGTAATTTCCATTTCTTTTTGTTTTACAGAATAGAACTGATTTGTTACAAAGTTTTGGAAGAATTAAACTAATCAGTCAAAAAAGAATTCTATTACAAATGTATTGTCTTCATTATATAAGGTTCCTAAAGGGGCACAATGCTTAGTATTTTATAACTTGTACCATACATTTAAATGAAGGTTTTACAGAAATAACAGTACAAGGAAACTTGTTTGTAATACAGGTATACAGGTTTGCAACCATACTAATATATAATTAGTACCAGGGGACAAACATTAAATGCATGTTCTAGAGTATGCTAGTACACCCGAATTTCCGCGATGAAAGTGTGTCGGTTTCACGGACATTAATTTAGTTGAAACCCACTATATTTTATTATTTAGAAGTCATTTGGTTAGAGCAATAAATACACGAGATTTTGAAAGTAATTTAGCCTTGGGTTCATTGTTTACATTGCTGAATGAAGGAAAATCACCGAATTTCGAGTGTGTGACCATACATGTGAGATTTGTTACAGGTACCAGTTATTTGTGGATGAGGGGGCAGGCTGGAATTATGACATTTCCACAACTTTCCCTCATTAGTTTCACTTTTTAACTACAGTCAGAAATATCCCACTTTAAGAATTTGATTGTTAGGTATTAACTCTGCTGTATACCATAGACTATTCATTTATTCTAAAAAATTTCTCTCTTCTTTTTTTTTACTGCAGGTCCAGGGTTTTCTCCTGGTACTCTGGCTTCCTCCCCCAATAAAAACTTGACACCATGATAAAGCTGAAAAATTGCAGAAAAAGGCGTTAAAACACCATTCAAACAAATCATTCAAATTCTCTTTTTATTTGTAGCCTTTTGGGACCCCATTGTTTTTAAAAGAGCAAAATGACATTTTTTAAAATAGCACTATCACTTTCTTTGGATCATTAAACTGTTTGTAATTTGTCAGTTTAGTTTCTCAGAACAAAGCATTGTACTGACCCTGAATATAATAAGGTCAGGAAGAGCCATGCATTAAATCACATGATTATTTGGACTATTTCTATTACGAAATATGACCTGTTTTAAAGATAATGAAATTAATTTTTATGCATAGCTTGGTTATTATTGGAGAGTAAATTTAAAAATTAGAACCCGGTCAAAACAGTACGGGGAATTCAGATTGGCAGAAATGTTTATGATAATCAGATTATAATTCTATTGTTATTTTGTAGGACATTTAACCTTTAACCTGTACACCACTGGCTACAGCTGTGATTTAAATAAACAATACAGGAAAAAATAATGTATTTGCTAAGTATACCAAATATGCAGTTTATTTTGACAAAAAATACAGTTTTAAAAGTCCTTAGTGAGCTTATTCCAAAATTGGTATATGGACATGCCCCAATCAGAACTATATCTGATTGCACCACAATCTCATTCTGATTTGTCATTATGGTTAAGAGTTCGCGACTTACTGCAGGCAAAGTGTGTAAGACTGCTGTTACTTGACAAAGATAGCCAGTAGTCCTGCTAATAGTCCTTTTTTGACTGGGATTTGTACCTTCCTCTGACTATAAACACTATATATGTCAGCTGGTAATGGGTATTCCTGAACCAACAGCTATAAAATAAAAGGGAGCCTTTGCTTTTAAGCTCACATGACCATGTGAGCTATTGCCGTCACTTGGCGTCCGTCGTCTGTCCGTTCAACTTTTCAAAAATCTTCTTCTCTGAAACCACTTGACAGAATGCAACCAAACTTGGAATGGTTGTTGCTTAGCATGTCTTTTACCAAACTATCGTTTGGATTTTTGATTCCTAAAAAAACATGGTCGCCATGGCTAAAAATAGAACAGGGGGGTCAACATACAGTTTTTGGCTTATAGTTCAAAAGTATTGCAGATACAGGAAAACCAAAGAGACTTTCCTCCTTCAGCATCAAAAGCTCTACAAAACACTCTATTGGGTCAAAGTCCTATGACGACTCCTTGTAGGAGTTATTGCCCTTTAATTGTCAAAATTGATGATTTTTGCCATTTTTGCCTCAAAATCTTGAAAATTATTAGAACTAGAGAAAAAGTTAGCATTGTTTAATTGTTCTGCTCTATGAGAGCTACAAAAATGTCTTTAGTGTCAAGATTGTGTGATAAACCATTTAAGAGTTATTCCACTTGAACTGGTCTTTTTTAATCGGTTTTAATTGATTTTTAAAAATCTTCTCCTCTGAAACCACTGAAAGGACTGCTTTGAAACTTTGTACACATTATCCGTCAAATGTCTTTAACCAAGTTTGCACAAACCATGGCCGCAGATTAACCAACATGGCTGACATGGCTAAAAATAGAACGGGGGGGGGGGGGGGATGTCAAAATACAGTTTTTGGCTTATAGTTCAAAAAGTATTACAGATACAGGAAAACCGAAGAGACCTTCCTTCTTCAGCATCAAAAGCTCTACAAAACACTCCATTGGGTCAAAGTTGTATAATGACTCCTTGTAGGAGTTATTGCCCTTTAATTGTCGAAATTGATGATTTTTGCCATTTTTGCCTCAAAATCTTGAAAATTATTAGAACTAGAGAAAAAGTTAGCAGAGTTTAATTGTTCTGCTCTATGAGAGCTACAAAAATGTCTGTAGTGTCAAGATTGTGTGATAAACCGTTTAAGAGTTATTCCACTTGAACTGTTTTTTTTAATCGGTTTTAATTGATCTTTAAAAATCTTCTCCTCTAAAACCACTGAAAGTACTGCTTTGAAACTTTGTACACATTATCCGTCAATTGTCTTTAACCAAGTTTGCACAACCATGGCCGCAGATTAACCAACATGGCTGACATGGCTAAAAATAGAACGGGGGGGGGGGGGGGGGGGGGGTCAAAATACAGTTTTTGGCTTATAGTTCAAAAAGTATTCCTTCCTTCTTCAGCATCGAAAGCTCTACAAAACACTCCATTGGGTCAAAGTCGTATGATGACTCCTTGTAGGAGTTATTGCCCTTTAATTGTCGAAATTGATGATTTTTGCCATTTTTGCCTCAAAATCTTGACAATTATTAGAACTAGAGAAAAGGTTAGCATTGTTTAATTGTTCTGCTCTATGATAGCTACAAAAATGTCTTTAGAGTCAAGATTGTCTGATAAACCATTTAAGAATTATTCCACTTGAACTGGTTTTTTGGCTTATAGTTCGAAAAGTATGACAGATACAGGAAAACTGAAGAGACCAGCCTTCATCAGCATCGAAAGCTCTACAAAACACTCCATTGTGTCGAAGTTGTATGATGACTCCTTGTAGGAGTTACTGCCCTTTAATTGTCGAAATTGATTATTTTTGCTATTTTTGCCACAAAATCTTGAAAATTTTTAGAACTAGAGAAAAAGTTAGCATTGCTTAATTGTTCTGCTCTATGAGGGCTACAAAAATGACTTAGGGTCAAGATTGTCTGATTAACCGTTTAGGAATTATTCTCTTAGAACATTTTTTTAATGAATTTTAATTGATTTTAAAAAATCTTCTCCTCTAAGCAATGAAAAGAAATGTTTGGAAACATTGCACACATCATCTTTAGGATGTCCTCTACCAAAATTGTGCAAATCATTACAGCTGACTACCTACATAGCTACGTTGGCTAAAAATAGAAAAGGGGGGGGGGGGGGTGCAGGGAGTTTTTGGCTGATAGTTAAAAAAGTATAACAGGTACAGCAAATTTCAAATGAACCTCCCCCCTGAGCATCAAAAGCTCCTCCTAATAGGAGTTATTTCCCTTAAAAGGTCAAAATTAATGACTTTTGCAGAAGTGTTGATCAATTCCTTAAAGGAATGAAATTCTATTTAAAAAAGGGTTGTTTGGTTTCAGGTTCAGGTGAGTGATACACGCTCCTGGGAGCCTCTAGTTAAATATAAGTAGTCAATTTTATTTTTCATTTGACTCGGTCACAGTTTTTTCCATGCCCATTCAGTAGTATGTTATCAGAATTTATTATTTGATTTTTTTTTCCATTTAAAGGGCTTGATTCAAAGTTTTGCAGCTTTTTAAAATTGTGTTACAATTTTTATTAGTTTTTTTTAACTTAATTCAATTTTATAGTAGAACAACACAATGATTTAGCCAGTGGTTAATTTCTTATCTGTATCTGGCTTGTGATATTTTTTTAAATAACATTTTGATTTTTTTTTTGTTTGTTTGAATGGTGTTTTAACGCCACTTTCAGCAATTTTTCAGCTATTTCATGGCGTCCAGTTTTTATTGGGGGAGGAAGCCGGAGTACCCGGAGAGAACCCCCGACCTGCGGTAGGAAAACTGGCAATCCTTGTCAATTAAGATTGGAGTCGAGTACACCCTGCCTGCAGTGAGAATCGAACCCGCAATCTCAGTGTTGACAGACCACGTGATCAATAGTAGACGAACTACCTTGACCACTCGGCCACCGAGGCCCCGCAATATAACATTTTGATGGGGATTTTTTTTGTTTTTATATGTTAAATACCTTCTTTAATAAGAATTTAATTTTGGTTAGATTATTTCATTGTATTCTTGGTTAGATCCAAGAGTCACACATCTTTCACAAATAACATACCCTACTATAATTTATTTTGGCTTGGAACCTATGGGTGGACAGAACACAGATTTTACATACATTTTCTGAATTTATAAGGTGTCAAAAGTGCTCATTTATTTGGTACAGGCTTTCACTTGATAATTCCTATCTTTTCATGGTTTTCCTGAGATCGAATGGGTAAAAAAACACCCATTTTTGCAAGTATTATTATTAATTTGTATATTTGTTGTTCATTGAATTATCTAAAATTCTGTCAAAATCTGAAAAATGAGTCATTAATACAACTTGTATCATCTGTATAGGTGATACAAGATGTGGTCAGAACTACTTTTTGACATCATAATGAATGGTAAAACCAATGATTCTATATGTCAGCAAATTAGCTTTACAGACATTACACTTAGATTGCTTTAACTTTTCTCTTGTGGACTTGAACTGCTCTTTCTCTCTATGAGCATAGCCCCTGTGGTCTAAAATTAGCTTTACAGACATTAAACTTAGATTGCTTTAACTTTTCTCTTGTCGACTTGAACTGCTTTTTCCCTCTATAGGCATATCCCCTGTGGTCTAAAATTAGCTTCACAGACATTAAACTTTGATTGCTTTAACTGTTCACTTGTGGACTGGAACTGCTTTTTCCCTCTTTAGGCGTAGCCCCTGTGGTCTAAAATTAGCTTCACAGACATTAAACTTAGATTGCTTTAACTTTTCTCTGTGGACTTGAACTGCTCTTTCTCTCTATAAGCATAGCCCCTGTGGTCTAAAATTAGCTTCACAGGCATTAAACTTAGATTGCTTTAACTTTTCTCTTGTCGACTTGAACTGCTTTTTCCCTCTATAGGTATAGCCCCTGTGTTCTAAAATTAACTTCATAGACATTAAACTTAGATTGCTTTAACTTTTCTCTTGTGAACTTGAATTGCTTTTTCCCTCTACAGGTATAGCCCCTGTGGTCTAAAATTAGCTTCACAGACATTACACTTAGATTGCTTTAACTTTTCTCTTGTCGACTTGAACTGCTTTTTCCCTCTATAGGCGTAGCCCCTGTGGTCTAAAATTAGCTTCACAGACATTAAACTTAGATTGCTTTAACTTTTCTCTTGTGAACTTGAATTGCTTTTTCCCTCTATAGGTATAGCCCCTGTGGTCTAAAATTAGCTTCACAGACATTAAACTTAGATTGCTTTAAGTTTTCTCTTGTGGACTTGAACTGCTTTTTCCCTCTATAGGTATAGCCCCTGTGGTCTAAAATTAGCTTCACAGACATTAAACTTAGATTGCTTTAACTTTTCTCTTGTCGACTTGAACTGCTTTTTCCCTCTATAGGCATAGCCCCTGTGTTCTAAAATTAACTTCATAGACATTAAACTTAGATTGCTTTAACTTTTCTCTTGTCGCCTTGTACTGCTTTCAGTGTATTTTTACTTCAGCAGCTTTAACCTAGTTTGCTTGGACACCATTAATCTCTACAACTGTTTTAAGTGGTATTTTTCACTATATTATTCATGCATCATAAAACCTGATTTTCTCTACCAAAATTGCTCACAATAGAAGCAATACCTATTGCAATTAGTATTATTACCTGATACCTTATATAAATGTAATTTGGTATTTTTTACTGTTTTCTGAATTTCTAAAAACGTCAACGTTCGCGAACTGTTGACCGGTCAATAGTTTCGACTGTTTCCCTCGCGTGCTCTGACGTCATTTTGTCAGTTTAAAATAGCAAAATGACTGTTTCTTTAATTTTTTTGACGAAATAACAGAGAAAACCAATACGAAAACATACAGACATATAAAATGTTAGCGGTGTGACATAGTTAAAAGATTGTTAAATTGAGAAAGTTTAATTATTAACATATTTGCAAAGCTATTTTCTTGTTCCTTTTTTTCTGCACGTACTGTTAAAACAGTAATTGATCAGGTAATAAAACAGTTATTTCATATGTGATTTGGGAACAGTCAAACAGTTGTCCCTCGGTGTCAGGGATAGTGTTTTGAACTGTTGCCCTCGGCCTACGGCCTCGGGCAACAGTTAAAACACTATCCCCTCCACCTCGGGCCAATAGTTTGACTGTTCCCAAATCACATATGAAATAACTGTATACTGATAAGTCATTTCATCCAAAAAAAAACAAAACAAAAAAAACCCAATTTATAATTATGCCAGCACATTGTACCCAACTTAAATTGACAAGGATTGCCTGTTTTCCTATGAAGGGATGAGGTTTTTAGTGAGTATTCTTCCTTCCCCAATAAATACTGGAGGTCTCAATGTAGCTGAAAAATTGCTGAAAGTCATTTAATCCCATTCTAAAAACAAACAAATCATTATTAGTGTTAACAGGTAAATAGACAATCATTGATCTTCAAAATTCAGAATATTAATTGCTTGATATGGATTATAAATTCAAATAGGAAAATACCATAACAAAAAATAACTGTTTACATCAAATTGATAGACTTTTTTTAACAATAAGAGCGTAACAGAAATAACTTTTCCCTCCTTTTCCCTACATCCCCATTTTAATGCTCACTAAATTAAATTATGCTATACATTAAAAAATAAAGATCACTTAAAGTATTCATTTAATTTCAAGCTGACACAGTCTTTCTATAGATAGGATCTGTCTTTTGTTATAACTATCAAGTCATAACCATTGTATATAAGACCATTGTTATTTTATTTGGGTGTGTCAACTAATGTTTCTTGTTTAGGAAATCGAAACAATACATTATAATTCTTTAAATAAATAAAACGAAACAGTAATAATCAAAATATTTCAGTTGTTTGTTAGGCCTCTCATTTTATTAACCAAACATCTGGAGTACCCTCCCTTGTTATTTAAAGAACCATACTGAACATAGTAACTGCATGTTTCTGGGACTAACGCTGACAGTCCTTCCGATTTTTGTCCTTGCATTGAATATATATTTTAGTATTAGACACAAGTTTTTTCAAGTTAGTAAATGTCATCTCCAAGTTGTTCGCTTAATTGGCCATAAACAGTGTTTTCACCTGGTACTCTATCATACTCCCCACAGTTAGGATATGGGGATACAGTCGACATATTGCTGAAATTCTATCATGAGAGAAAGATCACAAGGCTGTCCCAAAAGTGCATGAAAGTACCTACTTCTTCCATGAAAAAAAAATTTATCATTGCGATATCCTATATGCTCTCCGTTGTTTAAGACTCCATTGTCTCCGTCATTTAATCAGAATGCTCAAAACCAGAACATTGTTATGTTCTTGTTTCATGCGTTTTGATTGGACACAATTAGTACAGATGTGTGTACAATATAAGAATTTGGCCATTTATGGAAGAATGAGGATTATCTCACACGATGCTGTCTGCATAAATATGTAGATGCCATGATATATAGCTTGGACCGAAGGTTGGGGGTGGGTTGGGGTTTCTCTGGGTACTCTTGCTTCCTCCCCCAATAAAAAAAGGATGCCATGAAATAGCTGAAAAAGTGCTGAAAATGGCATTGAACATAAAATAAACAAACAATAAATAACTTGATCTTAATCAGATGTACTATGGACTTGAGATTTACTTGCATATTTCTTTTTGTGCATGTTGTAAATAGACCTATTGAATGAGTTTAGCTCTGGCTCTTAGTTCAGTTTCATTTTAAGTAATTTATATCTTTTATATAAAATTGTAAACTGTTTTGGATGTATTTGTTTTATGTATTTTATTACACAAAAAATAAAATGATTGCAAAAAATATTTAAAATGATCAGAAACATGCAATAAAACAAAATGATTACAGAAAAATGACCTGAATACATTGGTAAATTGTTTTGAGTATTACACACACACTGATATAATTGGATTCAATGAGAAAAAAAGAATTCTAGTTGCCACAGAAATCCGACGATATTCTTAAGTCCACTCCTGCATCATTTAAAGCATCTTTCAGTATTTTTACTTCTTGCTTCAGTTTTGTGTTTTCAGTTTTATATTTCTGAGCCTCGTCTTTTAACTTTTTCAACTCATTTTTTGAACCTTGTAAATCGGCTTTCATCTTTTTGACTTCAGCTTTTAAATTATTGTTTTCAGTTTTGAGTTTCTGACTTTCTGCACTGAATTTTTCTTCCGCCTTTTTGGATTTTTTGTTTTCTTTACGTAACATTACAATTTCCAACTTTAGTTCATTCATTCTTTTATCTATTGTCAGTGGAATGGGTTCCTCCTGGCAAGACTCACATGGAATACCTAAGGCATTTGCACACTTGTCACGTAATTCCTCAACTATTTCAAGTATTTTCTCATGTAACGCCTCTTGATGTATCTCCAGTTTATTTTTAACCGCTGATACCCCCAGTAGTGGCAGAAGGTGACTGATTATAATGTCTTTAAGGGTTTGGTCCGTTTTGTTCGAGGGGCTTCCCGAGGGTGATGTGCGTAGTTCCTGAAGGAGAAATGGCAATATTGTTTCCCTTACAATTTTGTTTATGTAGTCTTTATCACGAATAAAGTCTCCATTTTGCTTCATTCTGTCATCAATGGCATCTAGAATTTTCTTCTGATCTGAAATTATCTTCAAATTATTAGATGTAAAAACAGCACATCTTGTTTTGGAAATGTGTTTGGGAAACACTAACCATAGAATGTTTGGGAACCACGAAACACACTCGGATTAAGTTCAAATTGAATAATCGATTTCACTTTTGTTGTTTGCAAGTTTTATATAATCTTATAACACTAAAAATGGCCAAATGTGTGATTTCTGCATGATTACTTGAGTATGCTTTACCAATTATCATTTACTATCACAGGTTGGAGGTTTTCTCCGGGTACTCCGGCTTCCTCCCCCATACAAACTGGATGCCATGATATGGCTGAAAAATAGCTGAAAGGCAGTAAGCACAAAACAGCCAACCCACCAAATATCATTTAGGTTTTGATTTGATGTAGAGGACCAATATTCACTGACTCGATACAAATTTTACAGATTGATGTTTGCTTACTTTGGAGCAATCTTATGAGCAAAAATTGTTTCATTTTCTCAGGTACTATCATTGATAATAATTGGTTCCTCACTCTGTTACCCAGTGATCAATCAAAGGGCTTTTTACTTCCTTCATGTTCCTCACTCGGTTACTCAGCGACCAATCACAAGGCCTTACTTTACTGATGGGATAAAATTTATGCATACATCAACATTGTTTTGTATTTAAAAGTCCTGACAACACATCTAAATCACAATCAGTTATAATTCTGAGAAATGCATTTAAGGGCCTGCACCTAAACTGTCAGTCTGTGACATACATTTTCTCCTGACTTTATTCTAAATGCTTGGAGATATTGAGCTGATATTTAGTATGTAAGTCAACCATGATGAGTTACAGATCAAGTTCAAATATTGTTCTGGTCCAATTATTTTTAATGAAATTATGACCTCTGGAGTTGATAATTTCTTAAAAATAGCAGTTTTCCTGACTTTTTTTCTAAATGCTTGCAGATATTGAGCTGATATTTAGTGAGTCAACCATCATGAGTTACAGACCAAGTTTAAATGTCATGCCAGTCCAATGATTTTTTTATGAAATTATGGGCTTGGTCTTAGAAAATTGTATTTACCAGTAAGTGACTTTGTATTGCCTGAGCAATACTATCCACACTTGTTACTCTGGGTTTGGGAAGCTAAATAATTGACTTAAAGGTATCTTGTTGGTGTAGTAGTTTAGTCATTTTTGTGACCATGTTGGAGGGCATTGTACAATTATATGCACCTTTTTAGCTCACCTGACCCGAAGGGTCATGTGAGCTATTGCCGTCACTTGGCGTCCGTCGTCCGTCGTCTGTCCGTTCAACTTTTCAAAAATCTTCTTCTCTGAAACCACTTGACAGAATACAACCAAACTTGGTATGGTTGTTGCTTAGCATGTCCTTTACCAAACTATCGTTTGGATTTTTGATTCATAAAAAAAACATGGTCGCCATGGCTAAAAATAGAACAGGGGGGTCAAAATACAGTTTTTGGCTTATAGTTCAAAAAGTATTACAGATACAGGAAAACCGAAGAGACTTTCCTTCTTCAGCATCAAAAGCTCTACAAAACATTCCATTGTGTCAAAGTCGTATGACGACTCCTTGTAGGAGTTATTGCCCTTTAATTGTCGAAATTGATGATTTTTGCCATTTTTGCCTCAAAATCTTAGAACTAGAGAAAAAGTTAGCATTGCTTAATTGTTCTGCTCTATGAGAGCTACAAAAATGTCTTTAGGGTCAAGATTGTCTGATAAACCGTTTAAGAGTTATTCCACTTGAACTGTTTATTTTAATCGGTTTTAATTGATTTTTTAAAATCTTCTCCTCTGAAACCACTGAAAGTACTGCTTTGAAACTTTGTACACATTATCCGTCAAATGTCTTCAACCAAGTTTGCACAAACCATGGCAACAGATTAACCAACATGACTGACATGGCTAAAAATAGAACGGTGGGGGGGGGGCAAATACAGTTTTTGGCTTATAGTTCAAAAAGTATTACAGATACAGGAAAACCGAAGAGACCTTACTTCTTCAGCATCAAAAGCTCTACAAAACACTCCATTGGGTCAAAGTCGTATGATGACTCCTTGTAGGAGTTATTGCCCTTTAATTGTTGAAATTGATGATTTTTTGCCATTTTTGCCTCAAAATCTTGACAATTATTAGAACTAGAGAAAAAGTTAGCATTGTTTAATTGTTCTGCTCTATGAGAGCTACAAAAATGTCTTTAGGGTCAAGATTGTCTGATAAACCGTTTAAGATTTATTCCACTTGAACTGTTTTTTTTACAGTCAAACCTGTCTTAGCGACCCCCTCCATATAACGACTTCCTGTGTTATGCGACCGTATTTATTCCTCCGGAGCATTTTCCTATTCATTTTACCTGTATATAACGACTCCTTGTCTTACGCGACTAACGACCGTGTTTTCCGTTCGTTTTGACCAAGAAAACCTGTCTAAAACGACTCTAGGAACTGTTAAAATCATTAAGCAATAAATAAACCCTGTCGGACGAAAAGAAGATTCGTAGACCATTGGCATTGTTGTCAATTATCAAGGTTCTTCGAAACGGAAAACTAAGGTATGAAGCGACCAAAAACTGTTTTATTATCTTAGAAGCGAAGTTCAGATTCCCTGTAAAATTTGAATAGTCGTCAATGTCGACATTCGATTTTGTTGCCATTCGGGTTGGAAATGATGATGTTTCTCATAACGGCGTGTTTATTGTATAATCACGCCATTTTGTTTTACAAAGGGAAATAATCAATACGAAACCGGTGTACACTGGTTCTAAACCGACTTGCACTTTCTACATAGAGCTTATTGTTAAAACACAAGGAAACCAGTAAAACCGGTACAAAGAAAAATACAACAACTAAATGTGGGAATAAAGTTGACCTGCGTTAATTCAATCGGAAATCAAAATGCTCATTATTGTTATATATTTTGTACTTGCATTAATTACATAAAATAAATGTCATATTTTATTGTTTACTTATTAAAACAAACAAAGCAGGTCTTCAATTAACTCTTTCACATGCTGACAACATGATTTTGTTGTTTGGTCTGCAAACATCATGACCTGTGTATAAAGACCCCCTGTCTTATGTGACCTTTTTTACGATTTCCCTTCAAAGGTCGCTTAAGACAGGTTTGACTGTAATCGGTTTTAATTGATTTTTAAAAATCTTCTCCTCTGAAACCACTGAAAGTACTGCTTTGAAACTTTGTACACATTATCCGTCAAATGTCTTCAACCAAGTTTGCACAAACCATGGCCACAGATTAACCAACATGGCTGCCATGGCTAAAAATAGAACCGGGGGGGGGGGGGGGTCAAAATTGCACTTTTGCTATTTTTGCCACAAAATCTTGAAAATTTTTTGAACTGGAGAGAAAGTTAGCATTGCTTAATTGTTCTGCTCTATGAGGGCTACAAAAATGACTTTAGGGTCAAGATTGTCTGATTAACCGTTTAGGAATTATTCTCTTAGAACATTTTTTTAATGAATTTTAATTGATTTTAAAAAATCTTCTCCTCTGACCAATGAAAGGACTGCTTTGAAACATTGCACACATCATCTTTAGGATGTCCTCTACCAAAATTGTGCGAATCATTACAGCTGACTACCTACATAGCTACGTTGGCTTAAAATATAAAAGGGGGGGGGGGGGGGGGGTCAAGGGAGTTTTTGGCTGATAGTTAAAAAAGTATAACAGGTACAGCAAATTTCAAGTGAACCTCCCTCCTAAGCATCAAAAGCTCCTCCTTAAAGGAGTTATTTCCCTTAAAAGGTCAAAATTAATTACTTTTTCAGAAGTGTTGGTCAATTCCTTATAGGAACGAAATTCTATATAAGAAAGGATTGTTTGTTTTCAGGTTCAGGTGAGCGATACAGGCTCCTGGAGCCTCTAGTTTATTGTACAAATGGACATTCTACAGGTAGATGACCAACTGTTTACCTTGCCTTGTCCCAGAATTAGGAAGAGTTATTATACCCCAGATACGAAGTTGGGGCTATATTGGAGTCACATCAGTGGGTGGGACCATCTGCACTATATCTCAACTGTTATAAGTATCAAGTTCGGTGTGGCATATCATTGACATGCCATTGCTGGCTTTATTTTAAATAAGCTATAGACCTTTATTATGTTTAAGGAATATATTTTGTATATCTAACATATGCTGGTCTGGAAAATGTAGTTGTGAAGAACAGCAAATTCAGTTTTGATTTAATTGATTGATTGATTCAATGTATATTAGTACTATCTGGTTTTTTGTAGTCACCCATAATAAAAATATACAAAATATGTTTGGAGCATTTTCTGCAGGTACTTTAGTGTCCTTTTCCATTAAAAACTGGACACCAGGGTCTAGCTGAAAAATCACTGAAAGTGGCTTTTACACTATTCAGACAATGAGGGAAGATGCCGTGTTCAGCAAATTTTTAGCTGCTTCATGGGGTCCAGTTTTCATTGAGCAACCCATTGAAAAGCCCAGACCTTTAACAAGAAAACAAAATATATCCATGCTTGGAGGCTGAAGAATGGGAGAGTGGGATTATTATATGCCCCCGCAAACTTGTATGGGGGGTATATAAGAATCACCCTGTCTGTCTGTCCGTCTGTCCACATTACTTCTAAGCGCTTCTCTTCCTAAATTGCTTGACAGATTTTTTTATGAAACTTTACATGAAGGAAGTACATCATATGTAGATGTGCATGAGGAACTTTGGTCGCTGTCGGATATTATTCAGGGTGAGATAATTGGACTTAGACTTTTAGAATATAGTATTCAGTATGCGCAACTCCTCCTAAACCATTTAACAGATTTTGATGAAACTCTACATGAAGGAAGAACATCATATGTAAATGTGCATGAAGAATTTTCGTTGCTGTTGGATATTATTCAGGGGAGATAATTGGACTTGAAGCGAAGCGGGGGTATCCCTTTGTGAGCGTGCTCACAGTCCACACTTGTTTAAAATAAATACATGTACTAACATTCCTGTGCCTGTAGTTCATTTTTAAGTTTCTCTTTGATCCAGTGGTAGTCTGTTTCTAAAACTTCAATGAACTGTCTAAAAGCTCTTGGACCACGCCTAGGAAGGATATCTAGTAATACAATTACCTTGTCCTGTCTGGTCGTCTGATTCTAAAAAAAAGAAAAAAAAGGAAATAGATTACAAAAGCTAAAATTAACACTGACAGTTATATCTAGTTGGTATGTTGTTTGAAAGACAACCCTGAAGTAATTCCACATATCATTAGGCAGAGTATGAAAATATACATAGATATTACTAGGGCATTGGTAGTTTGCATCATCTACTATTGATCATAGTGGTCTTTCTACACTGAGGTTGCAGGTTTGAATCTCACTGCTGGCAGGGTGCGCTTGACTACAATCTTAATTGACAAGGATTGCCAGTCTTCCTACCGAAAAGTCAGGTTTTTCTCCAGGTACTCTGGCTTCCTCTCCCAATAAAAACTGGATGCCATGGTGGCTGAAAAATTGCTGAAAGTGGCATTAAGCACCAATTAAACAAAACAAACAAACAAATACAAACTTTATAAGTTTTAGAAGACTGGTGTTTGCTTAGTTCTTAAAATAAATACAGTCTGCCCATATTTGAGGAAAATTACTGTTTGGAACTTGATTTAATAGTAAACAGCGAGAATCTGCAGTATAAAGCTACATAGTTATCAGTCTAATAGAGGTTATTACTATTGCATGATAAAATACACTATTTTGCTGGGATATAATTTTTTTTTATTTTAAGAAATTGTTCATGAAGACACCTAGATTTATTTTTATCAACAAAATATAGTAGAACTTTGATACCTCCAACTGGAAGTGGTGCCAAGAACAGTTTGAGCTATCGTTAGTTCAAGCCACAGAATTTGGACAACTTCCAGAAATTTATCTGTTCTATACCATCTCCATTTAATTGCTTAACAATTCTGATGTAACAACATTTCTGAAGACCTGTTGAAAACCAATCCAGACTCTTTACTGCTTATTTCTTACCTGAATCCTGTCCTTTTGGTCTTCTGTTATGACTCGTGCACAGTACAGTTGTGATAAGAAGGACATGGTTGGGTCCAAGTCTTCTAACAGACACTCGCGACAGTTTTCCAGCGTAGATTTTTCAAGAGAATTCATGTTTTCTGTATATAAAAGCATCACTGATGGTATTTACTTAGTCATTAGAATCTGTTAATGAAAATAAGAAGATACAGCTGAATGGTGAAAAGAAAAAAATCGAGTACAAAATTACCCAGCTATTGTGAACATAACGTGTACGAAGATGACAAGCAAAGAAACAGAGGAATGATCAAACAAACAAAATCAAGTACAAAATTACCCAGCCATGGCGAACATAAAGTGCATGAAGACGACACGCGAAGATACAGACAAATGATCAAACGAAGGACGAATGATCATCCAAGTAGAAAATTACCCAGCAATGGCGAACATAAAATTCAAGAAGATGACAGGCGAAGATACCAACGTATGATCAAAAACGAACATAATCCAAGTACATAATTACCCAGGCATGGCGAACATAAAATGTACGAAGACAAGCAATGATAGAGAGGAATGATCAAACAAAATTCTAAGTACAAAATTACCCAGCCATGGCGAACATACAATGCACGAAGACAACAAGCAAGAAACATTAAACACCTACAACAAGCAATACAAACCAATGTAAACAAAGTGGTGATATCTTGTGTTTTGGAATGGTGAGCTTATCTGGCTTCACTGGGGACACCCTTCATGTTACTTATGATCGTTATCTGTGTGATGTCAAGGACAAAAAGAGAGATCCAAAACAAGTGTAATACATTTCAATTTTCATAATGCAAGGACAGATCTAAATTTACTGACAACGGATAGATGGGGGTGTTGGGGCTCAGTGCATTTTTGGACTCAAAAATGGATAAGGACAAGTATTTGACAAAAAAATAACTGCTAACTAAACACATTTCTAGATACAAGTAAGTAATGCTAACAAAAAATACTTTATTACTAAGAATTATGACTATAATTTAATGTTCTCTGACATCCTGAGAAAAATGTATATAGTATAAAATAGGATTAGGTTGATAAAGACTGTATGTTAATAAAATAAAAAACAAAATTGTCAATAGTACAATCTTAACATTTGAAAGGTATGACATCCTAAACTTTTCAATTCATGTATCATAGTAAGAGCATTTGAAGACAGGTATGTTATTTTATAATTTATAGGAATGGCCCAGAATAAACTGACAATTTTCCACATACATGTAGCTCTGTGAAGTTATAAATGATAAACTTCAATGTAGAGCTTGCATACCAAATACAACATTTATCTCCCTTGGGTCATACATAAGCTCATGTAGGCCTTATGCAGGGGCTTTGGGCTAGGATGCAGAAGTGCAGGCCTTGGGCAGTGATCCAGATGTGCAGGCCATGAATGAGATGTGATATATATAAGTGATACAAAAAGGGCCTAAGGCAATGATCTTGTAGTAAAGGTCTTAGCAGCAGGGATTTAGAAGTGTAGGCTTTGGGCAGGGATCCATATGTGGAGGCCTTTGGCAGGAATTAGAAGTGCTGGCTTTGAGCAAAGATGCAGGCATTATGCAGGGATCCAGATGTGTAGGATATGGGCAGTGATTAAAAAAGGGCTAATGCCTTGGGCAAGATTCCAGGAATATAGGCCTTGGGCCGTGATCAGAAAAGCGCTGACCTTTGCACTGGGATCCAAAGTGTAGACCTCTGGCAGTGATCCAGAGGTGTAGTCCTTGCACAGTGATACAGAAGTATAGGCCTTGAGCAGGGATCCAGATATGTAGGCCTTGGGAAGGGATCTAGATATGTAGACCTTGGACAGGGATCCAGATATGTACGCCTTGGGAAGAGATCTAGATATGTAGACCTTGGACAGGGATCCAGATATGTAGGCCTTGGGAAGGGATCTAGATATGTAGACCTTGGGCAGGGATCCAGATATTTAGGCCTTGGGCAGGGATCCAGATATTTAGGCCTTGGGCAGGGATCAAGATATGTAGGCCTTGGGAAGGGATCTAGATATGTAGGCCTTGGGCAGGGATCCAGATATGTAGGCCTTTGGCAGGGATCCAGATATGTAGACCGTGGGCAGGGATCCAGATATTTAGGCCTTAGGCAGACCTCAAGATGTGAATATTTCGGCAGTGATTGCACAGTACTAGTCATTTGTTATGATCAGATAATCTGTAAAATCAACAAAAATGTATTCAATACAAGTTAAGTTTAGATTTATTTGATGTTTACTTTCATTGAATACTAGTACATACCTTTTGCATTTTACATCTATTCACCTCTGTGTACATGTAATTTGTCAAAAATATCCCTTCTCAAAAACACCTTAGATCATATTTTTTAAATTAACGATCAATATTTCATATACATTTATATTTTATAATCTGTAGCACACTTATAGTGTAGTGTTTTAAAAAAAGATTTATTAAATTCTTAATGTTCTTAACAACATGCAATCGTAAATCTCGTCGTTTATCAATACGATCCATGGCTGTCCACAAAGATCAGAGTATTTAAAAAGAGGTTTAAGTTCTGATGATCTTAGTGGTGTATTGTTGCCTGCTGTTTGTGACATATATAAGATGATTATTTATTACAAATGATTTTGTAACTGTGAAATATTGGATTTTAGGTGTCTTAAAAAAATTTTTTCCAAGAATAAAATTTTCTCGATTAAAGAAAATCAAATTTTAACAAGTTATTTAATTATTTCCGTTGACTGTTTTTGTTGTGTGCTGAAATATAATGTTGACAATTTTATTTTTAATATTTTTTTTTCTTTTGTAAATTAAAAAAAATTACTGCAAAACTTGGCTGCTTTTTTTATGGATAAGGCGTGATTGCTTTAAGAATCTGCAATCCATTTATTGTCATTATCTTTACTTAGATTGAGATATACAACAAGAATATGCTGTAATACTGTTCATGACATAGCATTATGTGCAGAAATTTTCCAGAACAGAATTTACAAAACCAATTCAAGGATTGCCTTTTTTACACTGAAGGTCAGGGTTTTCTTCTGGTACTTCGGCTTCCTCCCCTAATAATACCTGGAAGCCATGATAAAGCTGAATAATTGCTGAAAATAGCATTAAACAGACCAATTGCTTGAGAGTGTCTAACATTTAGTAAGTTACCAATATCACACATGTACTTACAATTTCTGTCCAGATTAGTATCATTGGTTTTTAGTCAGATTTTGTCACTGTTTATCTAAGTAGTTAATTGACTTTTCGGTAATCAGACAGATTTTTGTCCCTGTCTATGTTAGTATTCTAATTGATTGAATTCATGGTAATCAGATACAATTTGTTAAAGTTCTTTTGAATTAAAAGAAATAAGTTGAAGACGACACATTCATCGATGCTATTATTCAAATGTCCTTTTAAAAATTTTAAGATATAATTAGATAATTAATGCATAGGTAACTAATTCTTCATGATATGCAAATTTTTAATTAAATTATTTTTAAAATGTTTATTAACGGTGATCAAGCAGTTTTAAATTTATAGTTTTGGAAATTTCTACTTTTGAACTTTAAATTTATCATTTAAATTAAAATGTGAATAAAAAAATTGCCTAGTAACAATTAAACCATCAGGATCGTCCGCAAGCAAATAGGAAATAGGATGATTATAAATTTTATAAATGTATGTAGTTGTTCATTAGTCTTAGTTTAGCTAGGTAGTATAGGGATGAGTAGCCCCCAAGAAGCCAAAAAACTAGATACAGTATTATTTTGTTTAGTTCTAGAAGTGTAGTGTAAAGTTAATAATGAAAGCTAAATTCTATGTATTATGTCTGATTGTTTATGATTTAATGTGTTATGTTCTTGTGTTAGATGTAAATAATAAATATGTATGTTTATTTTGTTCGTATTCATAACTATTGCTGAGGAGATCTGTTTCAAGTTAGAGCAAAGATGTACCAAAGGAGGCAAACAATGTCCTTTACCCGCTAACTAATAAAATAGTAATCGCACGTACACATCCAGTACATGGAACTGATACACTTATAATTACATAAAGATGTGCAGTCGAATACACCTAATATTTTCATATGAAGTTGTGCTACCTTATACACATTCAGTTACATAAAGATGTAATATCCACATATGAAGTTATTCAATTCTAGTATGAACATGGATAAAGGGACTTTTTTCTTATCTGAGTGAAACAATAAGGGGACCTGGGATTGATTTTAAAGGGAAAAAAAATATAGTTCCCACACAAAACATTTAATGCTTCAGAATTTCCCTTTAGCTGTATTTTAAATTGTATGGTAATAGTGTTTATTAAAAAAATTCTCTTGCCCCCATCCCCTCTCCCCTGTCCCTCATATTAGAAAAAGGTTGGTACTTATAAAAAACTATTTATTCCCTTTTTAATGCCATGTATTACATGTATTACATACAGCTCAATTTCAAACTCTTAAATAGAGCAATATTAGAATAACAAGAATAACAACAATAATAAATAATAAATAAATTTTGCGAGAATACTCACTTTTGATTGGCTAGAAAATATTTTCTATCGAAGGATGGAAAACAAGTTTGATCGTCATGGAGACATGCACCCTTTGATGTCATATATTACCTCACAGTAAATCTGACAGTTTTTGTGTTGATCTCTTTTTTTTTTCAATGTCCAGTTACAAAAATAAAATTGTTAAGTTTATTCTATTGTTTGAATTTATTTATAAGTATTAACTACATAAAATATTTTTTCCATCGAGGGATGACATAATTTCCGTTGTGCACATTTAATATAATACGCTATGTGGATTATATTAAATGTGCACAATGGAAATTTTGTTATCCCTCGATGAAGAAATATTTTTGTAGTTAATCCTTAAATAACAATAATAGAACAATATCAATAATACAGTATGTCTAGCTAATGAAAGTTGAGGGACATATAGCATTTCTGTCAGTTCGTTCTTCTGTTTATTTGTTTGTTTTTTCATTCGTTCATCCACCCCTCTTCAGGTTTACCTTAACTTGTAAGCTTCTTTTTATTATGATGACTTCATTTTGATTGGGCAATTTATCATGGTAATATTTTAAGTTTGAGCTAGGAGTAGGAAATTGTTGTGTGTTCAAAAACTTCTGGCAATATGGTTGATATCTTGAAAACCTTAAGAGCTGTAGAAAAAGTTGTCATTGCAAAACTAATATTCAGCTCATTAAGATATTCAAATATGATTGTTCAGTGCATTTGTATTTTATGACTCTTTATAGGAGTTATACCCCTTAAAATTTCCAAATAAATGATTTTTGCAGAAGTGTTGGACTATTCCCTATTTTCGGAAATACAAGAGTTACTTCCCATTTGCAAGAGTTGTCTTTCATAACAGCAGGTATCTAGTATTGAACAGATAGGGATAAATCACGTTTTTATTTTTTTTTTTAATAATGTCTGTGGACTGACTCTTCCAGTACAACTAAAAAAACTGCAGAATTAGTTTGCATATCATAATAAATTTTTCCGGATTCTTTGCTATATGTAAATAAAAAAATATTGTAGAAAAACTACTTTTTACCTACAGTAGGTACTATAAAGTACCTGCTCTAAAGAACAGATAACTCTGCAAAAGGGAGATAAATCTTGTTTACCGCAAGTAGGGAATTCCTCATATGAAAGTAAAGCTAGATAAAAATGAAAAATTACATAGTTTTTCAATTGGTGTCGGGCTTAGGTGAGCAAACTAGGATACTAGGAGCCTCTTGTTTCTGCATCTAGGCTTACGTTTTTGTTTTGTTTTTTTATTTTTTGTCTCTTCAAAAATTTCAAAGAAGTAATATAAAAAATCAAAATGGATTGTAAATCGCCATGACAGTCATTGAAGTATGTAGAATAAAAAAATAGTATACCCACAGGAGGCCTTGAGAAACATTATAACCCAGTATAAATTGTAATTTACAAGCACTTGATGTAAATATTCCTTATTAAAGTTACAAATATATGCTATTGGTATTCATCTTCACTTTTATAGAGCATACTCAGTCTGAATGTTACTGACAATAGTCAGTTACTGGAACATGACAAACATCGGATAACGTTTCACTGTATTAAGCTATCAAGAGATCAAATTTATAACTCTTCAAACTGTTTACTCTTGTCATGCGTATAGATTTAATATGTCTGAATTATTGAACAATGTGCACAATACTAGCATTATCAAGTATTTTGAGGTGCAGTTTATGCATCTGTAATATGACAACCACGAAGAGCCGTTTTACGACTATTACTGTTGACAATAACTTGTTGAATCGGTTTTAAGCTATAAAAAATTATCTTTGCTGGCATTTTGAGTTTACCTGAATTAAATTCAGGGTCAGCTTCTAAACATTACTTTTAATTCATACGGGAAATTTAAATTTTGACATTTAAAACATTTCCTGTGACATGCTACTGGTTTTTATTATTTGTTTGTTTGTTTTTTTTTTGTTGTTGTTGATAAATGCAGTTATGCTTATTTTGACTTTATAAAAAAATCTCCCATTACCTGGTACAAGTATTACTTTAATAAAATGAGTTTTCAATTGTCATGGGTAATTGGGTAGTCTGTGATAGGTCCTTTTACTTGCATTCGTCCATATGATCATTATGTTGGCTTATTATACTTAATGAACATGAATACTCCTGGTTTTGTCTTATTTTAAAATGTGGAGCTTAACTCACTTGCAATCTCTGACTTTCCAAAAGTAAAAAAATTTCCAGGCATTCCAAAATTTGAGTAGTAAGGTAATCAAGTAATTTACTATTGATCAGGTGGTATGTCAACACTTAGGACTTTTTCTGCTACAGATTGGAGGTTTTCAAAAGGTAATCAGGCATCCTCCATCCAATAAAAACTGGATGCCATGATATAGCTGAAATATTGCTGAAAGTGGCGTTAAACAAAAGGCAGACAATCAAGCCATTAAATGTAATACACCTAATATATGGGTTACACTTCCAAACATGTCCATTCTGTCCAAAAATGACTATCCTAGACCAAACTGTGTCTACGTAGAACCATCACACGCCAAAACATGCCCGATTTCCGATTTCAAGAGGTAAGTAATGTTTTCACCAATAATGGTGAGATCAAAAACAGTATGTGCACAATCTGCTGAAGAATTAAACACAATTAGAACATTACAGTGTAGGGAATAAACGTAAAATTTGGTTGCTATAATGAATGTTCAGTGAGAAGTATTTAAGCTGCATTCAAGAGGAAAATAAGCTAAGTTAACTTGCAATAAATCAGTTTGTGAAATTGGGAGGCATATGGACAAATGGGCAAAAATTATGATGGCTTCTGGAGAGTTGTGTAAGAAGAAAACTTTAGTGCCTACTCTTTTTATGCCCCCGCGACGACATGTTTTTACTCATGTCCGTCAGTATCACAAGTTGTATGTCCCAAGCGACTTTCAGACCTGTCGGACAACTACTTCCTGTTTGCGACTGTGCCGATATAAAAATGTGTTAACACAAGTATAAAAAGTTCCGTCAAGCTTTTCTCAGAAACCGTACATGAGAACAATTTGAAATTTGGCAGAGTGGTTCAGTATCACAAGTTGTATGTCCTTAGCGACTTTCAGACTTGTCGGACAACTACTTCCTGTTTGGGACTTCATTTAGCGGGGGCATCCGTGTCCCATGGACACATTCTTCAATTTTTTAACACCTACAAAAAGGGTCCTATATTTAATATGCGAAACAAATGACATGTTCTCCACTGTGGTGAGGAGAGTGAACATGACAGCCCACATCTAGATGGCATACCTTATCTTCCACCAAGGCACTTACTGAGCAGCTGAGTCCAACTTTCCCAGCATCCTGTAGAAACTTGACTTATTGTTTAATACAGTGAAAGTTGTCTGAGCCTACTTGAAGAAATCAGAGTACTATGTAGAGAAAACACTGTGTTTTAGTCACGCTGTATTTGATATCTTTGTAAAGCTGTTGACACTAGATACCTGTTTGTTCCTAACACAATTTTAGGGGCCTCGGTGGTTAAGGTAGTTAGTCTACCATTGATCACATGGACTGTCAACTCTGGGGTTGCGGGTTTGAGTCAATGCAAGGAGTGTGCGTTAGACTCCAATCTCAATTGACAAGGATTGCAAGTTTTCCTACCGAAGGATGGGGTTTTTTTCTGGGTACTCCTGCTTTCTCCCAATAAAAACTAGACACCATTATATTACTGGAAAAAATTGCAGAAAGTGGTGTTAAACATTAAAACAACAAACAAACCTAACACAATTTCAGAGTGTTTTGGCTGAGGCAGATGTGATGGCAATCTCATCACAAAGAATTGAAAAACTGAAATAACTCATCCTTCAGTGCAAAAAGGTAAACCTATGATACATTATTTAAATGAACTGAATTTATCTTAAGGAGCAAGGGGAAGGAATATATACTGATTTTTAGGGAAGACCCTTCATGCCCAAGTGGTATACTTAGGGGCAAAATGTGGTAATAAAGGGATAACCCCTCCCATGGTAAAATCAGAATGTATTCCTGCCCCAATGAATTATGCTTTCTTACGGGGAAAAAAAAGTGTATAAATGAAATTAAGGATGTACCAATATATATGTTGATTTGACAACTGTTGTGGACTCAAAGCATTGTATGCACATCATATTAGATTAGAATTATTAATTATTATTTTCATTAAAGACTTGTAACCTTTGACTTTGTTTATAGCAGTACATTAAGGACTTCTGTTCGACCTTTGAGAAGTTTCTTTCAGTCAGGTTTGAAAATAAAACATGTGCCATTAATCTTACATTGTAACTGGAATCAACATGATATCAGTCCGTTCTGTAAAGTGTGTGAATTAATGTTTGAAAGGTTCTGACAGGAAGTATTATAACAAAATAAATAGCCTTGGTACTTGGTCAAAGTATAAATGAACACTATTGCATGCTAAGTAGGTCCTTTGACTGAAAAGATTACACGATATGCAGAATGTAGTCTGAATTATAGAAATAAATGATCTGTTGTTATTCTGTAGTATTGGTTTAAATAGATGGATAAGTAAATAGGACTCGTGTGTTGTATAAATACCTGTTCGGTTACCATATTTGGGAAACCGGGGAATTTTGTTCACATTAATTTGTGTTCGATCATTTTTTCGTGACTTTGTTTTGGTAATGTAGTTTTGTTTACTGATAAGTAAACGCTTTTCTGTACTCTATGCCTTTATTATTTAAATCTTGGGATTTGACACGGATCCTGGTCTAATACAAATGTTTGATTTTAATTAATTAGTTGTATTTTAGTTCTACTTTTGACTTTTCTGGTTAGGAAACCATTTCTTGGTTGTGAATTGGTATCAGACTCGCAGACAAGCCCAGAATACTTGAATACTATGATGGGGGGGGGGGGGGGGTTTATTTCTCTGTAAATGGCTGATTTCAGGTACAGATGACCCAGTACAGATGAGCTGATGTGCACTGGTCTTTGGGTCAAACCAAGGACATTTAAATTCCCAGGTTACCATGCTGTATACAATTTGATATATACCCCAAGACACCCTGGTCAGGTGGTGATGTAGGGGAATATATAAAACCCTGGCTAAGAAAAACAAATAAAATATTAAAATATTAAAAAAAAAATATATATAAATATCCAACCAGCATCTGTACGTCTGTACCACTCTGTAATGTGCTTTGTCACTAATTTTTTTAAGAGTGACTTTCTTTCAACCGGACATGCTGGTTGGGGTCGAGTTCATTTTTATACCCCTGATTCGTAGCAGAAGGAGGTATACTGTTTTACCCCTGGCTATTCCCTACTTGCGGTAAACAAGATTTATCTCCCATTTGCAGAGTTATCTGTTCTTTACAGCAGGTACTTTATAGTACCTACTGTGGGTAAAAAGTTGTTTTTCTTCAATATTTTTTTATTCACATATAGCAAAGCATCCGTTAAAATTCATTATGATATGCAAACTAATTCTGCAGTTTTTTTTAGTTGTACTGGAAGAGTCAGTCCACAGACATTATTTAAAAAAAAATAAAAACGTGATTTTTCCCCATCTGTTCAATACTAGATACCTGCTGTTATGAAAGACAACTCTTGAAAATGGGAAGTAACTCTTGTATTCCGAAAATAGGGAATTCATCCATTTGTCCATAACAAACTACCATAGGCAACTATAGTATGCAGAAGCCCAATATTTTGGATATTGCTTTATCCTATAGTACCATGTGGTGTATAGAGAATTTATGATCCTTGGTCATCTACTTTTTGTTTACCAAATACTTTTTTGCACATACTTGACATACATGCCCAATTTTTGTGAAATTGGGGTATCACTAAAGATCATTAATTAGATCACAGATTTGCTTTGTTATATTCCTGTATTCCTTGTATCATTGCATGCACTTTGATGTCCCCTCTTAAATGTTTTACACCTAAGGACAGGAACATTAGATAATTAGATAACCTCTTGGGCCAATTTAACATTGTCAACTTTAAAATGATTGCAATTTTTCTTTTTGTTTGTTTGTTTAAATGGTGTTGAGAATTTTACCATAGTTTAATTCCTTTGATAAAATATGTAATCAGCACTCATAAACAGAATTGTCCAGCAATTCTATGTTAAGATGAAAGATGGTAAGCAATAACGGTTATAATTTAAAACAAATATCTACACTCAATCTCAGTTCTTGGACTTAATTTCTGGGTTTCTTTCTGTTAAGGGATTTACCAGTGTATTTTGAGTAAGTAGTTCTTGAATTTTTGGTTAAAGTTGTTGAACGTCTTGGTGAATTCCTTTTCATGTCGTCTTGCATTTTAATCTTCAAATTTTCGGTTTCATCAGCCAGAGATTCGTTTTGTTGTTTGAGTGCCTGAACCATCTGCTGAAGATTCAGTAAGGTTTTCTCTTTTTCTAGATGTTGGACATGCAATTTATGAAGTCGTTCAATTTCTTTCTTGAGTTCATGTTTTTCTGATTGCAGAGTTTTTATTTGTTTCTCCTTAACCTCCAGTTCAACATCTTTATACGAGTTCGCTTGTTGTAGTTTTTGTTTTGCATTTGAGAGTTCGTATTGCTCACTCACTATGCTATCATTTTCTTGTTGCAAGGTTTTTATTTCCTTTTTTAATTTTTTCCTTTCAGCGATAACACTTTCAACAAGAAATGCTAATGAGTAGGTGTCGCTCATGTCACCAAATAAAGAATGACATTTTTTAACCTCGTTTTCAAGTTTATGATAGTTTTCAGATAGTTTGTGAATGCAATCCTCGAGATCTTTAATTGACGATTTTCCATCAAAAAATCCTCCATCCATTGTGTCCCTGTTATTAATACGGCCTAAATTGTGTTCAAGCTTTTTACACATATCCTGTAGCCATCTTTGAACATCATCATTAAGACGTCTGTGGTCACGAACTTCGCTCACTCTTTGAAAACATTGTTTTTGTACATCTCTAATTTGTTCTGTAATGAAATTCTCTATTGTTTGCTTGTCAGCTTGACAAAGTTTACGACTTAAGCTAAATTGCTGTGTCATGAAATTTCCAATTTTCCTTTTGACATTTGTAATTATTGCAGAGTCTGCTACATCTTTTGGAGAAGCTATAAAAAAATCAAGGTACAAAAATGAAATGGCATGAGAGGGGTAATATATATCTAGCAAGCATGATGTACAATAGAGACTGAAAGTTATTTCATGGATGCTTTTTTTAGAAACCAACATTATCTTTTGAAATTCTGGTCAGATGTGTATCATACTACAGTATCTTGATGCCTTTAACACGAAAAGTGGGGAATATATAGAGATGGAGTGTTCATCCATCTGTTACACTTTCCATTCTGCAAAACTATATACTCCTACACTACTGAATGGAATTTGATGAAACTTACACAGAATCTTTGTCACATAGTCCCATTGTGCACCTAATATATAACATTTTGATCGGAATGATATTTGGGGTTTCTCGTAGCAAAACATGGGCTTTGTCATTGACATAAGGGACGGGTGTACCCATCTCTTATCTGTAACAACAATTACACAACTGACTGGAATTTGGTGCCATTTTGCACCTGATATTTAACATTATGATTAGATTTAAATTGGGAAAATTGGGAAGGGGGGTATCAATTAGTCTTTGCTCACAGTTTTTCAAGTTTACGTTATTTTTAACTAGACAACTGCTGACTCTGCAAAGATAAATTGGACATATTTTTTGTGTGTGTGTGAAGCTATTCGATCCTTGTAGTCAGATACTGTTTTTTATTAAAATACTTGTTTGGATAATAATTTGAACAGTATTTATAGCAGTTTACCAAGTACTTTTTGACAGAAAGCAAGAAAATCGCTACTTTAGTAAATTATGATTTACAATTGGTTGCCATTATTTGGTCATATGTACCCTTAACAATAGTGATAAAGAACCTAATTTGAATTTTTTTTTTAATTTGAACTTTGTGAACACATACAATTAATTTCATGTTTCCTTGTTATTAACTAAGCTAATTTACTTTAGTAAATTATGATTTACAATTGGTTGCCATTATTTGGTCATATGTACCCTTAACTATCGTGGTAAAGAACCTAATTTGAATTTTTTTTTTAATTTGAACTTTGTGAAAACATACAATTAATTTCATGTTTCCTTGCTTTTAACTAAGCTAATTTACTCAGTACCTGTGCTGATACTATGCATGCTTAGAAACAATGTATTACCTGGTTCTTGTGAAATGGATCTTGACACTAATTGGCTGTTTTGTGTTGCTATGGGAACCATTTCTACATCCTTTGGCACTTTGGGACTATTAATGCTTGGAATAGGTTGAAGATTTATAGGTGTCACTGCCATTGACGATTCCTTCTTTGGTACTTTGCAGACTTCCTGTTCTAAATCTGATTTGAGTTTAGCAGCAAGCCAGTGATACTCTGGCTCTATTATTTTTAGGAATTTTTGGAACGCGTCAGGTCCTCGTGTTGGCAGAAGCTCTAACATTTTAAAGGTTTGGGCTTTAATCCCTGGCTGAGACTGAAACATTAAGTTATTACCGGTATAGTTCAATCACTGAGTATAAGTGTTAGCCTACAGTAATCATAGTTTAGTAGACAATTGTGCAAAACAGGCTGAGGAATGCATAACATAGCAAGGTTTGACATGACATTCAATTGGTTGATAACCTTGTACCTTGTAGAAATCTTTTTGTAGATTTGACCATACTGGGAGGGTTTCCAAAGCTTGAACAACACAGCTTGACCCAGCAGCACATCCCGTTTGGCAGATGGCAGATAAGGAAAGCCCTCTCCTTGGGGGGGGGGGTTGTTCAGTTATAATATTACTCCATACTTTTCCAGTTGCAGTCAACATTTTTTCCCCATTTCCCTCCCCTTCTTTCCATTGAGTTATTGCTTGTTAACTTGTGTTTGTCCTGAATATAGCTGAAATACTGCTTGCTGGACATTATAAATCATTCCTTGAATCATTGAAAAAAAAATTTAATTTTGAATGATTTTGTGATTTCAAATGGTTTAATTTATGCACTTCATTAAAATGGTCTATATGTGTTAAACTCGTAAAACTTTGTACTTTAGTAACAAAAACTATGTTCTTCCTAGAAATAAATGTTGGCAATGTCTTTAAATGACCTTTTGATAAGAAGGTCATACACACAACTGTAATCATTCATTAAACTATTAAATTGTATCTCATGTCCCATAATTCTGTATATTGTTCTAAATCTGCCATTTTTAAAATTACATGAATAGCATCACGTTTTAATTGTATTAGTTGTTAAACATTCCTTTTTGTGTACGAACAATACCTTTGCGTTTATCTCCCCTGACCCAAACATGGAAATCTATAAAACAATGTTTTAAAAGGCTTCTTCTCTGGAACTGTTGAACCGATTGAAATTTAACCTATAGCAGTAATATTCCTGTTTTGTTTGTTCCAGTCAGAAATCCAAGATGGCTGCCACTGCTAGACAGTTTAACATAGAATGATATCATGGCTGCCACTGCTAGACAGTTTAATTTTTGAGATGATCAGAATTTAGTTTTTGTACTACAATTCCTTCTGACTGGTATAAACACTGAAACATTTGGTTATTCTGCTGTTACTTGTTTGTTTATGTTAGATTTTTAATCTAAAATTATTCTGGTAGTAATTTGCAATGAAAACAAATTCCTTTGTCAGTGGGAAAACAGCAGTTGACAGAAAAAACAATCCTTTGACAGTAGAAAAACAATCCACTGAAAGTAGGAAAACAATCCACTGAAAATAAAAAAACAATCCACTGACAGTATAAAAAACATCCACTGAGAAGAAACACAATCCATGGGCAGTAGAAAAACAACCCACTGACAGTAGAAAAACAATCCACTGAAAATAAAAAAAACAATCCACTGACAGTATAAAAAACATCCACTGAGAAGAAACACAATCCATGGGCAGTAGGAAAACAGTCCACTGACAGTAGAAAAGCAATCCACTGACAGTAGAAAGACAATCCACTGACAGTAGGAAAACAATCCACTGACAGTAGAAAGACATTCCACTGACAGTAGAAAGACAATCCACTGACAGTAGAAAAACAATCCACTGACAGTAGAAAAACAATCCACTGACAGTAGAAAGACATTCCACTGACAGTAGAAAGACAATCCACTGACAGTAGAAAAACAATCCACTGACAGTAGAAAAGCAATCCACTGACAGTAGAAAATCAATCCACTGAAAATTAAAAAACAATCCACTGACAGTAGAAAAACCATCCACTGACAGTAGAAAAACAATGCACTGACAGTATGAAAACAATCCACTGACAGCTAGTAGAAAAACAATCCACTGACAGTAGAAAAAGCAATCCTTTGACAGTAGAAAAACAATCTACTGAAAGTAGAAAGACAATCCACTGACAGTAGAAAAACAATCCTTTGACAGTAGAAAAACACTCCACTGACAGTAGAAAAACAATCCTTGGAAAGTAGAAAAACAATCCACTGAAAGTAGAAAAACAATCCACTGAAAGTAGAAAGACAACCCACTGACAGTAGAAAAACAATCCTTTGACAGTAGAAAAATAATCCACTGACAGTAGAAAAACAATCCTTTGACAGTAGAAAAACAATCCACTGACAGTAGAAAAACAATCCACTGACAGTAGAAAACAATTCACTGAAAATAAAAAAAACATTCCACTGACAGTATAAAAAACATCCACTGAGAAGAAACACAATCCATGGGCAGTAGGAAAACAGTCCACTGACAGTAGAAAAGCAATCCACTGACAGTAGAAAATAAATCCACTGAAAATAAAAAAACAATCCACTGACAGTAGAAAAACAATCCACTGAAAATTAAAAAAACAATCCACTGACAGTATAAAAAACATCCACTGAGAAGAAACACAATCCATGGGCAATAGAAAAACAATCCACTGTCAGTAGGAAAACAATCCACTGACAGTAGAAAAACATCCACTGACAGTAGAAAAACAATCCACTGACAGTAGAAAACAATTCACTGAAAATAAAAAAAACATTCCACTGACAGTATAAAAAACATCCACTGAGAAGAAACACAATCCATGGGCAGTAGGAAAACAGTCCACTGACAGTAGAAAAGCAATCCACTGACAGTAGAAAATAAATCCACTGAAAATAAAAAAACAATCCACTGACAGTAGAAAAACAATCCATTGAAAATAAAAAAAACTGCACTGACAGTATAAAAAACATCCACTGAGAAGAAACACAATCCATGGGCAATAGAAAAACAATCCACTGACAGTAGGAAAACAATCCACTGACAGTAGAAAAACAATCCACTGACAGTAGGAAAACAATCCACTGACAGTAGAAAAACAATCCACTGACAGTAGGAAAACAATCCACTGACAGTAGAAAAATAATCCACTGACAGTAGGAAAACAATCCACTGACAGTAGGAAAACAATCCACTGACAGTAGAAAAACAACCCACTGACAGTAGAAAAACAATCCACTGACAGTAGAAAAACAATCCACTGACAGTAGAATAACAGTCTACTGACAGTAGAAAACAATTCACTGATAGTAGAATAACAGTCCACTGACAGTAGGATAACAGTCCACTGATAGTAGAATAACAGTCCACTGACAGTATAATAACAGTCTACTGACATTAGAAAAACAATTCACTGATAGTAGAATAACAGTCCACTGACAGTAGGATAACAGTCCACTGACAGTAAAATAACAGTCCATTGACAGTAGAATAACAGTCCACTGACAGTAGAAAAACAATCCACTGACAGTAGAATAACAGTCTACTGACAGTAGAAAACAATTCACTGATAGTAGAATAACAGTCCACTGACTGTAGGATAACAGTCCACTGACAGTAAAATAACAGTCCATTGACAGTAGAATAACAGTCCACTGACAGTAGAATCACAGTCCATTGACAGTAGAAAAACAATCCACTGACAAAAGAAAAGCAGCTTAAAGTGCTGTACATTTGTTTCTTATTTATATGATATGTGGTTTATTGAATGTCTTCGATTTAGATAAAGTCTTGTTTGGAAATAATTAAATTAATTTTATAAGCATGTTGACAATCCCCACTGTAATGAGTTTCTGCAGCAAATGTGTAAGGAAAATCACACAGAAAAGATACCATGCAGTTCTGACCAGTGCACTATAAAGATACCATACAGTTCTGACCAGTGCACTATAAAGATACCATGCAGTTCTGACCAGTGCACTATAAAGATACCATGCAGTTCTGACCAGTGCACTATAAAGATACCATGCAGTTCTGACCAGTGCACTATAAAGATACCATGCAGTTCTGACCAGTGCACTATGAAGATACCATGCAGTTCTGACCAGGGCACTATAAAGATACCATACAGTTCTGACCAGTGCACTATAAAGATACCATGCAGTTCTGACCAGTGCACTATAAAGATACCATGCAGTTCTGACCAGTGCACTATGAAGATACCATGCAGTTCTGACCAGGGCACTATAAAGATACCATGCAGTTCTGACCAGTGCACTATAAAGATACCATACAGTTCTGACCAGTGCACTATAAAGATACCATGCAGTTCTGACCAGTGCATTATAAAGATACCATGCAGTTCTGACCAGTGCACTATAAAGATACCATGCAGTTCTGACCAGTGCACTATGAAGATACCATGCAGTTCTGACCAGGGCACTATAAAGATACCATGTAGTTCTGACCAGGGCACTATAAAGATACCATGCAGTTCTGACCAGGGCACTATAAAGATACCATGCAGTTCTGACCAGGGCTCTATAAAGTTTGATTTTTTATGGGCAGTCCTAGTAAATATATCTAATATGCAATATAACTAATACTGTCATGTGACTTCTAAGAAATATTTGCAAATTACAATAAAAATGTTAGTTTTGGTCTTTAGTGTAAAATATTATCTTTGGCAGTTTTACAAAACATTTCCAATGGCATTGAAATTACCAGGTCTGATGACATTGTCAGAATTAAAGGAATGTTTTAGAAGATATTTCAAAGGAATGTTTTAGAAGATATTTCAAAGGAGATGTAACACTGACCGATTCTCTTACTGGAATTAGCAGTTCTGAAAAAAAACTTGAACTTTTTAACTTTATATTCAGAATCATAATTACTGACTTACTCTTATTAAGTCAATTAAGTTAGCATCAAATAGTTTCTGTTGATAACAGATTCCCAGGAAGTCCTCGGTGGTGACGATATCCCGGGCCAATTCCATGTGATTGTTCTGTAGAACGGTCCTCTGTGGTGTATCCATGACAACACAGATGTAGTACTGAAAAATCCTTTTATTCTCTTGTATTTATGAAATATTTATATAAAATTTAAAATAGGTCAATTTTTTTATATGTGTCCTGTAATATCCTTAAGAAATCTGTTTATAGAAATATGTTCATCTCTTCTGTCTTTTGGTCATCAGCTTTACCTTTCTTAAAAACAGTTCTCAGATTATTTCACAAGACATGGTATTTATTTCATAGTTATAATTTTAATCCAATTTCACTTAAATAAAAAAATTAGCTTTCTCTATCCGTATATCCTGATTGTCCGAGAATTCTTGAATTGCATCGAAAAGTACAAAATATGACCACAAATTGGCTTGTTATTGTACAAACAAATTCCTTTAAAACAATAAATTAAAACTCAAATTCATTGGACGTGGTTAAACATGATATTATCACTGTGAACGAGATCTTTACCAGTGTGAGATAGTATGTGGTTTTTAACTATGATAAATGCTACTCGGCATTGGGCAGTCACTCAAACGTTTTTAAATTTGTCCATGTATCTTATCAAAATTCAAGTTCTATGTACCCAATGAATTATATATATGGTCCTTTTAACCCGTTGACTGATAAGCTTTTTCTTCGTTTTAAGTGGTTTAAATGTTTCGTCTGAATGATCTAATTATATATTATATATTTAGTGTGCAAAATTTGAATAAGATACGTAATTACCGTAAATAGCTAGAATTTCATTTTGTTTTTGAAACAAGTTGACTTGTTTTAACATGATGAATAAAATTGTATAGAATCGTGTATTATTCTTAACAAAACTGTGTATCAGTTGTCATTGAGCATTTGTCATACATAGATATTTAAATATGGAATCTGTTATGTTACCAAATACTAATTAATGTATATGTTAGAGAAATAAAGCATATGAACTAGACAACCTGTGTCTGTACAAGATGAACAAAACCATTTATAATATCTCTTCTTTTATTCAAAATATTTGAATCACAGACTTTTACCCTTGATGTCTTTATGAACGTCAATGAATACTTACATAAGACATATTTATATAATGCTACTCAATCCTTGTACAACCTTCATGTTTATCTAGTCATTATGTCAGTGTTTCAGAGTATTGTACAATTCAATATTATTTTAATTATGGACTATTGAAGAGGTCCATATAAAGCATATTGACTGAATTAAAAGTCAGTATTCAATCTAGAAATTGTTACAAGGGTTTTGAAATATGAAGAAATACACTTAATTAATATAGACTCGAAATTTTACAAAACTTTGATGTGAATACATTAATCAATGTAAATATAGTACTTATCTGGCAAAAACATATAATTTTTTAGCTCACCAGTGACCCGAAGGGTCATGTGAGCTATTGCCATCACTTGGCGTCCGTCGTCGGCGTTGTCGTTAACTTTTCTTCAAAAATCATCTCCTCCAAAATCACTGAAGGGATTGCTTTGAAACTTTGCACACATCATCAGTAAAATGTCCTCTACCAAGTTTGCCCAAATCATGGCCTCAGACCAACCAACATGGCCGCCATGGCTAAAAATAGAACAGGGGGGTCAAAATACAGTTTTTTGCTTATAGTTCAGAAAGTATAACAGATACAGGAAAACCGAACAGACCTTCATTCTTCAGCATCTAAAGCTCTACAAAACACTCTATTGGGTCCAAGTTGTATGATGACTCCTTGTAGGAGGTATTGCCCTTTAATTGTCAAAATTGATGATTTTTGCCATTTTTGCCTCAAAATCTTGAAAATTATTAGAACTAGAGAAAAAGTTAGCATTGCTTAATTGTTCTGCTCTATGAGGGCTACAAAAATGACTTCAGGGTCAAGATTGTCTGATTAACTGTTTAAGAGTTATTCCCCTTGAACTGTATTTTTTAATCTGTTTTAATTGATTTTTAAAAATTTTCTCCTCTGAAACAACTGAAAGTACTGCTTTGAAACTCTGTACACATCATCCATCAAATGTCCTCAACCAATTTTGTACCAACCATGGCTGCAGATTAACCAACATGGCCACCATGGCTAAAAGTAGGACGGAAAGGGGGGGTAAAATACAGTTTTTGGCTTATATTTAAAAAAGTGTAACAGATACAGGCAACCGAAGAGACATTCCTTCATCTGCATCAAAAGCTCAACGAAACACTCCATTGGGTTGAAGTTGTATGAGGACTCCTTATAGGAGTTATTGCCCTTTAATTGTCCAAATTGATTATTTTTGACATTTTTGCCTCAAAATCTTAAAAATTTTTAGAACTAGAGAAAAAGTTAGCATTGCTTAATTGTTCTGCTCTATGAGGGCTACAAAAATGACTTTAGGGTCAAGATTGTCTGATGAAGCGTTTAGGAATTATCCTCCTTGTACATTTTTTTAATCAATTTTACTTGATTTAAAAAAATCTTCTCCTCTTTAACCAATGAAAGGACTGCTTTGAAACATTGCACACATCATCTTTAGGACGTCCTCTACCAAAATTTTGCAAATCATGACACCTGACTACCTACATAGCTACGTTGGCTTAAAATAGAAAAAATGAAAAAAAGGGGGGGGGGGGGGGGGGTGGGAGTTGAGAGAGTTTTCGACTGATAGTTAAAAAAGTATAACAGGTACAGCAAATTTAAAGTGAACCTCCCTTCTCCCTCTAAGCATCAAAAGCTCCTCCTTATAGGAGTTATTTCCCTTAAAAGGTCAAAATTAATGATTTTTGCAGAAGTGTTGGGCAATTCCTTATAGCAACTAAAAGCTGGATAAAAAAGGTTTGTTTGGTTTCAGGTTCAGGTGAGCGATACAGGCTCCTGGGAGCCTCTAGTTTAAATGTGTCAAAATCTTTGGAATTTCCTCTAGGAACCATTTCTTGAATGAGGACTGAATGCGTACATATCGACCCAATTACTGTTATATTTTTTGTAAAAATGTTGTCTTATGTACCAATAATAGCTGATGAGTTTTATACAGCTATTTTCAATTAAAAAGAACAGTTCATTAGAAACTTTAAAATTTTAATCTTTAAACAAAATAATTTATTGTTTAATAGACAAGAATTGTATTCTTGTAGTGGAAGCAAAATTTAGCCAATCAATTTTCAAGAAATTGAATCATCAGAATATACATAGTTCTGGGATATGATTTAATAAATGTATATGGTGAAGGAGCCATTTAAATGCATGATTTTTATACACCCATCTATGGCCTGTTATGGTACGTATACAAATGTCTGCCTGTCTGTCCATCCATCGTCCACATGCCACACTGTATCTTGGGAATGCCTTTACAGATTATCTTCGAACTGCCCACAGTTGTTAGTTATATTAGCCTCATGGTCTGTATACTTTTTGGTAAATTTGTAATTTTTTCCTTATAATGTTACGAGACTTTGTATATGAAGGATGATTTTTGAGTTTTTGAGAAAGCTTTCATCAATTTTCTTAAATTTTTTATATTTTTATACCCCGAAACACAGTGTGGTTTTGTTTAAACTTTGCATAGCTATTTCGTGCAATAAAATGAAGACAAAGTTAAATTTTCAGCACAATCCAATTTTTTAGTTTTTGACTCAGGCCAAATTGAAATTATTTTTATAGGTCCAAGGTCAGGGTAAAAATTGTCTTCTGAGATGGACTGTTATCATGTTCAGCTGTTCCTATAGGTTGATTTGTAATTCTGTCAAATGTGTTTTTATGAATATTAAAAACCATCCTTCCTGACAGGGTATCATTTAATGTCCCATTAAATGCCCTATTTTTTAAATTTTTATCAGGAACCCATGGTTTTAGTTAGTCATGGTGGCAAGTATTTATTGAGGGAGGAAGCTTGAGTACCCACTGAAAACCCCCCAACATTTTGCCAGAAAACAGGCATTCCTTGTCAATCAAGATTAAGCCTTGCTCAGTAAAACTCTAACTTGCAACCTCAGTGATGACAGGCTTGTGATGAATAGTAGATGACCAACTACTTTAAACACTGGGCCACAGAAAATAACGAAGAGTATTTTGTTATTTAGATTTTAGGGTATATAATGTGAAATTTTCATCTTAATATTTATATTTCATGAGTCTATGACAACATATTTTTCAAATATCATTACTGGTTATATAACATGCTGCCATACCACTCAATTTGTTCACTGTAGATGACTTGAAGTTATCTCCCCTGTTTTATATTTCTTTATTTAAAAACAGCATTTTGATTTTGATATGATAATCTTTCAATGTCAGTTTCATAACATTTGTACTTTAGCAGTTGCAGGTTCCACTTATTTTAAGGGTAAAAACATATTATTATTTCATTTGGCTCGTGCAACGGACAAGAACTTCTATATTTTGATTCAATTTAAGTACTGTTGGGATTTGGAAATTGTCTCCAAAGTAGTTTTTAGACTTTTCAAAAACACAAAATTCCATTCATGTAACAATACTTAATATTATATCATGCTTATCCAAGAACTAAATGGTTAAATTCTTAACACATAACCTAAGATTGAAATGAAACAAAAGGTAACATGATAGTTTTGTTTAGTGGTATACACAATTCATTTAAGGCCCCTTAAAAGAACATTAAACCTGAAGACCTATATCGATAGAGAAATGTTCTCCTTATTGCTTGCAATGTTTGTTTAAATGATCCATGACAGAAATACCTGTATCTCTCACAAGGTGTTTACAGCACAGGGGGCCATAGTATAGAAATCAGAACAAATATTAGCACAGAGATAAAAAATTAATTCTTACTTTAGATATTGTTTGGATTTTCCATATATGATCTCTTTTGTCAGTCTAAAAATTTTTAAGGTCGGTCCTCAGTTTTGTAATGGGGAAGGGGGGGGGGGGAAGGGAGTGAGAACACCAATATGGAACTTGCTAACTAAATTTTTCCGTCAAACTTGTCACAAGTGGTGCAGCTGAATATTGCCACCAAGAGTTACCGGACATGGAATTTATCTGTCACCAAACCAGATATACATCACTGACTTTGCTTGAAAAGTAGTATAGATTGATTATTGCTGAAGACAAAGCCATTTTCACTGTCACAAACCCATGTCAACACAATGTTTATATCCTGGCTGTAAATGGACTTTGTATTGTATATGCATGACTTCATTATTATTATTTTTTAATTGACATTATTATTTTAAACCAATCAACTGCTGAGAACCGTAATGCAGTTTGAATATTAAGTACAAATTAGAGAAATAAGTATTAATGATGTTAATGTAAGAATATAGCTGCTGATATAGAGGGCAGTGTCATGATATTACGACTGCACAAAGGAAAGTGGTATTGCCTGAAACATTGATGATGCCACAGCCAAAGTCAAGTGATGTCAAGTAGCATGACAATTCCAGTCTAGTAAGAAACTAAAATAGCTATTTCATTGAAGAATTAAGAATCAATGTGTTAGCTGTTTGCTATATGATTGAATGTGGGCCTCATTCTTCTGTATTTTCAGGCTATATACTGCTCGTTTTTTTACCATTATATGACTTTTTTACCTTAAGGTGTACCTGTACATATATTTATTTATACAAATTAAAATTAAACCACTAAGTGTTTCTGATTGTTACTGGAGATGGCATTAATACGACATGATAACACCCCAGGCGTTATCACAGAGTGATAATGGCCTTGTGTCAAATTACTGCAGGTTAATAAATACAAATGTACCAGCTGACATCCTTTTATCCAATTGAAACAAACATGATATAAATGATATGAAATAATATTTATTAATGAAGTGAAATGGTACATATGTGTATACAAACCTCATATATATACTACTTATACATGTACATGTGCTTTTTTACAATTATTTGTCAAATTTTGTACATTTATATGTATCTTAATAATAATACTTATACTGGTACCTAATTCTTGTCCCTAATTGGTACTAGTATTAACATTCTGGATTCCAGTAATATTTAGTATTAGTATGTTGCATAATCTTTCATAATTGCAATTAGATAATGGAAGATTACTTTTGGCTATTACACATTTGCATGATTTAATTTTATAGAATTTGACGAAAATTCAATTATGGAAAATTTGTGTTACTCTACTTGTAATGGAACCTGTCTTGCAGACATCCAAGTGGTAATAAATGTTTTAATTATTATTAAATACCAAATCTTTAATGTTAATTCTAAAAAATTACCCATAATTCAAGATGATGTTGTGACATTTAAATTGTAGATTAACAACGTGAGCACAATTATTTATGCAATGTAAGTACAGTTTATGGAGAATATAAACATAACTTGTGTCAGCCTGCTATTTACACTTTATAAATAGAATTAGTGTTCTTTCGTTTTTGTTGTAGACTCTTATTGTTTCCACGACGTGTTGGACTGGTTGAGTGAGGAGTTTCTTCCAATGCTGCTCGCCTACTGACACTTCTACTGACACTTGGGCGAGTAGAAGACGGTGTTGGTTGCACTGCTTTTCCTGTAATTCCATTGGATTTTCTAACACTACTGTTTCGAGTTTCTTGCGACAGGCGATGTGTGGATTGCATAAGGTCTCTAGTCGTTTGAAGGTCCCTGACCATACTTTTTAGATTTTCTAATGTCTTTTGTTTCTCACTGTGCACCATAGAAAGTTTTTCGAAATGTGCAATCTGTGTACTTATCTTGTGATTCTCTGCTTTTAGCTTTTCTAATTCCTCTGTTTGACTATCAATAATAGTTTTCTGATGATTTTTAGTATGTTCAAGCTGGTTGACTTTCTTTGAATAATCATAAAGTTCATTCAGCATTTTTTCGCCCTTTTGTTTTTCTTGTTGAAGTTCCTTGTCTCGCTGCTTGATTGTTAATGATAAATCGTAAATATGTAACGATAATGATAACTTCTTGTCCTTATCGTTTAACATCACATGACATTTATTAACCTCATCCTCGAGTTTCTCAATCCTCTCCACCATTGTGTCTAATTCATTAATGACGGTGTCCAAATTAGCAGGGGTCAAAAGAGGTCGCTCCATTTCATTGGGAGTTCCAGGTATTGTTGTAATTCCATTGGTTAATTTTAAATGATTGTCAGTTTTTTTGTTTGCAGTGGATTTTATTTGCTGTATTTTTTCATAAATACGTTTGACCCTCTGCTGTAAGTGACCCATATCAAAGCCGGACTTTTCTTCATATATTAAGTTAGTGTTTACTCCTACGTCTACCAACACCGGAGAGGCACTAATGGAGGAGCGTCGGCTGGAAGCTGAGCTCATCATTCTTTTCCTTTCCATTTGTAACTGTGATGCCATCCATCGAAACATCACCTTTTTGTCATTTTCAGAAATTCGTTTGCTCTGTCCGAATTGCTTATGAACAAATGATGCTACTTTTGTTTTAATGTCGGATTCTAGTTCAAACAAACCATCAGAGAATCGAACAGACTCAGCTCGATCTGGAAAACAAACGACCAGATAAAATACGCATATGTGATGTTTTGTCCTGTACTAAATAAAATAATTATGAAAAGAAACTGGACGAATAACAAGAGTGTCAAGTGACAGTTACAAATCTGGATATAGACAACCATATACAAAGCAAAACAAAAACCAAAAACACAAAAACAGAAAGTGAGTAACCCGAACCCAATAAAAACCGTGGGTGCCTTCTGGTTCCCAAGTTAGCAGTGCCTGACTCTAATTAGACACTCATAGAGTTACTCATTGTCATGTGTGGCAAAGAGTCAAATCCATGAATAGTTACATATCACGACAATCACAGTTTAAACAAAGTTGTAAATTTATGCTCCTTTGGATTTAGAAAACAAGTGAAATTGCTAGTTTGACTGATTTAAATGCACATGTGGACTCCTGTTAACTGACAATAACTAGCAGTAATTTACCTGTAAAGGTTTCTGATTAATATGAGTCTATTCTGACAAATTGTTACTTCATGGACTCCTTTTAACTGACAATAACTAGCAGTAATTTACCTGTAAAGGTTTCTGATTTATATGAGTCTATTCTGACAATAACTAGCAGTAATTTACCTGTAAAGGTTTCTGATTTATATGAGTCTATTCTGACAAATTGTTACTTCATGGACTCCTGTTAACTGACAATAGCTAGCAGTAATTTACCTGTAAAGGTTTCTGATTTATATGAGTCTATTCTGACAAATTGGTACTTCATGGACTCCTGTTAACTGACAATAACTAGCAGTAATTTACCTGTAAAGGTTTCTGATTTATATGAGTCTATTCTGACAAATTGTTACTTCATGGACTCCTGTTTACTGACAATAGCTAGCAGTAATTTACCTGTAAAGGTTTCTGATTTATATGAGTCTATTCTGACAAATTGGTACTTCATGGACTCCTGTTTATTGACAGTAACTAGCAGTAATTTACCTGTAAAGGTTTCTGATTTATATGAGTCTGTTCTGACAAATTAGTACTTCATGGACTCCTGTTTACTGACAATAACTAGCAGTAATTTACCTGTGAAAGTTTCTGATTTATATGAGTCTATTCTGACAAATTGGTACTTCATGGACTCCTGTTTACTGACATTACTAGCAGTAATTTACCTGTAAAGGTTTCTGATTTATATGAGTCTGTTCTGACAAATTGGTACTTCATGGACTCCTGTTTATTGACAATAACTAGCAGTAATTTACCTGTGAAGGTTTCTGATTTATATGAGTCTATTCTGACAAATTAGTACTTCATGGACTCCTGTTTATTGACAATAACTAGCAGTAATCTAACTGTGAAGGTTTCTGATTTATATGAGTCTGCTCTGACAAATTGGTACTTCATGGACTCCTGTTTACTGACAATAACTAGCAGTAATTTACATGTGAAGGTTTCTGATTTATATGAGTCTGCTCTGACAAATTGGTACTTCATGGAATCCTGTTTACTGACAATAACTAGCATTAATTTACCTGTGAAGGTTTCTGATTTATTTGAGTCTATTCTGACAAATTGGTACTTCATGGACTCCTGTTTATTGACAATAACTAGCAGTAATTTACCTGTAAAGGTTTCTGATTTATATGAGTCTATTCTGACAAATTGGTACTTCATGGACTCCTGTTTATTGACAATAACTAGCAGTAATTTACCTGTGAAGGTTTCTGATTTATATGAGTCTATTCTGAAAAATTAGTACTTCATGGACTCCTGTTTACTGACAATAGCTAGCAGTAATTTACCTGTGAAGGTTTCTGATTTATATGAGTCTATTCTGACAGATTGGTACTTCATAGACTCCTGTTTACAGCTGCTTTCTAACATGGCTGCAAGCCAGGGGTAATTCTCTGTGATAATTTCTACAAACGCATCGAAGGCATCTGGACCTCTCTTTGGTAACAGTTCTAACATCTTAACAACCTGTTCACTTTCTGTTTTTTCTGCCTAAAGTTAAAAAAAAGAAATATCATTTGCAACTATCCTGAAGATTTATAACTATTATTAGGGGCCTTGGTGGCCGAGTGGTTAAGGTAGTTGCAGGTTTGAGTTTCACTGTGGGCATTTAGGTGCGCTTGACTCCAATCTTAATTGACCAGGATTGCCAGTTTTCCTTCTGAAGTTCAAGGGTTTTCTCTGGGTACTTCAGCATCCTCCCCAAATATAACCTGGACGCCATGATACAGCTGTAAAATTGCCAAAAGTGGCATTAAGCAAATTCAAACAAACAAACATCATACATGAGACATGATACTTTTATAATCACATATGAGACTTCTAAAATCATTTCTTTGACTTACATTGACTTATAGTCGTACATGAGACTTCTATAATCATACAAAAATAGACCTCTATAATCTTACAATGGACTTCTAAATACATCAGACCTCTATAATCATACATGAAACTTCTATAAAATTACATGAGACTTCTGTAATCAAACATAAGACTTCTAAAATCATACATGAGACTTCCATAATCATATGCACACTTATATAATACTTCCTGTGTCTTTTTATCATGCACGAGACTTCTATAATCATACAGTATATGGACATAATTGTTCGTCACTTGTATAAAAATGACTCAATTTCCGGTTTGGTAGGGCATATACAACAGGTGCGTTCTATAAATTGAAATAAAATTTCCTTACTTAAATTTAACTGTTGGCAAGGGTTAAGGTCTGTAAATGACGTCAGCTTCTTTTGTCGTCTGCTATTGTTTTGGTGCCAAAAAGTTATTATTGAAAGTCATGGCTGCTGCTCGGAAAGAACTGTCTATGGATGTTAAAAATGTGATCGTACAGATGCATAAGAAACGGAAAACAAATACCGAAATATCGAAGACTTTAGACATACCTAGGTCTACTATTTCCAGCGTCATCAAGAAATAAAACGAACATGGAAGTGTTGAAAATCGTGCTGGAAGAGGGAGGAAAAAAGTGTTTACTGACAGAAATTTGAATCAGCTTTCGAGGGAAGTGAAAAAGAATAGGAGACGGACATTGGCAGATTTGACTAGTATATGTAATGAAGGTCACAATCATCGGTTTTGCACAAAAACTATTCAGAGAAAAATGATAGAACTTGGCTAAAAACGTCGCGTTTTAAAGAAGAATGTACTTGTCCGTGAAAAGAACAGAAAAGAGAGAGTTTCGTGGTGTAAAGAAAGGAGATATTGGACTGATGATGAGCACTGGAGTAAATGGGTGTATAGTGACGAATGTCTGATAGTTATTGGTCAGAATAATAAAATTTATGTGTGGCGGAAGGACGACGAAACTTACAACCCGCAACTGGTTTGTCCCAGACCTCAGCGTACGGTGAGTTTGATGATCTGGGGCTGTGTGTGCTATCATGGTATTGGAACTTTATGTGATGTTAAAGGAACTATAAATGCTGCAAAGTATATTGATATCATTGACAATCATCTATGGCCTGTTGTTGCGAGACATTTTGCGGAAAACGAATATGTGTTTATGGATGACAATGCTCCTGTGCATAGAGCCCGTACTGTTAAAAACTACATGACCGAAAACGATGTAAATGTGACTTCATGGCCAGCACAATCCCCTGATCTTAATATTATCGAAAATATTTGGTTACATTTAAAGACAAAGTTAAAGAACACTACAGATGTCATCAATACTTGCGATGAACTGTTAGCTGCAGTAAGATATATTTGGGAAACAGAGGATTTAGATTTAATTGATGATATTTATGATACTATCCCATATCCGATAAAGGAAGTTATTAGGATGAAGGGTCATATGACAAAATATTAAGGTAGGGTTTTAAGTATTTACTTGACAAATTATAATCGAAGTATTATACATAAATTTTAAAAATTCCCGCCGCCATCTTGAAAGTGAGGAACAATTATGTCCAAGTACTGTAGATGTGACTTCTAGTATAAAACAAGAAATTAAAAATCAAAGTTATATATAAGAAAATGACAGATAGGGGAAGACTTACAGTAAAATATCTTTTATGTGAAATGTTGGGTTTCAATACATGCATTTGTTTTTATACCCCTGCTCCCCATAGGAGATAAGGGATATACTGTTTGTGTGTCTGTCCGTAATCATTATCTGTTACATTGTTTTCAGCAATGGTAATGATACAAAACTGAAATTTTGTCAGTAGCTTCTATGATTATGCCTTATTTTAGAATTCATTTTCAGACCTCTCTAAATCCTACTTAGTCTTTACTGACTGGTATAGTTATAGTTTTATATAAAGTTTCAGAGCTGGGGTATCATCATAGAGCTTTAGCTCACAGTAATACTTGCTGCAACTCCTGTAACTAATGATCAGAATTTTATGAAACTTGGTAGTAATGATGTACACCATATGTTGTGCATATGGACAGGACGTTGTGATCTGATATTTTTTTGTAGGCATTTTTCCCTTTTGATATTTTTTGTAAGAGTTGTGCCTCTTAAATGTAGAAATTTCTCAAAATATATGTATTTGACAAACTTGAATGTAGAAATTTCTCAAAATATATGTATTTGACAACTTATAAGCGCTTCTTCTCTCAAACTACTGATCAGAATTTGTTGAAATTTGGTAGGAATGAAGGACACCATATGTAGTTGTGCATATCAACAGGAAGTTATGACTAAAATATTTTTTGTAGGAGTTATACCCCTTTGAACTTTGAAATTTCTCAAAATATATGTATGAAGCATTTATTTACTAATAAGTGCTTCTTCTCTCAAACTACTCATCAGAATTTGATGAAACTTGGTAGGAATAAAGGACATCAGTAATATTGTATGAAAGAACTCATATGCACTTAGAGTCAGAAAATACTGATAACAATTTTATGGAACTTGATAGATATTTGGGAGTGTGGAGTATGTAAGCATGCTCACTCAGGTTCTTAAATTGAACACAGAGGTCTATAGTAAAAAGGTTACTGACTGCAGAAGTCTGAAGTAAAGAGGTTATTGACTACAAAGGTATAAGAGGTTATTGACTACAGAAGTCTAGTTTAGAGGTTACTAACTACAGAGGTCTATAGTAAAAAGGTTCTTGACCACAGAGGTATGTTGAGAGGCTACTGACTATAGAAGTGTGTAGTTAAGAGTTTAATGACTACAGAGGTATATTTAGTAAATACGTTACTTATTAAAGAGGTCTGTGGATGAGAGGTTATTTATTACAAAGCTCTAGTTTAGGGCTTTTTTACTAAAGACGTCTATAATTTAGAGGTTATTTACTGCAGAGCTCTACAAGTGAGGTTAATGACTACAGAGACAAGATAATGACAATACAATTCTGATATTGTTTTACCTTAATTATTTCCATCATGTTTCTTTCAAATATTTTACGTTGGTACATAGCTCCGAGCAGATCATCTGTCAGAATTAGGTCATTAGACAACTGACGAAAATGTCGCTGTAAGACAGTTCTCTGAATTTCATTCATGGTGCTTCTTGCAAATGCGTAGCTAGCTGTCTATTGGTAATGATACTCCTTGTCAGATCAAATAAACATAAGCTTTTATCCGGTTTCTAGGACCACTGAAGACAATAACCATTATTGCCTGGTTTATTTTTGGCCCAGTTTTATGTGGTTTTTCTCTTCCTTTGTCATATGGAATTATGGCAGAGTCTGGGACGGAAAGACAAAACATTGGTACTAATCCATTGCAAATATTGGTTTGAAGTCTTAGTTGATCAGCTTGTCATTAAATCCTTAGATATCAGTTAAAGTATATAAAAACATATATAAAATATGGTAAAGTACCTAACACTGATATGTATGACAGCACTGTTCTTTTGGTTATATAATTCCTCAGAATATGGAAAGGATGATGGTAGATTTCAGCTGAGTTGACATATAGATTGTTGCATCACGTTCACTTTTAAAACAGTAATTTGGCTAATATTTTGGACATAAAACCCCCTTGTTAGATCATCATTAAAGCTTTGTATGAGATTAATAAAACTAGTTCTTTATTTTAATTCTCAACCAATTCAAAATATGGATTAAATTTAGTGCAGGATTAATCTTTAATCCTTGAACTAATGTTCTACAAAGCACCTGACTTTAAGCTTAACAGTTTGATGAATTTAAAGTATATGCTTAACACTGATCATTATACTCTCGCCTTGTTTGACATGGATAAAAAGTTGATAAGGTCATGTCCATCTGTATGTTCTGGGATTATTTGTTTTATTGTCCTGCAGTTATTTGTTTTATTGCCCAGTGGTTATTTGCTTTATTGCCCTGCAGTTATTTGTTTTATTGCCATGTTCATAAACAGTGTGGAATCTTTTTTTTTTTTGCATCAATTTGTAAAATATACATGTTGGTTTACAGATCACCGAAGTGTAAAAGGGTTTTCTCAAATTAGGTGCAGATTTAAATTCACAGAAGGGTTTTTTTTTGTTCCCATTTTTCATGCTTCCTCCCATAATAAAAACTGAATACCATGATATAGGTGAAAAATTGCTGAAATTGGCCATTCAAACAAACAAACAAATTCACAGAACAATTTTGTCTTCAACCCATATATCATAAACATTAAAAACATCATCATCTCTTTTGGTATACAGCAGTAATGTCAGTAAAAGTTTTCACATTACTCTCACCAAATAGTTTTTGACCTGTTCATCATATCTATAATGAATTACTTGTACTATGTTCATAACTAACTGCTGCTCCCCCCTCCCCCCCTTCACCCAGCCCCAAACATCAAAGTCTTAAAGGAAAATTTAGGAACACATGAATTCTAGCAGGTGAATGATAAATTTTTCTAGATTTTCTAAGGTTGTAGATATTTATTCAGGTAAAAGATTACTTAAATATTCAGGCATATCCCCATTAACAATATTATACAGTTATGGCCTTTAATGAAGCTAATATCCATAATTATTTTAAAAATCAAGAAAGGGTTATTTTTGTGATGTCCTCAGGACCGAGGAAAAATAACTCTTTCCTCTTTCGAGATTAAATAATTTGGATATTACCTGAAGTCGCTTCAAGGCCATAACTGTATTATTATACTGAACTAAACACAAACAAGAACACATGAATATTTTTAAGGGGACTGGGTAGTGCTTTTAAATTTGGCGCTCTTTTGCACATCGAACAAATAAGTAGTTATTTCCCATTTCAAAATAGGTAGCGTTTGGGCAAAATTGAACAAATAAATAGTTATTTTGTCTTCGTGCAAATTCCCAGACAGCTATTTTACACATGTGCAGTTTTGAGTGAGAAAAACACAGTTATTGTTTTTAATACTGGTTTCCATGGTAAAGTATAATAATATAAAATCTAGACAGTTTATTCCATTTCCTTCCAATACAGGTTTATTCTCAGCAGTATTGTTAGATACATCGGAGCTCAGTCTGTGTAACATGTGGCGTAGTAACATGGAGCGAACATAACAGCTGATTTTTAATCAGATTGTGCGGAAGTTTTCAACTTCAGTAGCTAGAACTACTGATTATTGACAGCTCACACTGTTTTTTGACAAGCCGTTTAAGTTATTGAAGTTATACTGTATATTTATACAGTTATTTAAGATTCCTCATAAATCATGGTTTCTGCTCAATTCCTCGGAAACTACTGAACCAAATTTTACGAAACTTGGTACATATCAAGTACACCATATGTAGTTGTGCATATTACAAGGAAATTTTTATCCTCAAAATTTTGTGGGAGTTATGGCCCTTTGAACTTAGAATTTCAATAAATTCCTTTTTAATCTGTTTTCTGCTCAACTCCTTTGAAACTACTGCTCTAAATTTTATGGAACTTAGTATGTAGCAAGTACACCATATTTAGTTGTTGGAAATTTTTATCATCTGGGTCAAATCTGGGGAATTGGGGGAGACATTGTTTTTGTATGCAAAAACAAACTTTAATTTAAAAATTTGTTTTTTAGGGACCTCTGAGTTCATATTTAACTGATTCTTTCTTAAGTCTTTCTGGAGATATGGATAGCGTATATATTGTGGCAAATAGCTGAATTTGTGGCTTCCTTATGATAACCATAGAAAGCCTTTACCAAATTATTTCATATTTGGAAATATCTTTTGGACCACTACACACATTTTGAGTTCAAATTTGATTGATTTCTCTTTTGAGTTGTTCCAGAGTAAGCTTTCACCAAATCATGAAAACTTTGAAAATGTTCTTGGGACCACTAAACACGGATGGAGCTGAAATTTCATTGATTTTAGTTTTCTCAGATTGGGGACATCTGTGTCCTATGGACACAATATTATTTTTAATTTGTATCAAGTATATAGACCACAGTGTACTATATAACAAATTCAAACAGGGATAGAGCTTAACTTTTTTCCTGCAGTAGCCAGCTGGGCCCCTAGCCTGAAAAAATCCAGGAGCCCAACAATCTATTTAGGGCCCAACTTTTTTCAGCGCAAGTGTGTTTTAACTATAAATTATATGATCATATGTACAAATTTGCTTATGTACATGAATTCAGAAGTTATTGTCTTGTTTTGATATTGTTACTACCAATACCTTGGATCACTACATACATAATTAGATATCTGAGTCTGTTGGAGGCTTGTATTTTGTTTCCAGAAATTAAGATTATCTCTCAGAATGTAGGAACCTCCCCCCAAAGCTACCGGCTATTTGACTCAAAATCCTACATTTCTTGCATTTTTAGCTACCTTTATTCTTCAATATATGGAATTTATAAAACAAATTAACTTATTTCCATTTTAAGTATGCAGGAAAATGTCCACCCATTTTCATTCTAGATTTAAGATTTGTAAGACAGAAAAGACTGCCACAGATCCTAACATTGCACACACAAACATGACAAATGTATGATTGCAATAGCTACAATCTATAGAGTGCTATTGTATTTGTTTTATGTTTTTTTCATAAATAATCGATATTTAAACTATAAACTTGCTATGATAATGAGTAGGATTTAAGTTTATGTGTTGTCTGTCTTGTTTTGCATTAAACAAAACAATAAATGTTTACTATATTTAAAATGTACAATAAATTTAATCTTTCTTTGTGTTGAACAAGAAGTAGAAAATGACATCATTGCAAAAATATGTATATTCAATGGAAAATGTGCTATTATAAATTCTTTAAAAAATTGTAAGTGATATGTTATTCACGGTAATTTAATTAATATGCTAAAAGTTACTTCCAAAATACTAATTATTATTATTGTGTTGTAATCTTGACAGTTAATAGGAAACATCGTATTTAAAACCTCCGGAATAGAAATCATATTTACTCCCGATGATTTTCGTAATTTATTTGCTTTGTACTGGTTTCCGCCAGTAGTAACTCCATGGTGGTATTGACAAAGATAAGTCAGGCGGGAACCAGCTTAGGCAGTTTTGATTATTCCCCTTTGACAAAAAATGTCACGAAAAATATTTCAAGACGATTCCTGATGCAAATGTCAATTAAATTGTTCTATCTATTCCCGATCTGGATTATAATTACGCCACTTCACCAATTATCCCACACGTGCAAAATATTGCCAATAACATTTTTAAGGGACAAAACTTGAAATGTAAACGCAAAATGCGTCTAAGCGTTCGTTGGTCGGTGCATCGTACTACACTTGTTACGTTCGCCAACTGGGCGATCTAGACACAGGCATTTGGTCGCCCAACAAAAATTCTACTCGCATTGGCGACTGGGCGACTGTTAAGTTTCATCCCTGGGGATTTTGTCCGCCTATGCTAAATTATACGGAAGGGATTTTGTCTGTCCCCCGTTTCCGGACCCTTGGTACAGAAATGTGAATTAATTTGAAAACACGTCATTAGAAAGGGAATTACCGGTATAAAGTAACTTTCCAACATTTTTTCAAAGAAAAAACATTATAAAAATATTTCATAAAGGATATCTTAACTTAATTAATACATATTGTTGAACTATATGATTTAATAAGTGTATCAAAAAAGTTATAATCTGTATCACATGCCATATCACTCTCGACCAATGTCAACCGCACCTGGCACATATTGGTATCTCGGTATGATACGGCACATGATATGGATTTTGACTTCTATTATTCTCTATGTATTATTAAATATTTCATATTTGACAGTGTCTATGAAATAAAAGACATATCATCTTGGGTTGATACAGAGTGCTAATGTTAAATCTGTTCCAATCTGCCTGGTGCTTTCAGACACACTACAAAACAGATATAACTTTTATAATATATATTTGTATATGGTGGTTAGTAAGAATCTGATATTGTATAGACTTCCATTCAGAGCACACCATATGGCATTAAATGAAAACTAATTTATTCCTAATAAATATTTATTCCTATTGAATTTACTACTTGTGGAATAAACCCAGTATAATTTGTTGTATAACTACAGCTGGATTCTGTTTGGAAGCCAGTGTATATTTCATATAGTCTATCACCTTTTAGACGTATGCTAAATTTGCTTCATTTGTCACATCTTCTGGAGATTTTTTGACAGGAAAAAACTCATAAATAAACACCATAAGTATGTGGTACTTGTAATAAGGGGCCTATCTGCATTCTAGCAGGTAGCAGAATGCATTACAAACATTACTGGTCAGATAGTAGTTCTCGCCATTAAAATGGCAGAAGCAATTCTCGCCATTTTGGTGACAGTGCCGTTTATTTTTCCATTAAATACGATGGCAAAGGCTTCATTTGATAGATTTCACCATCTTCTATCCAAAACAAGTTATGTTTATTACTTTTAAAATGCTAATTTTTCACAGAAACTGTCAAAAGATCTGGTGGCGAGAATTACTTTCCGGCGAGAACTACGCTCCAGTAGTCTTTTAACTTGTCTTGTGTGCCTTATTCATCTGTTGAAGACACTTCAGAAGCCAGCAGCCGTTCCAACATCTTCCATGTTTATTTTCAGAATACTAAAATCACTATACAATACTATAATCCACAGGAGTTCTGAATGAAATTTGGAGCTTGAGAGGGTAAAAAGTGTATATCCGTGGTAACTAGTGTATATACAAGGTCAAAAAGTGTATATACCTGTCGCAACAAAACTTTGTGATATTCATCCGGAAGTGAAAGATATACTAGAAATACCACGGCAACAAACCAATCAGAATCAAGGATTTTTATATAAGATGTTAATATATGCAATAAATGACATTCAAATATTGAATGTCCATCTTTTCTGTAAACATGAAATTGATTATACATGTGATTTGCTGCAAATTAACTATATTTAGAAATCAAACAGGAGCATATTTGGAATGTGCTACAAAACTGTCTTGATACCCAAGTTGTTCTTACTGTGATTGTAGCCCAAAAATCCTTCATTTAACATTGAATTTACACACTATCAATTTTGATTTTCTGCCGCTGATTTTGTTTAACATCCCTTTTTTGGGTAAAGCAACCCAAATTTTTAACTAGAGAATTTAGTATCCTTTTAAAGTGGTATGTAATGGGAGATAACTGTATAGTATAAACTGAACTGTAGAAATAAAGGGAGATAATCAAAGTATTGTTATGGGTTCATATGAAAATCATGAAGGTATTAATGTAAAGTGCATAAGCTATGGGTGCCGCCATTTTATTACACCAAATACAGCATTACTGGGTCACAACACCTTCGACTGTCTTGGTAAGAATATGACAACTGCTCAAACCTGGGTCATCCACAGATGATCTGTTTGAAAATTAAAATAAATTGTCTGGTTATATGTGATTGGTTAAAATTGATTGTTTTAGTGAATATATTTTTTAAAGAAATGCAATCTGTGATTTTAATATTATACGATACAGAAGTTTCAAATTCATTTAGGGGAAGAAATAAATTTGTTTTTAAACATTGAGGTACACCTTGGAAATTTGAAGAATAAGAGCCTTGCATTTCTACCTCTTTCTGAGGCTTAACAGATAAACTGTATATTTTCTGACAATGTAAGAATATTGTTTTTATCCTGTAAACCTAAAATACATTTTCTACTGATGAAAAATATGAACTTCAAGTAGGTTTTCCACTTGAAATTTATAGCAGGTATTCAGGTGATACACAAACAAATTCTGCATTCGACAACATGCCGTAAACCAGAACAGACTACTAAATATCATTAGAAGTGAGGAGAGGGTACCAGGAGACTTCATTCGTCTCTGCTAATAAAGAAAAAATTTATTAGCCTACTTCTTTTGAATTGCAAATCTTATGATTGAAGGATAATAATTATGTGGGGATAACTCCGTATGAAACTAGTTCAAAGGTTTGAAAATATGCAATACTTTATATTTCACACAAACTGTTAGTTTTTTTTTTTTTTCTTTAGATTGATTAATATATATTAATAAGTTCTTTTAATACTTAAAATACTGCCTGCACATTAAAGAAACTATATTTAACATTTTAATGTTTAGAACATTTAATTATAAAGTTATCTCCCCTTAAAACAAATTTGTATTGTATTCTTTCCAATGACCATGGCCTAATATGAAATGTTATGTGTATTCCTATTGTATTTCAAGCTGAAGATAAAAAATAACAAGAGGCTCTAGGGTTCCTATATTGCTCACCTGAGTAAAAGATGTCCATAAAGCAAAACACAAATTTTTGTTTTCTGGCAATATGGAAAGTTCAGTTGTAAAGAAATGAGGAAATTAATTTGTGGCACTTTCCCCATGCATTACTTCTACAAACTACACTATATTTGGTTGTGTATTTTCAGAGAAAAGTTTTAATTTTAAGCCAGCAAGAAATTAGGATTCCTGGTAGTGGTCATGTGTAATGCCAAAATTGCATGACTCGAGTATACTTTTTAAATTACTTACTATACTTCAATGTTTCAAAGTTACTGTCCCTTTAGTTCTAAATTTTCAGAGGAAGCATATTTTTATCAAGTTAAACAGTCAGAAATAAGGATTGCTCATGATTGGTTAAAAGTTTCATTGTCATCTCCAAATGTGGTTGTGACTTTGTAGGATTGAAGTATAATAGGCTCTTTACAAATATTGTGCTACAGAAGGTCCGGGGTTCTCTTAGGGCTCCATCTTCCTCCCCCCCCCCCCCCCCCCCAATAAAAACAGGACGCCATGATACATCTGACAAATTGCTGAAAGTGTTGTAAACAGCATTCAAACAAAACAAATATTGTGACCATTGTCATCCATACACTTTTTAGATTAAAATTTCTTCTCTGAAACCATCAGCCAATTTTAACCAAGTTAGCGCAAATGATTTATCTAAATTTGTTTGTACAAATGAACTGGTTATATAAAAAACCTGGCCTCCAGAGACAAATTCTGATAAGCTGAAAGTCCTAATGTAAAAAACTTGGTAAAATGATATGTACATAAAGTCCACTACAAAGATTCATCTTTTCAACTTGACAGTCCTACTGGCATCACCAAATGGGACTATAGGTCTGTCAATCAGTCTGTCACACACTTTTTTCTAAATGGTTGCAATTTGGTATGAGTGACAACCGTCATGAGTTCCGGTTTGATGATATTTATACCCTGCCACTTCGTGGTATTATGTTATACCCTCCTTATGGGTACGAGTGTCTGTCTGTCTGTCTGTGTCTTTGTGGTTTTCCAGGTGAAAACGCGTCAATAGATTTTGTAGTTTTAGACTTCAAGGATACTTCAAATTTTTTTATGCCCCCCCCCCCCTCACGAAAAGTCATTTCAGTTTACCCTTGTCCGTCAGTGGATCTGTTCATTCATCCAGATTAGCTTCTCCAGCTAACTCCTCCTACAGTTCTACGGATACAACATTAATATGTGCAAAATGTTTGTATGTCTAATGGCCGAGGTCTGCAGGGACAAAGGAAGTTAAAATATTCTTAAAACTATAGATAGTTGGACTAAGTCGGTTTGCAGACCAGATAACTGAGACAAGGGTACATGTCTTGTCCAGCTGTCTTCTTCATTTTTAAATCTACAGCATTTATATTTAAAAGCAGTGTATGTACACCAATGGATATTGATTGCCATTCAATTTTCTTGATTTCCATTCAATTTTCTTAACAATCTCTGTGTTTGGCAACACACTGCTCAAGTCACTGGTCAGGCAGGGGCATTGTTTGTGTCTTACAGACACACTATACATTCTAAAAAAGACCACTAACATATCAACCTTAAATTCTCAGCTGCGGAGGCATACTTTTCATCCAGTTTTAGTAAACAGTTAGTGGTTTCCAGATAACTTGAAAATGCATCAACATAAACTTTGCACAGCTGTTAAGTACTATCAAATAAAGATCAAGTTCAATTTTCAGCACAATCCAATTTGTAGTTTTCAGCTTAGGCCAATATTTTTGGTCAACAGTTGACGGTTTCTCAATTGGCTTTTTTCAAAAGATTACTTGAAAAACAGATTTTGTTAAAACTGCACAGCTGTTAATTACTATAAAATGAAAATCAAGTTGAATTTTCAGCACAATTCCATTTGTAGTTTCTTAGTTGTGCCAATTTGAAATTATTTTTATTGGTCCAAGGTCAAGTAAAAAATTGTCTTCTGAGATGGACTGTGTTCCTGTATGCTGATTTTTAATTCAGTAAAATGTTCATGAATAATAAAAAACAATGCATGTGGCTGGGTATCATTTAATGTCCCATTAAATGCCCTATTTTTGATTAAGTTATGGCCCTTTGATTTGGAAAATTTCTTTAAAATAGCAGTTTTCCTTGCTTTTTTTTTTAAACGATATTGAGATGAAATTAAGCAGATATTTTAAAAATCAACAAATACAAATATTTCGTTATTTAGTAGATTCTGAGACTCAAATTTTTGATTGATTGATTGATTGATTGGTTGCTTTCTGTCCTAATATATCAGCTATATTTAGGACAAGAGCAATTTATGAACTGAGTTATGGTGATGGGACAGGCAAATTTAATTTCCATTGGAAAGCCTGGACAGTTAGATAAAAACGAAGTACATGTATTTAATCTTTTGCAGAGAAATTTCTTACATAACTTTATATCAGCAATGTCTCATACCAGTTAGAAAATTAGCACTGATAAGAAATTCTTATATGGTGTCCTTATAACGTCAAATGATATATTAGTTGATTTAACCCCAGTTCCCACACGTGCAATGCGACGTTACATCACTTGAGGTTTTACGACATCACAACATTAACAGCTGAATTTTGAAGTTCTGATTACAATAAAAGTCAATTAATAAGACATATCGAGGTCATGTTATGATAAAATATTCAATAAATGTTTTGTTAAAGTATATTTTGTGCACCGTACAAAAATTATCATTTGAAATAAAGGAGATAATGGCTCCTGGAAATATATGTATGAAATTGCATTGCAAATATGAGTTGTGGCTAGGAAATTGAGATGCTGCTTTTATTGTCTTTTATTGAGTTTTACTGTGGGGCATGATGACCATGTGAACAACCTGCTGATTCGAGTCCTTTTTTACAGCAGGCCCTGATTTTACTATCGGACATGATGACCATGTGAACAACCTGCTGATTCGAGTCCTTTTTTACAGCAGGCCCTGATTTTACTATCAGACATGATGACCATGTGCACAGCCTGCTGAATCAAGTCCTTTTTTACAGCAGGCCCATTTATAAACAACATGTACAAGTTTTCCATTAGTATCATATTGTTCCATAATTTCCCTTCCTTTTGGATGAAATCGACATGCTTTGCTGGAGTTTTCACTTGGTTTAAAAAGTTTCTGGCAACGTAAGCATTGTGCTACTCCAGTCTTAGTGTGTCCATTCCTGTGTGATTGTAGACGGGATTTAAAAGCCTCTGTTTCATCAGACGGGTTAGGACAACTCTGTAGCCAATCGCCTTCTATATAAGTCCGTTGACGAAAAGTATTTGGAGCAGTACTAATTTTAGTACTTCGTCCTGTGTTTACATTTTTTGGTTCCTCATTTTTTACCTCATTGAGATGAAAATTTGCCCCTGTGTGTGCCTCATTGTACTTCTTGACAACCTCCTGCAATTTATTCATATGCACTTTTACATTATCTAGTTCTTTTGTCAGCCATTTTATTTCATTTTCTTTTTCAGTTAATTGTTGTTGGATGGATTCTTTCTCCCAGTGAGCTTTAGCGATGGCATTTTTTAAGTATTCAATGTCCCTGTCGGAATATTTTAACATTTTCTCCTGCGATGCCTCTTCATCTTGTTCATCGATAATGCCAGCCATTTGTTTGAGATTTATGATCTTGTATTTTAACGATTCCAGCATTTCTTCGGTTGTAATATTTTCTTGTTGAATACCATTGTCATTTTTCATGCTAGCATGACTGAGTTTTCTCTTATTTAGATGTAACAAATCAAGTAAACTCTGAAGCGCCACCTGATTGGCCAAAGTTTCTTTGTGTTGACGATCAATCTCGTTCATCGCTGCATCAGTTTTTTCTTTCCAGTGATTTCGCTCAGATTGGAGCATTTTGCACATTGCAGTGTCAATAATTTCAGGGGAGATCATTCCGTTTTTGCCAAAGTTTAGTAATTTTGAGACGGTGTGGATTATATCATCATCAATTGGCATGCCATCACAATCCCTTGTAGAAGGGGGTGGGGATGGGTCTATGACTTCCTGTTCCATGTGAATAGACAATTTTCTAAGTCTTCCTTCTGTCATGTTGTAGCCTGTTATGGATTCTACTTTCAGTTTGTATTCTTTTAACTGAAATGAAATTAAACATGTGTATTATGTAATGGTAATATTATCTCATCTTGAAAGGAGTATAAGAAGTCAAACATGTTAAATGAATTGAATCACTTGTTGGAAGAACAGAACACAAGTTTGGATGAGTGTAATATATCTGCCTTATATATACACACCCTGTTACGAAAACAATGAGGGGCTGAGTGGTTAAGGTAGTTTGTCTACTATTGATCACTTGATCTGTCAACACAGAGGTTGATGGTTCGAGTCACACTGAGGGAGGGTGCACACGACTCAAATCTTAATTGACGAGGATTGCCAGTTTTCCTACAGATGGTCCGTGGTTTTCTTCGGGTACTCCAGCTTCCTCCACCAATAAAAACTGGATGCCATGATAAAGCTGAAAAATTGCTGAAAGTGGCATTAAACACCATTCAAACAAACAAAACAATTTCATCTTGACTTGAGTCCTATTATGATGTTTCAAATCAAAGAAATCTTTCAATCGGGCGCTTAAGATTACTCGTCTTATCGTTTTCCTGCTCTAACTGTGGTGCCACTGATGAGTATGACCTGAAGAAATGTTGGTCTCGGGCAGTAAAATTTGGATGCCATTTATACTAGTACACTCAAATTTTGGCGATGAAAGAAGTGTGTTGGTTTAATGGACTTTAATTTTGTTGAAACGCACTGTATTTTATTTTTTAGGAGTTATTTGGTTAGAGCAATAAATGCATGATATTTTGAGAGTAATTTAGCCTTGGGTTCGTTGTTTACATTGCTGAATGAAGGAAAATCACCGAAATTCAAGTATGGACAAAATTCGAGTGTGTGGCCATATATAAACAATTTTGTAGTTTGGGCATGACTACTAAAAGGTGTGGCACATACATTTTCTGTATGTTTATGCATCATTGTAAAAAAGTACATAGTTGAAACTCCCACTTCTATACCTGGATATTTTAGTACTGAACTTGGTAACATAAACATACATTGCATATCACTTATATTAATTGAAAAGACTTCAGTCAATTAACAGTCCACCATCCTTGTTAATAAATTCATCCACTCTACAAAATTCTGATTGTGAAAAACTGCTTGGTGTAAGAATAGATAATAACCTTACTTGGAAGAACCAAATTGATCATTTATGTAAATGCATATCTTCAAGAATACACCTTTTAACTAAAATTAAGAAATTTTTAAACAATAATACTAGAAATGCATATTACAATGGTTATATTCTCCCCTTAATTGATTATTGTTGTATTGTATGGGGAGGTTGTGGAACTGACCAATTGTCTAGGGTAATTAAACTACAAAAGAGAGCTGCTCGAGTCATCCTAGATGCTGACCCATTAGCACCATCAGAACCTTTATTTAAAATACTAGGATGGACGACTGTTGACATAAGAATAAAATATCATAAATATTTGCTGATGCATAAAATCATTAACAGTGAAGCACCAATTTACCTCAAAAATATGTTTAAGTTTTCTGACAACCCGTACCAATTACGTAATAATGCGATAGTAAAATTATTAATTCCCAAACCTAATATTGAATTATACAAACACTCATTTTTATATTCTGGTTCAGTATTGTGGAATGATTTACTTATGAGCTTGCATAATGTAGCAAACAACAACCTTTTTAAACCAAAAATAAAGAACTCGACTAGACAGTGTCTCGAACCATACCAATGTTCTGTACAATATATATGTTATTATGATCAAATTGTCTATAGTACTGTAGTATGAATACACATTGTAATATACCATTTTATATGCTGTTTTGTTTAATAAGTTGTTTTAATGAGGGCCTCAGGGAAGATTAGTTTTGTAAACTAACTGTGTTACCCTCTTTAAATAAAGAATTTATTATTATTATTATTATTATTATTAGAATAAATAAATTTTCGGACTTCTGTGGTTTATATACAATAAACATGGGGTGGCCTCCCTTGCAGAGTTGTTAAGGTAGTTCGTCTACTATTAATCACATGGTCTGTCAACACTGAGGTTGTGGGTTCGAGTCTCACTGTGGGCAGCGTGTCATAGAATGCAATCTTAATTGACATTGCCAGTCTACTACTGAAAGTGAGGGGTTTTCTCCGGGAACACTGGCTTGTTCTCCCATTAAAACTAGACGGCATGATATAGCTGAAAAATTGCTAAAAGTGGCGTTGCACAACATTCAAACAAGAAGCAATAAACCTGTTACTTATGTAATCACATGACAATTTACTATCTTTACTAATTATTTCCCACTGTGATGGCTGCATCACTATGCTGTACTTACAGCCAAACAGAATACAGTTTAATGTATCTAGACACTAGAAAATATTAGTGATAAAAGATTTCTGATAAATAATTTATTATTGTGGGATTGTTAATTCAGAAATCAATATTGAAAGAACTGGTTGAATTTGCTTTTTCAATTATATACAATGTAATATGGTATCAAAACTGTACACTGATTTGTGTTAAAATGTAAGGTTTCCAATTTCTTTTAAATTGATTTTTATAGAGTATACAGTGTGAAGACTTTGTCCATGTTTGTCTGTTGGATTTAAAAGTCTCCTTCCATCTTTGTGAGGTAATCACTTCAGTTTAAGATAACATCATGGAATCTACTAGTCCCCCCTCAGAAAAAATTTCCAGTGTCCTAAATTATACAACCCCATCAGTCTTTCCTAGGGTATACACTTTCTCTGTTCTGACCTGCAGAATGTTTTACAGGGCATTGGTTTCAATTTGATGTGCAGTTAGATACTGTAATGTCGTGAAAAATCATTGTTAAACATACAATTTAGGTTTTAATTGATATATAATTTGACTGTTTTAATTACGATAAATATACAAATGACATTTTGTCAAAATCGATTAGATACCATAACCCAATTTCGATTAAATCTGCAAGGTGAAATTTCAAATAGCCTTCCTTTCCATCCAGGGTAAAGGTATTTTAACTTACTGGCATATCTGAGCCATGTAAAACTTTTCGAGTAAATAAAAGTATTTCTCCTGTATTGTTCTGCAAATTTCCTCTTTATTCAGTCAACCATATGCTGATATACATGTACTACATTTCCCAAACATTTTGATTGATTGATTGGGCATTAATGACAGGTTAAAGTAAGCTGTACACAGGTATAGTAATAGGCAGACATGAAGCTTTAGTTTGAATACACTGATTTGGTAAACTATCTTAAAATAGGTTTTGACTTCTTCAGCTGTACATAAAACTCAAAATAACAGAAAAATCTTACCTTTATCCATGGTGCTTTGAATGTTATGTTTGATCAACTGTAAGAATTAAATTTTAATCTCTGAGGTGTGTAAGAACATTTTAATCTCTCTTTTATTCGGTGTTTCAAACAATGAATAATTAATGGACATTTGAACAGCAGAATTGTTTGATTGGCTGGGATTATATGGAATCCGTTTTTTAAATAGATTGTTTATTTATCCCTGGACCATATTTATTTTGTCAACTATAAGAATAAGTGTACTATATGTATATTATTAATTGGTGTTTTACTGTAATCTTTTAATGGGATTTTCTTTCATTAACAGTAAAAATATCAAGCTAACAGTTGAGAAAAATATTTTAAATGTATATGAGTACCCTGATTTGTTTAATTTCATGGGAGCTAGATTTTATGCTCATTACTTGTTTGTTTGTTTGATTGAATGGTGTTTCATGTGTCTTTCAGTATTTATTTGTGCTCCAATTAATTATTTCTTAATAAAATTTAATTTTGTATTATTTCTCCCTATCAGATCAATAGAAATTGTAATTCATTTAGTACAGAAAGTCTAAAAGATTCTTATATATGTTTTTGGAAAATACTGGGTGATAGAAATTTGATGTCTTTTTGCGAGAGGGGCTATATAACAAACTTTTTCTATCAGTGGAAGATCACATTTTGTCTCTTTGATCTCCATTTTATCCCTGGCTGTCCAATTTATCCCTAAGACCTCCAACTGTTATTTCAATAACTGTTTTACTAGTTAATTTAACTTGATTTTTAATCTAAAATTCTATTTTAAAAAAAGCAATTTACCTTGACAAAACAAATTTGTTTACATAAGGACACTCATTTTTATGCCCCCGCGACGACATGTCGGGGGGCATTAAGTTTTACTCATGTCCGTCTGTCCGTCCGTCCGTCCGTCCGTCCGTCTGTCCGTCCGTCCGTCTGTACGTCCGTACGAATTTCCGTCAAGCTTTTCTCAGAAACCGTACATCAGAACAATTTGAAATTTGGCAGGGTGGTTCAGTATCACAAGTTGTACGTCCTAAGCGACTTTCAGACCTGTCGGACAACTACTTCCTGTTTGGGACTGGGCCGATATGAAAATGTGTTAACATGAGTATGAAAATTTCCGTCAAGCTTTTCTCAGAAACCGTACATCAGAACAATTTGAAATTTGGCAGGGTGGTTCAGTATCACAAGTTGTACGTCCTAAGCGACTTTCAGACCTGTCGGACAACTACTTCCTGTTTGTGACTGGGCCGATATGAAAATGTGTTAACATGAGTATGAAAATTTCCGTCAAGCTTTTCTCAGAAACCGTACATCAGAACAATTTGAAATTTGGCAGGGTGGTTCAGTATCACAAGTTGTACGTCCTAAGCGACTTTCAGACCTGTCGGACAACTACTTCCTGTTTGGGACTGGGCCGATATGAAAATGTGTTAACATGAGTATGAAAATTTCCGTCAAGCTTTTCTCAGAAACCGTACATCAGAACAATTTGAAATTTGGCAGGGTGGTTCAGTATCACAAGTTGTACGTCCTAAGCGACTTTCAGACCTGTCGGACAACTACTTCCTGTTTGTGACTGGGCCGATATGAAAATGAGTTAACATGAGTATGAAAATTTCCGTCAAGCTTTTCTCAGAAACCGTACATGAGAACAATTTGAAATTTGGCAGGGTGGTTCAGTATCACAAGTTGTACGTCCTAAGCAACTTTCAGACCTGTCGGACAACTACTTCCTGTTTGCGATTGGGCCGATATGAAAATGTGTTAACATGAGTATGAAAATTTCTGTCAAGCTTTTCTCAGAAACCGTACATGAGAACAATTTGAAATTTGGCATTGTGGTTCAGTATCACAAGTTGTACGTCCTAAGCGACTTTCAGACCTGTCGGACAACTACTTCCTGTTGCGACTGGGCCGATATGAAAATGTGTTAACACGAGTATGAAAATTTCCGTCAAGCTTTTCTCAGAAACCGTACACAAGAACAATTTGAAATTTGGCAGGGTGGTTCAGTATCACTTGTTGTATGTCCTAAGCGACTTTCAGACCTGTCGGACAACTACTTCCTGTTTGCGACTGGGCCGATATGTAAATGTGTTAACATGAGTATGAAAATTTCCGTCAAGCTTTTCTCAGAAACCGTACACAAGAACAATTTGAAATTTGGCAGGGTAGTTCAGTATCACAAGTTGTACGTCCTAAGCGACTTTCAGACCTGTCGGACAACTACTTCCTGTTTTCGACTGGGCCGATTTGAAAATGTGTCAACACGAGTATGAAAATTTCCATCAAGCTTTACTCAGAAACCGTACATTAGAACAATTTGAAATTTGGCAGGGTGGTTAAGTATCACAAGTTGTACGTCCTAAGCGACTTTCAGACCTGTTGGACAACTACTTCCTGTTTGGGACTTCCTTTAGCGGGGGCATCCGTGTCCCATGGACACATTCTTCAATTTTTTACACATCTTTTTAACCTACATATTTCAACAGATCTGTTAATTTGAACCATGGGGACAATCCATTTGTACAAGATGAACCTTTGTTAAGTTGTTAATATCAAGTTTTAATTAGCAGTAAAAGTAATTGTGAAGTGTATTGACAGCTAGTATTTAAACCGTCTATTTACTGGTAAGGAAAAATGTAATTGTCCTGAAATTGAACTTAGACACAGAATGAAAGTATTAAATAATGCATTATCATGCTAGGTAGGTCTTAATTAATGATCGTTTCTAGCAATGGTCACTACATGTATATGTATATTCAATAATCATTACTTACAACAAAACAAATATAATTGAATAGTTATCTGTCAAATAGACATGTAGGTTTAGAACATAACGAATCGTGGATTAATTATTACTTCTATTTATATACTAATTTCCATTGATTTTGCCACCATTGACAACCACAAATCTCAGTACTAAATGAAATACAATTGGTAGCCACCAAATTAATGAGTGTAATTAAAGCAGCAACTTTTTTTTTTAAAACCATGAAAATTTATAACCCATAAAAATAAAAATCGACAGTATTTTTTATACCCCCTCTCGACAGTCCGGGGTATATAGTGGTCCTCATGTCCCTCCAAATTTGGTTTCCGGATGATTATTCAAAAAGTTTGCATCTAATTTGAATGAAACTTTGGGATATTGTTATATATCAGGTTGGTAAGAAGCCTATCGAATTTGGGGGAAATCCGTCACCTTTATTGTCACAGTTTCTAAAAAATGTTAAAAATTTTTACAAAAAAAATGTTTCCAGACAATAACTCAAAAAGTGTAAAATTGATTTCAATGAAACTTTAGGATATATAATACATATCAGGTGGATATGAAGCCTATTGATGCTGGAGGAATTCTGTCAATGGTCAAGGTCACCAGTCAACATAAAAAGGTTAGAAATTTTCCATTTTTTTAAAAAAAAAATATGTGTGACTCACAGAAATCAAAATCAACAGTAGTTAGTGATTATCTGTATATGATAATTATGTTTGGGCAATTGGTCCATATTGACACATTATTATTCGCCCAGGGTCAGTACCATTAGTTGACTACCAGGTTGGCATAGGTCCATATTGACACATTATTATTCGCCCAGGGTCAGTACCATTGGTTGCCTCCCAGGTTGGATTAGGTCCATATTGACACATTATTTGCCCAGGGTCAGTACCATTGGTTGCCTCCCAGGTTGGCATAGGTCCATATTGACACATTATTTGCCCAGGGTCAGTACCATTGGTTGCCTCCCAGGTTGGCATAGGTCCATATTGACACATTATTATTCGCCCAGGGTCAGTACCATTGGTTGCCTCCCAGGTTGGCCTAGGTCCATATTGACACATTATTTGCCCAGGGTCAGTACCATTGGTTGCCTCCCAGGTTGGCCTAGGTCCATATTGGCACGTTATTTTCCCAGGGTCAGTACCATTGGTTGCATTCCAGGTTGGCATAGGTCCATATTGACACATTATTTTCCCAGGGTCAGTACCATTGGTTGCCTCCCAGGTTGGCATAGGTCCATATTGACACATTATTTTCCCAGGGTCAGTACCATTGGTTGCATTCCAGGTTGGCATAGGTCCATTTTGACACATTATTTTCCCAGGGTCAGTACCGTTGCTTGCCTCCCAGGTTAACTTTACACTTTACACTTTCCTAGGCTAACCCTATTGACTGGCAGGGACATGAATTACTCCTCCGGAGCACCTGAGTTCACTCTCAGTTTCTAGAGAGTTTGTGTCACTTGCTTTTGTTAATGTGTGTGTATTTTTCTGTGTTTGTTGTGTCTGGGATGGTTTTTGTATTAGTTTTTTTTGACCAATTGAAGATTAATTTCCCCCTTTGGTATAACTTTGCAACTTTTGGATTAACATATTAAGACTTTCCCCACCTATAAAACATGCTGATGGGATATAGCCAACAAAATTCCTGAAATTGTTCAGGCCATATATTACTATGACAAAAAAAAAGTACCTGATCGAGGAGACATGTAATATATTCAAAATTCCCTGTGTAAAGTGGTGTATAATACACACCCAGTACAATGTTACAACAAGTGACTCAAGTAATTCAATATTTGACTTCTTATGTATAATTCACATCTGATCTAGTGAGAACAACCATGATGAGTTACAGATCAGGTTTGAATACTGTTATGGTCCAACGAATTATGACAAAGTTATGGCCCTTGGACTTAGAAAATTTCTTTAAAATAACAATTTTTCAGACTTTTTTTCTAAGTGCTTGCAGATATTGAGCTGATATTTTGAATGTAAGTCAACCATAATGATTTACAGACCGAGTTTTCCTGACTTTTTTTCTAAATGCTTACAGATATTGAGCTGATAATTGGTATGTTAGTCAACTATGATGAGTTACGGACATTTTCAAATATCATTCCGCTCCAATGATTTTTTATGACGTTATTGGTCCTTGCAATTAGAAAATTTCTTAAAAATATCAGTTTTTTTAAACGCTTGCAGATATTGAGCTGATATATGGCAAGTTTGTAAACCATGATGAGGTCTAGATAAAGTTTGCATATTGTTCCGGTCCAATGATTTTTGATGAAATTATTGCCCTTGGATTATGAAAATTATATTTGCCAGTAGGGGACTTTCAAGCAATACTATCCACACTTGTTGTATTTGAGAAGCTAATTCCCAATTTGTTTGGTATTAGTTTTACGTGGCAATTCAATAATAAACAGAAAACAAGGCAGAAAATGTAAGGATAATAGTATACAGACACAGTACAGTTGGAAATAAAGCATGCACATGCTGAAAAAAATCCAGTTTCCCTGACCAAAAAAAAAAAATTTTCCATAATTTTTATTTTATGTTAAGAAAATCTGTAATGTGACCAAAAATTAAACTTTATCAGTTGCCTACCAAAGGGTACCAGTTTCTTGGCTAGCTCCATTGGCAGGCTGGCATGATAAAGGGTACCAGTTTCTTGGCTAGCTCCATTGGCAGGCTGGCATGATAAAGGTTACCAGTTTCATGGCTACCTCCATTGGCCGGCTGGCATGATAAAGGGTACCAGTTTCATGGCTAGCTCCATTGGCAGGCTGGCATGATAAAGGTTACCAGTTTCATGGCTAGCTCCATTGGCAGGCTGGCATGATAAAGGTTACCAGTTTCATGGCTAGCTCCATTGGCAGGCTGGCATGATAAAGGTTACCAGTTTCTTGCCTGGCTCCATAGGCAGCTTGGCATGATAAAGGTTATCAATTTCTTGCCTCGCTTCAGTTGAAAGCTTGGATTGATAAAGGTTACTAGTTTCTTGCCCTTCCCCCCCTTCCCCAACAAACAAACTGAAGTTGTGGTAAGCTAATTCCTAGCAACATCTCATCATAAACTTTTTCAAAAATTTCTCAAATAACTAGGCCAACTGCAATTAAAATATTTAAAATATTTTGACATATGACATAAATATCTATAGGAAACTGCAGGGTAGATAAAATATTGTGGTCTTATCTATTGGAGTTTGTACACCTGTCCTACAGTATCTTTTCCAAGGGAATGCCTTATTTTTAAAGGAATGTACAGCCAATGTAGAAATTTCTACAATACAGGAAAAGATTGTTCGTTCCTTTGTTTCCAGTTCCCACAGGAAAGCCTTATATATTTCAAGGTGTTTTCAGCCCTTATAGACGAGTAATGCTTAGAAGTCAAGAATAGACTTACTTGTTGTTATCAGCTTGAAGCTTGGTCCTGAAAGTGTTTTCCTGATAAAGGTATTCCTTGGTTATCAGTTTGGAGCTTGGTCCTGAAAATGTTTTCCTGATAAATGTATTCCTTTGTTATCAGTTGGAAGCTTGGTCCTGAAAATAGTTTCCTGATCAAGTTATTCCTTGTATTACCATTAGTTTAATATAGTCCTATTCTTTTGTTCTATAATGGATCTGTGGCTTTGTTTTCTCAATGTGCTGTGATGACATGTAATTCATACTCTTTGTTATACATATTGGTAATTGATCTCAGTTCTGGGGTTTGATGTACTATACAAACTTGGCAGGTTGATGACAAAGAACAATCCATATCACATTGTAATAAACACACAGTACATAAAATAGTCAGTTCCTTTGAACATAAACAAAATATTATAATTTTGGAATTTCTATATTATTTGTTTAAAGAATGTGCGTAAGTTTAAAGTCCTAATGGTATTCAATGTTTTTTAAGTCTTTTTAAAGTCCCGTTAGTTTGTTAAAACTAACAATACGTAATCTTCTACGGCTCGGTAATTTGAATTGTTTATGTCTAAATCTGTCATGTTATTTAATGTCATACCCCATTGTTGTATTGTCAGGGTTAGATCTCGGATCTTTGAGATTTTATTTTATATAATTCCTAATTATCCTGCTGTAATGGGGTTAGATTGCCCATCTTTCTGACATTTTAATACACTGGGTCAGATATAGATAAACTGTATTAAATTTGTATAAATTTATAAAATATTAATAAAAATATTTCTCTTTTTTATTTCTTAAAGGTCATTATTGGTTAAGTCAGTTATTATATACATTTGATCTGATCATAATTTGGCCTCAGTGTACTTGGCAAAATGTACAACAAATATAGTGTATTTATATTATACACCGGTGCAGGCCTAGTCAGAAAATATATACATATAGCCTGAGCCAAAAAATAAACAGTTATATATGCATGGTTTACTGTTTTGAGGTGAAAACTAAATCGTATTCCAACAATGTCTTGTGTATTGTGTTTATCATGTATTCACAGAATAATCTTGGTATACAATATCTCTATTGAAATAGCTGAATCCAAATTCAGTAGTCTTCAAAATGTTTGCATTTTTGAGTTCTAGACGATGATAATACATTTCGACCTCAGACTAAAGAATCCTGGCATCCTTTTTTTTGCCCATGTCATAAGGGTTAGTAAACCAGGAAAAATCATAGTATCATAGACTGCATATCACCTCCATTTATTGTGGATTTATTTTAGCTGCCTTAATAGGCAGATTACAATAAAATGGGGACTCGGTAGCCGAGTGGTTAATGTAGTTCGTCTACTATTGATCACATGGTCTGTCAACACTGAGATTGTGGGTTCGATTCTCACTGCAGGCAGGGTGTACTAGACTCCAATCCTAATTGACAAGGATTGCCAGTTTTTTACCCCAGGTCGGGGATTCTCTCTGGGTACTGCGGCTTCCTCCCCCAATAAAAACTGGACGCCAAGATATAGCTGTAAGTGGGGTTAAAACACCACTCAAACAAACAAAAACAAACAAAAACAAACAAAATAAAACACACGTATTTGCATTATTTCACCGTGGAAGTATTAAAATTCATGCATGTTGGTGGTTGCCTCCAGTCACTTCAGCTTCTTTGACATTAAAACAGGTTTAGTGATTATGTAAAAAAATTTGAAATTTGATTTTAGGCTAATCTATTAGCACTTCAGCTGAGAAGTTCAATTTTTGCAGCATTAGCATCAATTATTTAAGTTTATATACTTATGCATATCTATTTATCAGCAAACCTGTATTGCAAAACATCCTGGACCAGAGAGCTCCAAATGGTCAAAAGAGTGGGTTTCAGTATACATCGTTTCATATCCATACTGAAAGTTTGTATTCCAAACAGAATACATTGAATTATTTTGTATTTTGGCAGGGTTGCCTGAAGTGCAAATCTAGGTCATAGTATTGTGGGGGGGAAAAAGGTACCAAATTAGTGTAATTAACTCCTTGTACAGCTTTTAACTAGAGGTGAAACAATTCACAGAAGTTTCGATGATTCTCACAGTGTTCCAGCTAGGGGGAAATAGAGGGGCACCATGCCATGCCCTAAAATTACCGCGCCCCTGTGCCCCTCTCAAGTGCCCCTGTGTCCCGATTGGCGCCTCTTATCACTATATTGCTCCAATTAATTTTCTCTTCTAAAATTAGGAGTAATTATAGTGTTTTTATACCTGATTAACTCATTAGACTATTGTCATTTCTTTATGATTTTGATTATATAATTAGTGGTAGACAGTGGGGACTCGTACACAGGTAAAACGGTCAGGCTACTTCCAATTATTGAATATCAACATTGATCCTTTTATAGCCTTAACTATACTTCACAATCAAAAACACAAGCCGATATATCTTTGAACAGGTTTACATTAATGGCCACTGGAGATCAGGGTTTGAAATTATCGGACGTTTTGCGTGTACATTACATTTCAAGTTTTGACACTTCAAAAATGTTATTACCTAAAAAATTTTCGTGTTCATAGTTTTTTGGTCATTTGGCTTAATTACGATCCAGATCGGCAATAGCTAAAACCTTTTTTATTGCCCTTTGCGAGAGATATCTTCGAATATTTGTCACAGCGCCATGTTTATCATTGAACATGCCATTAACAAAAAGTGAAAGCTGGTACCTGACTGCCTTTTTCTATGTTCAAATAGTGTTAATAAAAATACTCGCGCAACCAGTACAAACCAACTGAAAATACGGAAATCTCCGGAACGGATATGAACTTATTTCCGGAACTAGCAAATACAATGCTGCTTGTGTTGAAGTTACAACCACAAAGATTGAAACACAGTAACAAAAAGTATTTTGGCAGTCACTTTTCAATTTATTAAATGTACAAATATATTAAAAAATTTACTTTAAATGAAAACAAAGGAGCAAAACAGCAAACAGAACACATTCAAATAATAATAACAACAAAAGTGCAACAACAGCAATTACACACAAAAATATGCAAATGCGCGAAAAAGTGCCCTTCTTATGCGCCCCTTTATTTTTTTAATCCTAGCTGGAACACTGTTCTCGGTATGTTTGCTGTGTTCAATTTTTCGATACAGTTGACCCTGATTTCAGTTTGGAACAATTTTGACAATCAAATTGGGTGTTTTAAAATAATTGTCCCATTGAAATGTTAACTACAAAATTATAGCTTTCCTTCGCTACACAGCGTGAATCCTGAGCTCGCTTTGAAAGGCAACTCAGTCTCAGGCGAACAAGTCCCCTTATCGTGGTCCAACTTCATCCGTGTTCATCATAACAAAAAACCGAAGTTAAGTCACCCTGTCTTTTTGAACAGTTATCTATGTCATAATTTTATTCCCATTTTGGCCAGGAATCTACTTTATTTTTGTCATAGCATCATGTTTATTATGTTCAAGCGGGGAATAATTAAACATTGTAAGCTGGTTCCCATCCAACCATACTTTGTACATAAAGCATCGCGAAAAAATACGAGCGGAAATCAGTTCAAAATCTAAAGAAAATATTAATTCTTTCCAGGGAAGATATGAACTTTGGTGCCGGGGATTGCAAATACGATGCTGATAGTATTGCATCGCAATAAAAATTAGTACTTTGACAGTCACTTAAAAAATAAATAATTTTAATCTGATTAAATACATGTATTTGTAATGGTGCATTTATATAACATACATGATATTATAAATGTTGACAATGAGGTCATTTTCTACTTTTAGTTCTACTTTATAATTCAATTAACTTGTGTACTAATGACAAGCAAACATATATTTTATTGAACAATTGTGTAGCAGTTGATTCTTTTCATTTGTAATGTTGAATATATATGTAAATGTTTGATATAAGAAGACTGATAAGTTAATCATTCTGTTCTGGTAATTTGTTGGTACTTTATCCTCATTAAAAAGGACAAGCTTCTCCATCTAATTCTGAACTACGTGTAGCATGAGCCCTGTACCTTGAATAGAATTGTGGACATAAAAGCTGTTGGCTAGATGACAAACCAAAATAATAAGGGTTTAAATGTTTTGCTTCCTTGAAGTTAACGAGAAAATGAATCGTATCAAAATTAATCGAATCATCACCCTTGTATCGTGATACATATCATATCGTGGGTAGGTGTATCGTTACAGCATTACTTTTAACCTATATCTGTACAACTTCAAAATAAGATTGCATACATATCAATGTTGTGTACCTTTTATTATGTAATTGTTCCAGGAATTTTCCCCATTTTTCCAGACATTAGAACAGTCATTTTGAAGCGAATTGACCGAAGAGGGTACATGTACATATTTTTTGTAATCAACTATTCTTTTGATTCATAAAATTAGTTTTTGACATAATCCACTTTGCAGATTATTCAATGTGAAGAGTAAATTAAAAATTAATTATATGAATAAATAAAGCCAAAATAAATAATAGCTATTCCTTTTAAAAAAGCCACTGCATTAATTTTGCCCCACGTTGTCAGGGTGACTTGGTGAGCCTCTGGTTGAAAGCTCACATATTCATGGTGCATTGACTTCAGGGAGCCTCTGGTTGTATGCTCAATAGTCCTGTTGTAATGAATCCTGGGAGCCTCTGGTTGTAAGCTCACACAGTCATGGTGCAATGACTCCTGGGAGCCTCTGGTTGTAAGCTTACATAGTCATGGTGCAATGTGTCCTGGGAGCCTCTGGTTGTAAGCTCACATTGTCCTGGTGCAATGACTCCTGGGAGCCTCTGGGTGTAAGTTCACACAGTCCTGGTGTAATGACTCCTGGGAGCCTGTGGTTGTAAGCTCACATAGTCATGGTGCAATGACTCCTGGGAGCCTCTGGTTGTAAGCTCACAGGGTCCTGGTGCAATGACTCCTGGGAGCCTCTGGTTGTAAGTTCACATAGTCCTGGTGCAATGACTCCTGGGAGCCTCTGGTTGTAAGCTCACACAGTCCTGGTGTAATGACTCCTGGGAACCTCTGGTTGTATAAGCTCACATAGTCATGGTGCAATGACTCCTGGGAGCCTCTGGTTGTAAGCTCACATAGTCCTGGTGCAATGACTCCTGGGAACCTCTGGTTGTAAGTTCACATAGTCCTGGTACAATGACTGCTGGGAGCCTCTGGTTGTAAGCTCACACAGTCCTGGTGTAATGACTCCTGGGAACCTCTGGTTGTAAGCTCACATAGTCATGGTGCAATGACTCCTGGGAGCCTCTGGTTGTAAGCTCACATAGTCCTGGTACAATGACTCCTGGGAGTCTCTTTATTACGTTCCATTTAAGGCAGTTTAATAATACATGTATTATGCACATTTATGCATATATATAAACAAGGTGTCATGTTTAAATTGATTAGATTTATCGATAATGGAGATATTAATCAAATTTAATTTAAGGGTCGCTTATACAACAGAGAGATATGGATTCAAGATTATTTTCTTACATCAATTTATTGTAAAATGTAGATTGATCACCCTTTTTCAAAAAATCAATTTATGTTGAATGTAGATTTATCTTCCTTTATTTTCATACAAAGTTAACTCTACTAAATAGCCAATCAGTTGGTGCCATAGTCAAAAGTAGTGCTTATAAGAACCAATTTTGTTCTACTTTCACTTAGCCTTAAATTTGTAACTTTGAACGAAGCTGTTTAAAAATAAGTTTATGTGATGCACAAATATTTTAGAAGTGAAATAAATAAAAAAAATTGTGATTTTAATTAAGTATTAGATTTTGTATGAAACTTCACAGACTAGCAACAGTTTTTATCCATCCAACAACTGAAACCAGCTTTATAGTGATGTTATGTTGTGATAATTACAAAGCGTTCGTATTAGACTTTAAACTTGATTTGCCGTTCAGATATTTTTTTAGCAAAAACATGGTATTTTGAGAAAATAATAGTGAACATAAAGTATATTCAGTCTTCTTGAAAATGTTATAATGGTCAGCTATATGAATCATTTAGTAGAGGTTAAGCACATCAGTTCTCTGGCATAGAGAACATAACTGGTTCCCAGATATAACCTCGGCCACATGTCATCCCCAATTTACTACGAGTACATTTGTTGTCTGCCCCTGCCGTTTGTAAAAAAACAACGATGTTTGTAAAATAATACATGTGATCTTATTTATTTTTATATTGTCTATTTATACACTTTTGATACAGATTTACATTAAAATTACTGCGTTTGTACATGAAGCTTATCCTCCATGAGAGATATCTATCATGGCATCAACCAATGTTTGGCAGAGGTGATTGTGGTTGACATATGATACCCAGAATCCTTTGCATGGAGATTGAGTAATTTATTGTAAAATGTACATTTATCTCCCTTTATTTTCTCACACTAATTTATTGTAAAATGTACATTTATCTCCTTTTATTTTCTCACACTAATTTATTGTAAAATGTACATTTATTTCCTTTTATTTACACACAGTAATTAATTCTAAAATATACATGTATCTCCTTTTATTTTCACACAGTAATTTATTGTAAAATGTAGATTTATCTCCCTTTATTTTCACACAGTAATTTGTAAAATTTTGCATTATCTCCCTTTATTTTCATAAATCATTTTATTGTAAAAGGTGTAGGACCACCATTGTTTTTTTACTCTTCGGCTATATTAAAATTTGATAATTTTGACTTATCCTAGAAAATTTACCTTTGTTTCAAATTAAGTGACACTTCTGTCCCCTATAAAAATGCACTGGCTGAACATTCTGTCAAAATTTCACAATATGTTTCATTGCATATAAGAACGAATGCTCAACCTGAAGTCCGCGTGGTCTAAAAATCTACTTTCACTTTCTATTTCAGTCCAAAAATAGTGCTTGTCCCTAATTGACTCCCAACATTTTTATGTGCATTTAAAACCAATAAAACTTTATCCTCAAGTTTCCTAGAATATTCAGCTTTCCAAAAATACCAAATTTATTCTGGTATCATGTGCGGTTCAAATTCTATATGAGGCATGAGTGAACCTGTCTGTTGTATAGTACTACTTTTACAAACAACCTCTGGACTGGTTCCCAGTATTTGGTGGTCCTACACCAAAACATAAATTTATTGTAAAATGTAAATTTATCTCCCTTTGTAGGTAATTAAATAAAAGCATTACTAATTGAAACCTGACAATTTTCAGGGATAAAAGGATACAAACTTGTTTACCATGGTCGCCACTTGGGCTCCTGGTTTTAAATATTCATGAGCCCAGTTCTAAATGTAGGAACCTAGCTTTGTACTTTGCTAAGCCCAAGCCCTCTTATTATTGTCATATTCCTTATAATATTTCCCTTTCTTAGCCATATGGATTGCATAGCCAGTGGTTCCTTTACTCCCTGTAAGTAATGCTACATAGTGACATTCAAGTGAAGAATTGTGTCCATGTAAAATGTCGTCAAAAATAACAAGGTTAAAAGATTTATTATGCATCATTTGTCCAATCAAGACCCATCAGTGCTTCTAAAATACCAAAAAAGTTAAAATCCCAAATTATTCAAATGTTGTACAGATTTAATCATCCAAAATCCAAAATGTTATACCAAAGACCGCTCAGGCCAACCACACATTGTGAATAGAAACACCAAAGTCTAAGGATAGTAAATTTAGATAAAGACTACATCACTGCAACTATATTCTTGTCAACACAAAGTAGTGTATGTATCCAAGAAGGATAACTCCGGATACATGTACAAGGTATTAGTTAGTCAATCTAACATAGGATATATGGTTATAGTAGTTTGTCAGTTGTCTGTCTTTGCCAAGAAGGATAACTCCAGATACATGTACAAGGTATTAATTAGTCCATCTAACATAGGACATATGGTTATAGTAGTTTGTCAATTGTCTGTCTTTGCCAAGAAGGATAACTCTTGCTTTTAGTTCCTAATGCCTTTCTCTCTTTCATTCCATTTTTCCCAATTTTTTCTTCACTACTGGTATCTATGACAGAAATTTCATCTGTAAAGAAATCAATATGGTTGGTTAAATAAATCTGTTGCTTAAAGTATTGAGTTGTAATATATTATTGTGTTATCTTCTTATTTAGATAGGTATGAAATATAGAAATTGTTCCGTGTTAAAGAAATCCCAGTAAAGCAACGACTGAACCACAACCATACCTTCATTGTTTTCGTAACTGGATGTGTATAATGCAGAGATATATTACATTTATCTTCTTGCAATTCATTTAACCTGTTAACTCGCGTCTTTAAGTAAAACGGCGAGTATTATACAAAGCTGATTATGGTATCCAGTTGTAAATCGCAGCGACTGTGTACGATGGTGCACATAATCCCTCGACATCTCTTGACAAAAAAAGTAAGTCACAAGGTGCATCGCAAGTGAGTTGAAAATCACTTTGTAGTGACATGTACACTATTTCATATTTTAAAATGAAAATGTTAAGTAAGGACCAAGTGTCTCCTAGCTTCTCCTTCTTGGAAAATTAGATAAGTATATCTCCTCCTTTCCCTACTATTGTGTAACCTGTTATATAGCCACCATATTTGGGCCATATGTAAAAGGTACAAGTGTGCAAATATACATTCTTTAGGAATATTCATTTTGATTTGCTCTTTTGTTACTAAAATCGATAAGAAACGCTAACTAAAAACATTGTCGTTACACAATATTTTTAGTATCGCATCACTAGTCCAATGTTAACATAGCAACACTTGTCGCATCGCTGTCGCTACTGTGCTTTTGCATTTCTGTGTTTACTATACACGGATTAAATCTTTTTAATTGCAGAAATCATAAATGACTGGGTAGCGAAGCTCGTACTGTTAGAGATGGTGAAAAGTTAAGGGTCTGAATCGAAAGCTGTACGAGGAAACGATTACATAAAATTTTAGTGTTTTATAGACAATATAACCTCACCAAGATCGCTTTTGTTTGTTTGAATGGTTTTTAGCGACACTTTCAGCAAGTTTTCAGCTATATCATGGCGTGCAGTTTTATTGGGGGAAGAAGCTGAGTACCCGGAGAACACTCCCAACCTTCGGTAGGAAAACTGGCAATCCTTGTCAGTTAAGATTGGAGTCAAGCACACCCTGCCCACAGTGAGACTCGAACCCACAACCTCAGTGTTGACAGGCAATGTGATCAATAGTGGATAAACTACTTTGACGACTCAGCCAACAAGGCTTAGTAAATTTGCCCCTGAAATTTTCAAACTGATGCACATTTTGTTTTGTTTGGGGTTTTGGAGGGTTTTTTTTGTTTTGACATGCATAAGCTAAAGTACTGTGTATAATATTGGACCTGAAATATTAAATCTAGTTTGAACTGATAAATTCAGGTCATGTTCACATGTTATTTAGACAACTGTCACTTATGAATTATGTCCCTTTATTGTAAATGATTTAAGTGGTTTCTAAGCATTGACTTTTTAAATTTAATAACTTTGTAAAGACAAATCAAATTTTATTAAAAGTTTACAAAAAATACATGACAGAAAATTGCTATTAAAATAGGTCAGAGAGGAGTTGGGGATGTGGTGCAATTTTGTAAGAAAATAATATGAACAAAAAATTAGCATACATTTTATTTTTTGTGGTTATGATGATTGGGGTGAAAGGACAGTGTATAGGATTTACAATATAGATTTTCCTAAAAAAAGAATTCACAATTTACTATAAATATTGTCTGGCTTTACAAAAACTATTTCACTTTCTTTCAGTTTTCTTTCAATACGACTTTTTTTCTTCTTGAACACAGTTATGGCAAATTCTTCACCTTTGAAACCTTGTATAATTTTTACAGATGATGCCAAAAATTAAATGGATCAGTCCTAAGAAATATTAGTCTAACCTTCTCCTTTATGGAATTTTTTAGTGTTTTTTATGTCTTATTTTCCTCTCTGACTTAATGTAGCTGAACTTTCTTTGCCTTACAATGAAAGTCTGTTTGACTGAGGCAACAAATTTATCTATAATATGTGTTGCTAGTGTATGACTAACTAGTAATCATTTACAGGTACTAAAACTGGCAATGTTGAAAGTTAGACATTTTTTTCATTTTAGTGTCAGTTAAAGAATCACTGATTTGTTTTGCAGAACCCCTGACTCTTTTAAGATAATTTGTGTTCAAATCTATTATATATTGGAATGGAGTTTTATTTTGTTGAATAAGTCATATTATATCTGTCTATCTTGAAGATCAGCATTGCCCCTATGTACACTTATCATTTCAGCAGTAATGGCTGAAGTTAGCCTCTGGTTTTTATCATTTTCTTTTCTTCTGTTGGACATAATAATTAACCTATTTAGATCAATTATGCATAGATGGTTGTAATTTAAAAGAAATATTTTTACCTTTAGTTGCAGTGATACCAGATACAGTTGTCAGTATGTCAGATTTCATCAGAATTTTTGTTAACTATGCCCATTAAAGAAGATTGATATAGAAAATGAAACAGTTTCTTGACATATAAACCAAAAGTTATTTACAACATTCAAACCATAATTGTTCAAGGTTTTTAGAGTAATGTCCCATTAAGATCTACAAAAAAGGGGCAAATGCTCTTAGTTTTAAAAATAGAACAGTAGTTCCTTGGCCAGTTTAAGCGAAATTATATACACAAGCTTGAAGCACGTTTATCTACTCTAATTTGAAAAGGCCATGGTTATTTTCCATTTAAAGGTCAAGTTAATGTTCCATAATAAAGTCAAGGTTGAATATGTTGGAAACTGAAAGATATTCTTGTGAGTGAAATAGCCAAAGTAGTCCAGTCAACATTTCGACTAAAAGTGAGTCAAAGATTATTACAGTTATGACTATTGAAAGGGTAAAACAAAAGTGTTGTTTCTAGAAATCTGTCATAATAATTGCACTTTGGTTCTAACTAATGTCCTCTTCAGCAGGCTTGCTCAACTTTAACGCTTTTGTTTTGGAAGCCATTTCTACTATTGAGAATTCTGTGATATTGTGACAGTTTACAAATATGAATAAATTATGCTGTGTGTGAATTTCCAATAAATCTTTATGATAGATCATTCACATTTAACTTTTTTTTCTCAAAATGATGCTGGTAATTATTTTTCAAACAACTGTCCTCATTGCCAAATGCTTTTGGTGTATTTCTGTGTATTTTATCATCAAATTAAGACAGTCATAACTTTTTGGATAGGTTCAATTGGCAAGTTGGACAGGAACAATGTGAATTTCCTTGTGTTATCGATATTTTCTTGTGTTTTCGCTATTTTGCAGTATTTTCCTTTGATCTGTGAGTGCGGTATTATTCCATCTCACTCTACTAGCGAGAGATGGGCCCATCTCAGCTCGCTGTCAAGACGTCGTTAAGTAAACACTGTGACGTCACTATGTTACAAAACAGTGATAAACAGATTATTTACGTTTTATGAAACTCGACGCATTTTCTCGTCATCTCATCTCTTCGATGAGATATGGATGAGAAAACGCATCTCGTTTCAAAAAACGTAAATAATCTATAATTCTCAACATTATTGAAATGCTTTTGTAATGAATAGTTCTATAAACAACAGGAGTAGATAACCCATACAAAACCCTGTCAATTTAATCAATCCAAGACAGGACAACAAATCAAAAATAAAAAACTTAAACACATAACAGAAAGGACAAAAACAAGGACATTAAACTCAGGTTGGAACAATCACATAAATCAAAAATAAAAAACTTAAACACATAACAGAAAGGACAAAAACAAGGGCATTAAACTCAGGTTGGAACAATCACAACAAATCAAAAATAAAAAACTTAAACACATAACAGAAAGGACAAAAACAAGGACATTAAACTCTGGTTGGAACAATCACATAACTCAAAAATAAAAAACTTAAATACATAACAGAAAGGACAAAAACAAGGACATTAAACTCTGGTTGGAACAATCACATAACTCAAAAATAAAAAACTTAAATACATAACAGAAAGGACAAAAACAAGGACATTAAACTCAGGTTGAAACAATCACATAAATCACAGAATGTAACTGGTTCCCAGATATAACCTCTGCCACACAAGTCCCCTGTTTACTGTGGGACTACATTTGTCGTCTGTCCATGAAATTTGTAAACAAAGAATGATGTTTGTAAAATAATACACGAGATCTTATTAATTTTTTTATAGTTTATTTAGATACTTTTGATACGGTTTGACATACAAATTACTGTGTTTGTACGCGAAGCTTATCTGCCCTATGAGATATCTTTCATGGCATCAACCAATGTGTAGCAGAGGTGATTGTGGTTGATGTAGGATACCCAGAGTTCTTTATATGGAGATTGCTAAAACATGTGATTGCAGTGTTAACTCGTTGAACCTAAAACCTCCCCCATGTTATATCCTAACAATAAGATATGAAAACAAAATAAACCTTAAAACCTGTATAATACAAAACCAACAGGAGTTACCATAGTTACCAACATGTAAATACAATACAATCAAATACAAATATATAGGGTCAAGAAATAAAGGGAAACAAAAAGGGAGATAATAACTCAAGATGGCGTATTGGAAAATCTTGAATGGTATACAAACTCAATGAACAATTAAAATATGACATGTCGATTAGAATAACCATTAATATGAAAATTAGAAAAAATCAATTGCTTCAAATATATTTCTGAGAAGTCTTTGATGTAATCTGTATCTGCTGATTATATACAAAAACTTATGTTGCAAAATTATATAGTTGTAATTTTTCTGATTCACAAAATTAATTTGAGTTATCTCCCTTGCACCTTGTCAAATTTTTGTTATACTGCAGGAGAATATATAACGTGTTGATCTATTTATACTTCAGCATGAGTGAATCATGTTATTTCCTCCCATCCAGAGTGAAAAGCCCACAGAATTACGAAAAATCCTATCTTTTTGTGGATTTTAAGAGAAGATGGAATTTCTTTGGCCATTTCACACACTTAGTATCCAATTATCACGCAATTGCTCCATGAATTCCATGATAATTGGATCCAATTATTTCGAACCCAACTAATCACCTACATTGTTATCGTTGTTGTGCAGATGTTGGATCTGGATACCCACTGTGTATCATATAACTTCTAAGTTTAATTCATTCATAAAATCAGTTCTGCTGTAATCCTTTTCTGTTTGGTGTCTACTGTCAGATCAAAACTCCCAATTAATACCGAACAATAGTGAACCAAAGAAAGAATAAACTGTCCCAAGTTAGGTCCATGCCCGAACTATGGTCATTTTGCCCTACCACTTTAACAACTTAAAAGGTAAGAAAAGCTTGGACATTGGCATCGTTGGTAATCTACGTCTGGTCTCATTCCCGCTGTGGTACCATTTACCGACAATGGGATATTTTCTTGTTTTCATAAATATTTAATACCAGTGCCATATTTTGATTGGTTGCTTTAACTTCCCTTGAGGGATATACAACCAGTCAAATCAGAGATGACATGCACCATTTCTGTTAGTATTTAGTTTGTTTGGATAAAGAACGTTATCGATAAATTTTCAGTTCACTAGTTGACAATTTGAAAAACCTTCATCTAAGGAATGATATCATTCTGTAAAAACTTATAATGGAAAATTATATCTATTGTTATAAGTACAGAGCTTAGTGGCACAGATCATTGGTTTGATTTTTTAAATGAGTTATGGCCCTTTGTTATGTTGATAGCTTAAATTTTTTCCTTAGTATTTTGTAGTTACCATTGGTTTGAATTCAATTTAATTTCACAACAAAATTATAAGAATCACAATCTCATATTGTAGGCATGTCATGTTTGCTTCAGTTTTCACCAAGTAACTGCCCTTTTTCAAATTTCTTGAACATTGTATGGCCCTTCAATTTCTCAGCTTAAGCATTGATCAGAATTTTATTCAACTTTACACCACTTATTATAACCCCGCTCGACTTTGTCTAGTTTATTAATACTAATTGCACATATTCTTGGAATATCATGAAGGAAAAGTAGTTTCTTGGGGTATTCATCATACTGAATAATAGTTCTTGTTTTTATAAAAATCACCCCTTAACCTATCTTTGAACACTAAACTGTCATGGAAAATAAATATAAGATCTAGTTAATTAAATGTGTATAAATAAATTTAAGAGAAATGCACTGATCCCAGTATGAGCACAACAAATATATAGGATCTTACATTGGTATGAGTGGATTATCGGATTTCTCCAATCGAGATAGTTAAATTTCCATAGTATAACTATCGAGCTTGGAGAAATCCGATAATCCAAGAGTGCTAATGTAAGATTCTGTTTCTCTAATTTTAAAAAGAAGTAAATTTGCGAAATGAAGTACAAATTCTCCCAACCCCAATTTTACGTTCATGACTGAAATACGCGGTAAATGGAAGGTGTTTTGTTTATGACGTCATGAGTCCTTATTATGACGTTATTATTTTAAACCAATCAACTGCTGAGAACAACAAATTCACTAGTGACGAGAACTATATTTTCCACACCTGTCAAGCGGTTGAAATATTATGTCAAAATTAAAGAAATTAAGTTCCTACACCAATCAAATATGGATATAATTCCTTAAATATCTTTATAAGTCTTGGGGGTCTTGATACTTTAAAAGTTTTGGTGGTATTTTACTTTAGAAGTCTTGAGGGTATTTCATACTTTAGAAGTCTTGGGTGATTTCATACTTTAGAAGTCTTGAGGGGATTGCATACTTTAGAAGTCTTGAGGGGATTTCATACTTTAAAAGTCTTAGGGGTATTTCATTCTTTAGAAGTCTTGAGGGATTTAATACTTTAGAAGTCTTGAGGGGATTTCATACTTTAGAAGTCTTGGGGATTTCATTCTTTAGAAGTCTTGGGGGGATTGCATACTTTAGAAGTCTTAAGGGGATTGCATACTTTAGAAGTCATAAGGGTATTTCATTCTTTAGAAGTCTTGAGAGATTTCATACTTTAGAAGTCTTGAGGGTATTTCATACTTTAGAAGTCTTGAGGGGTCTTTCATACTTTCGAAGTCTTGAGGGGTCTTTCATACTTTAGAAGTCTTTGAGGATTTCATACTTTAGAAGTCTAGAGGGGATTTCATACTTTAGAAGTCTTTGAGGATTTCATACTTTAGAAGTCTTGAGGGGATTTCATACTTAATTAGAAGTCTTGTGGATTTCATACTTTAGAAGTCTTGAGGGGATTTCATACTTAATTAGAAGTCTTGTGTTTTTCATACTTTAGAAGTCTTGAGGGGATTTCATACTTAATTAGAAGTCTTGAGGATTTCATACTTTAGAAGTCTAGAGGGGATTTCATACTTTAGAAGTCTTAGGGGTATTTCATACTTTAGAAGTCTTGAGGGGATTTCTTACTTAATTAGAAGTCTTGTGGATTTCATACTTTAGAAGTCTTGAGGGGATTTCATACTTAATTAGAAGTCTTGTGTTTTTCATACTTTAGAAGTCTTGAGGGGATTTCATACTTAATTAGAAGTCTTGAGGATTTCATACTTTAGAAGTCTAGAGGGGATTTCATACTTTAGAAGTCTTAGGGGTATTTCATACTTTAGAAGTCTTGAGGGGATTTCATACTTAATTAGAAGTCTTGTGGATTTCATACTTTAGAAGTCTTGAGGGGACTTCATACTTAATTAGAAGTCTTGAGGATTTCATACTTTAGAAGTCTAGAGGGGATTTCATACTTTAGAAGTCTTAGGGGTATTTCATACTTTAGAAGTCTTGAGGGGATTTCATACTTAATTAGAAGTCTTGTGTTTTTCATACATTAGAAGTCTTGAGGGGATTTCATACTTAATTAGAAGTCTTGTGGATTTCATACTTTAGAAGTCTTGAGGGGATTTCATACTTAATTAGAAGTCTTGTGGATTTCATACTTTAGAAGTCTTGAGGGGATTTCATACTTAATTAGAAGTCTTGTGGATTTCATACTTTAGAAGTCTTGAGGGGATTTCATACTTAATTAGAAGTCTTGTGGATTTCATACTTTAGAAGTCTTGAGGGGATTTCATACTTAATTAGAAGTCTTGTGGATTTCATACTTTAGAAGTCTTGAGGGGATTTCATACTTAATTAGAAGTCTTGTGGATTTCATACTTTAGAAGTCTTGAGGGGATTTCATACTTAATTAGAAGTCTTGTGGATTTCATACTTTAGAAGTCTTGAGGGGATTTCATACTTAATTAGAAGTCTTGTGGATTTCATACTTTAGAAGTCTTGAGGGGATTTCATACTTAATTAGAAGTCTTGTGGATTTCATACTTTAGAAGTCTTGAGGGGATTTCATACTTAATTAGAAGTCTTGTGGATTTCATACTTTAGAAGTCTAGAGGGGATTTCATACTTAATTAGAAGTCTTGTGGATTTCATACATTAGAAGTCTTGAGGGGATTTCATACTTAATTAGAAGTCTTGTGGATTTCATACTTTAGAAGTCTTGAGGGGATTTCATACTTAATTAGAAGTCTTGTGGATTTCATACTTTAGAAGTCTTGAGGGGATTTCATACTTAATTAGAAGTCTTGTGGATTTCATTCTTTAGAAGTCTTGGGGGGATTTCATACTTTAGAAGTCTTGTGGATTTCATACTTTAGAAGTCTTGGGGGATTTCATTTTATAAGTCTTGGGGGTATTTCATACTTGAATTGCAGACCAAAATACGACCTTCTTGGACCTACATCTTTGTACAACTTGTTGTTTCACAAACAAATATATTTATGTTAAATATTACCCTGTTGTAGAATGAAAATAGATTTGAGGTCATCTCTGATTTTTATCTTAAAACCTGATTTTAGAATGATAAAGTTTGTGTCAAGTTGGATTTGAAACATCAGACATTGTTGGCTTCCAGCTTCTGCCACTGAATGTCAGCAAATTGTTTTTTGTTGGTTTGTGATTATTGACTTGTAATTTTTTTGTTATAAAGTACAGCAGAGCCTCGTGTCTGTAAGGACCACTCCGACACAATTTAAGGTAATTATTAGGTCTGGTTATAAGGAACTGTCATCTACCTGTCTTACTGTTGACACAATTTAAGCTAATTATCTGAGTTACTTCTGTCATATGATATACCCCGTACTCTATGTAAATACAAACCATTCAAACTGTAATCCAATTAAGATGTCATGTTGAATTATGTGTGTTCATCTACCAAGAATTATTTAAGAATGATATCAAATATATATATCGCAGTGCAGTAACATTAATACATATCATTCAGAGATTTTAACAACATATATATAGATACTTTTGTATAATGACATAAATCATGAATATTCATATATTAATATAAAATCGTGGCTTACAAATTACATGAACCTCAAAATCAGTATATTTCATTCCTCAATCTAAACATTTCAACTTATTAGAAACTTATTAAGAATTCTATTTCATGAGCCACAGTAAAATAGATTTATGAAATCCACCAAGTCCGAATGGACATCAATACTGGAAAATTTACCCATATGTATTTTTTCTGCGAGAAATTCATTGGATATACATGTATTCAAATTACCTACAGTAGTATTAATACTGTTGTTTTTGACACACTTGGATGAATGTGCATGCAGGTCATAGGTTACAATAACCTAATTATTTGTTTCCATGACAACGGAAATTTTTTTACTCGAAGAAAGTATGCAGAAGAAAATACATGGAGGACATCTAATTTGATGTTGGGGTTCGAAACTAGAAAAATTTAAAATTATAAATGTTATTAATTGAAAATGTTCAATTTTTTGGAGGAAATTTATTAGAGTTAAGAAAACTGAGCTTTATATGATTAAAGAGGTTGGTTAGACATTTTGTCAATGTCATTCATTTTTTCAACCCAAACTTGTGGTCATTTGCCTCATGACCTATACTTGTTTATTTATAATTATGAAATCTTATGAAAGGAAAGGGGGGGAGGTCAGTTACTAAATATGGATCTCAATATTTGTTCAGGTTTGATTTCATTATAAAGTTAATAAACAATATAGGCGGGCATATACATGATTTTCATGTGTAATATAACAATTAGGGACTTTTGATGCGGTGAATATGCTTTATATGGACCTCTTCAAAAGTTCATAATTGAATATACATACAACATAAAGCAGTAAAAAACAATGGAATATTGGGTCAGTGGTAGTATTTTTTGTTTTATGTCAGTTGTGTTCATTTATGATATGGGGGGCCTCGGTGGCCGAGTGGTCAAGGTAGTTCGTCTACTATTGATCACGTGGTCTGTCAACACTGAGATTGCGGGTTCGATTCTCACTGCAGGCAGGGTGTACTCGACTCCAATCTTAATTGACAAGGATTGCCAGTTTTCCTACCGCAGGTCGGGGGTTTTCTCCGGGTACTCCGGCTTCCTCCCCCAATAAAAACTGGACGCCATGATATAGCTGAAAAATTGCTGAAAGTGGCGTTAAACACCATCAAACAAACAAACATCATTTATGATATGAAATTATAACAGGGAAAATTTTTATTTATATTATTATAGTAATAAAGTCGAATAAAACACAAATGTGTAAAGCAGATGTAATTGTAAAAAGGGAGATAACTCTTTTGCTACTGCATTGTATTATTTTTGAGTTGCTATGGCCAATATTGATAGCTGCTAACATTCTGCCTGAATTATACAAGTTTTTACATTCTAATTATCTCCCCTGAAGCTTCCATTCTAGCCATACATTGTAGTGATAATTTATTTATGTATGGACCTACTAAGATCCCTAGGGTACTCGGTGGCCGAGTGGTTAAGGTAGTTCGTCTACTATTGATCATGTGGTCTGTCAACACTGAGATTGCTGGTTCAAGTCTCAGTGCGGGCAGGGTGTACTCGACTCCAGTCTTAATTGACAACATTGCCAGTTTTCCTGCCGCAAGTCGGGGTTTTCTCCTGGTACTCCGGCTTCCTCCCCCAATAAAAACTGGACGCCATGAAGTGGCTGAAAAATTGCTGAAAGTGGCATTAAACATCAAACAAACAAACAACTAAGATCCTTAATATTTCATCTTGATCAGGTGGAAAACGTCTGCCACTGGCAACTTTTTTCTGATAGATTAGCTTTTATAATGCTCTCATCTGAAATTATATCAGATGAGATTTGCTTTAAGAGATGTCCAAATTACAGAACAAAATGAGTTGTAATTTAGAGGTATAGGAGATCATTTACTAATATTCTTCATTTTATGTTGATTTTATGTAAAACATGGCTGCTTTCTGGTATATTGATTGATTGATTGGTGCTTAACGTCCAGCAAGCAATATTTCAGCTATATTCAGGACGTGCTTTCTGGTATATGAGGAATCCTTGTTTCAAATTGGCTGAAATTAAAAATAAAATGTTTTCCTGTAAAACTACAAAGCTTAATAGATAGTAATTTTGGAGAATTGAAGTTTAAGGGTCGTCTTTTGTAGATTCCTGATTTTGTGTTAAAACACACCACGAGGAATCCTTGTTTCTTTCTTTCCTTTTTTTTTTTTTTTTTTTTCGTCTGCATGGGGTTTACCACTACATTTAACAATTTTGTAGCTATATCACGGTATCCAGATTGAGGGAGGGGGGGGCCCATGTACCTGGTGAAAACTTCCATCCTTCAGTAGCTTGTCGAACCGCTCCTTGCCAGCATTAAGATTTGAGCTCATAACCTAAGTGTTGACATGCTTGAGATTTAGATATTGAATGGCACTTGCAGCAATTTTCAGCTATATCATGACATTCAGGTTTTATTGGGGAGGAAGCTTGATTACCCAAAAAACTTACGATTCGTGGCAATTAAAATGGAGATTAGCACAACCTGCCTACAAGAAGGCTCATAATAACTACCAACCTCTGTGTTGACAGGAATGGGATAGATGGTAGATGGTAGATGATTAACTACCATAACCATTTGGCCACAGAGGCCACTTCTTTTTGGTTGGCTGCAATTTTTAATATCTAAACTTTCCACTCATACATGGCAATAGTTATCTCCCTATCCACTCATACATGGCAATAGTTATCTCCCTTTCCACTCATACATAGTAATAGTTATCTCCCTTTGTCATCATACATGGCAATAGTTATCTCCCTTTCCACTCATACATGGTAATAGTCATCTCCCTTGAGATATGAATGAAGTTAGGATGCAAGTGTTTGATCCTTAATAAATAATAATTAAATTTAGACCATCAGATATGTCAGGTTTGTAAACTTGGTGCTCTGCATGAATACTACATCTGAATGAATTTACCAAATGATAAGGGCTCTAAAATGTACTAATAAAGTTTAAGGTATCTTTTGAATTGATTTGTTGCTATTGTTTTTTATTTCTTGTGTGTGTGTATCATAGTGTGTCTGTATATATTTACAGCTGTATGCCTTTGACATCCTGCATCTAGAAAATGGTGTTCTGATTATTATAGGGGGTATATAGTAATGGGGGTGTCCTTCTGTCCATTACACTTTCTCTTTTGAAATTTAATGAAACTTTCACAGAATCTTTGTCACATAGTACCATTGTGCACCTGATATTTAACATTTTAATCAGAATGATATTTTGGGTTTCCCATAAAAAAAACATGGACTGCCATTCTTTTACATAAGGGTACTTGTTTTGCATGTGTAATCCACTCCTTCTACAGTTTTCTACCCAGACGTTTTGAAAATTTGGAAGCTGTGGGTATCAATTAGTGAGCTTTGCTCACAGTTATTCTTAAGTTTGCACTTTGTTTGGAAATAGCCACTGGTTTTTTGTTAATTGTATTATATTTTTCTCTTTACCGTACAACAAATAGTATAGTAGTAGAGTTATGTCCCTTGGATCCTGTATCACCACAGATTTAAAACTGATTCATATTATACCATAACCTATGCAAAAATACACTTGGATGACTTTGATATACAGGATTGTAGTTTAAATGTTTGTAACAGATATTTTATTCTTTTGAATATTGTTCAGTTTAATTTGCCATTTAATAAGTTATGGTGATTTCAGTATCAAAATTGTGTACCAACTGAGAAATATTTCGATCTTTAAAATAAATAATAAACTGTCTTCAAATTTGTTTTTCCTTAATTTTTCTTGCAAGATAATTGGCAATGAGATCATTATACATGTTTATTTATATTGGTTTATTCTTTGTTTATTCAGTCTCATTCTAATTATAGCTGACATTCTGTGCACTTAATATAAAGAAACTGCTCAAGGTCAATCAGCTTACTAATTTGACCTTTATTAATTTAGTCCACCAAGGTCAAATACTGGGATATGAAATGTGCTAGACCACAGGACCCGACAGGCAAATTTTGTTTTTTTTAAAGTTTTATAGTTTTGTTATAGTTGGTGGACTGAATTTATAGCAAATGTCTGAACAAAACTGTATTAGTTTCCAGCAAAACCTGGTCAGACAAATGTTGTCATATGCCTGATTGTTTGCCAGGAGCAAAACCTGGTCAGACAAATGTTTGTCATATGCCAGGAGCAAAATCTGGTCAGACAAATGTTTGTCATATGCCTTATTAAATGTCAGGAAGAAACTTTTGAAAAGTCTGGGTATATAAAAAAACAAAAACTAAAATTTGATAAACCCTGTTTTCAAGATCAGTTGTCTGATAATGATGAATGTAAAACAAATCAAATGATGAAAAAATGAATCGGTCTTGTCATGGAGTGCCTTTCTGAAGCAGATCAATGGCAGCACAAAATATTTATGCACCAATGAAGATTAGAAATTTGTAAAAATGTTACACTTCTTGTTTTTGGTAATGCCTGTTTGAATTGGGTTATAAATGGTGTCCAAAGCAACACCCAGCGCTATCGACCCCCTGCTGGCAACATTGCCAAATATAATTCACCTTGGATAATTTCCCATTATTTGAATACTCCTCACGCCGTTCTTTGTTACGGGAGTGATATCGACAAGCCTTCTTATGATTGTCATTTAATGTAAATAATTTTTGGCACCGTAAGCATTTAGAAACTTGCCCACCTTTCTTGTATGACTTTCTCGTTCTCATTTCATCCAGTGACCTAACCAATGTCCGAAATGTGCATGAGTGGGTGTTGTTGATCTTTTCATTCTTTGTTTGTACTGTGTCATCACTGCTACGAGATATGATGGTATCTTGGTATTTACGTTTGGAACGTTTACTTGGTGGGTCACGCTTGAGTGATTGGTCCTGGTCTTTACCAGGAGTAGGAAGGACATTTGTATGTGCACTGACCTCCAGTTGTTGGTTATCGTTAGTTTGAATTGGAGGCTGAGGAAGTTGTCTGTGTGTTTTGGTTTTTTCGTCCTTTGTTGACTCGTCGGAAGAACTCTCTGCATTGCCATGCAGTGGAAGTATTTTCATGTTTTGGGCAATCATTGATGCATGGCTGTATTTCATGGTAGTCTGAGAACCTTTACGAAACTGGTCAATTTGTGACAGAGCATCTTGCAGAGAGGTTTCCAGTTTTTTTGCACTGTTTTTAATTTTTCTGAGTTTATCCTTTGTTATCTTGATCTCCTTGTCCTCTCTTGATGATGCATAGCTGGTAACAGAGATAGGAGATGATCCTCGGTCGTTAATGCTTGGTAAAAAGTTCTCGGAATATCCATTACGTTTTTCGCTTCTTTTGCCTAAAATTTTTTCCTCAGTTACAGATTGTAGAATATTTGTAAGTCTGTCAAGGTCATTTTGCTTGTTATTGACCTGTTTTTGGAGTTTCCGAACTTCACTCATTAATTCCTTGTTTCTTTGTTCCAAAGCTTCCATTCTTGCTGTCAGTTCCATTCGAGTGTGATCAGCCTCCATTTGAATTTCTTGTATGTATGATTTAAGCATTTTACAAATAGAGGAACCATCATTATAGTTTATATGTAATACCTGTAGACATTCCAACCTATCTTCCACCAATGAATTAATGAGGTCAGTGACACATTCTATATACATCGGCAGAGCCTTTTTCGGCTCTTCCTTTTCGATATTTGCCAGAGCTTTAGTATCCATATTACAGCATTCCGATATTAGATGGAGCTGTTTGGAACAGTCCTGAATTACGCTCTGAACCTTCAATGCTTCCCTGCGATGATTTTCTATCTCTTGCATGGACATTTTTATCTTGTAAGCCCAGCCTTCTCTCTCCTGCTGTATCATGGTACCGAGCCATTGAGAAACCTCCTCAATGCTTTCGTCTATTGATTTTCCCTGGAGTTTATGTGCCTCCTCCTCAAGAAACTGAGTTACTGCCCCTTGTATATCATCATCTGTACGTAAACTAGAGTAATATTGTACCGTTGATGTAGTATGAGTCATTGTTTCTATGCTGTAATTTTCAATTCTGTGGGATCATGTGACCACTTCCATTTAGTTCCTCTTCAGATGTCCTATAATAAGATGAAATAGCTATTTAAAGAATTGATATTTGAAATACACTGAATCTGAAATTTAGGGTTGTCTTATCTTTACCTTAATAAGCACATGTTTGAAATGTAATTCATAATTTATTAGACCAGTTGTGACAAAGTCAAACTGTGCTATGACTAGGCAGAATTTTACTGCCATTATAATCCAAAGTTTATTTTCTGATTTGTCTAATTAACGCCAAAAATTTTTTAAAAGCGAGGGTATGATTATTCGTTCTATGCGATGACAGGCAGTTTTAGAAGTCATTGTCAAGTTTTTGTTTTTTTTTTCTTTTTCATCCTAAATATAGCTGAAATATTGCTCTCTAGACTTTAGGCAAAATAATCAATTGTTAATTCCTTTTTACATTAATTAATCTCAACATGTGCATAATTAAGTTTCTATTGTTAGAACCTTATATGGAAAAGTAACACTATTGCAAGAAGGGGCCTCGGGTGCATTCCAGTTTGCCGAATCCCAAATTGCTGATTCCCAGATTGCCGCTTCCAATTTGCCGATTCCCAGTTTGCCGATTACATATTATTAAACCAATTAAGAACAATCCAAATGGTGTAAAAAGAATTGTATCGAGAGCTATGTGTTTTGGAAAATTAATTATATAAATTAAATAATTTAAGTGACATAAAAGGAATTATCGGCTTATGAAATTATAAAGTATCTGCTTGGGACAACAAATATGATAAGCTGAGAAAAATTAAGTTACTGAACTTTACCGACAATTATCGGTGCTTAATTTAGGCAATCTTTCACAATTATAAATTTTCAGCTTTGGCCGTTATTGTTTTGAATTAATATTAAATAATAAGTGATTGAGAAAATTTAACAAAGAAAATTTAAAAAGAATTGCATTTAAGTTATTGAACTTAAACAAAATGTTTTCTTTAATGGTAAAATATCAATGAACCGGCAAACTGGGAATCGGCTAATTGGACGTGGCAATCTGGGAATCGGCAATTTGGGATTTGGCAAATAGGCACTAAACCGGGGCCACATTGGGAGCTGTGGTAAAGGTAGTTAACCTACTGATCACGTGCCTGCCAACACTGAGGATGGCTGGTCTACTGATCACGTGCCTGCCAACACTGAGGATGGCTGGTCTACTGATCACGTGCCTGCCAACACTGAGGATGGCTGGTCTACTGATCACGTGCCTGCCAACACTGAGGATGGCTGGTTATACCTTACTGCTGGCAGGGTGTGGCTGTCTGCCCTAATTGAAAAGGATTGCCAGTTTTCGTACCGAAGGTTGGATGTTTTCACAGGTACTCTGCTTTCCTTCTCTAATAAAACTGAATGCATTGATAAAGCTGAAGCATTGCTGAAAGTGGGGTTAAACATGAAATAAACAAACAAACACTTTTTCAAAACTGTTAGAAAAGTTTTGTTCAACAAGTACTGCAATAATGCTTTAATTATTTGAAGTTGACACTTTTGCTTATATATGATCTTGATTGACTTGTATAATTGCAATCAATTTTGAACTGAGTAATCTCTTAACGGAATTCAATATACGTAGCCTCTGTCTGACTTAATGTATCATCTAGTGCAAGAATAGAACACTGGAACACCGATCTATAGTTTGATGACATGGGATTGATTTTTGTAAACTTTATTTAAGTGAGTGTATAGGTAGATAATGGTGTCATGTATTGTCTAGACAATGTAACATAGGTAGAAAATGTTGTCATGTATTGTCTAGACAGTGTAACAAGAGTAGAGAATGGTGTCATGTATTGTCTAGACTGTAACAAGGGTAGAGAATGGTGTCATGTATTGTCTAGACAGTGTAACAAGGGTAGAGAATGGTGTCATGTATTGTCTAGCCAATGTAACAAGGGTAGAAAATGGTGTCACGTATTGTTTATACAATGTAGCAAGGGTACAGAATGGTGTCATGTATTGTGTAGCCAATGTATCATAGGTAGAAAATGGTGTCATGTATTGTCTAGACAGTGTAACAAGAGTAGAGAATGGTGTCATGTATTGTCTAGACAGTGTAACAAGAGTAGAGAGTGTCATGTATTGTCTAGACAGTGTTACAAGTGTAGAGTATGGTGTCATGTATTGTCTAGCCAATGTAACAAGTAGTAGGGAATTGTGTCATGTATTGTCTAGACAATGTAACAAGGGTAGAGAATGGTGTCATGTATTGTCTAGCCAATGTAACATATGTAGAGAATGGTGTCGTGTATTGTCTAGACCATTATTGCATGGCTTTGGATAGACAAGTAATTTAAAGTGAAATTCAATTAACATTTCATATAATTGATTAATTATGTAATATTGTCAGGATGGAATTTTTGTGGCTTATTAATGACCTAAAATTTATGTTATTTTAAAAAATCTATATGTCTTACAGTGAAATAAAGTCAAATTGGTCTTTAGGTGTCATTATTTTTATTCAAGAAAAATTATGTTGAGAAGAAAATTGAAACTTAAAAACAGAAATATGTCAAACAGTGGCTCTAAGTATATTAAGTAAAATTAAAAATAACACATTAGGTTCACAGGCACTTGGGGTCAGGATAATTTTTTTTTATGGAATAAAAAGCCAATAAATGAGTTTACATTGTGTATTCACTCGTTTGGTAACTAGTCCGACATGTCTCATTGTGAAATATGACCTCAGAAAAATAATAAATTTTTCTTTATTATATAAGAACAAGGCATGAATCTTATCCAAGTTCTTAAAATAGCTCAAGTTTTATTTACTGGAATCCCCACGTTTTATTTAAAAAACACACTGTTCCAAGTGTCCAGTCAGGAATGAGCTATCTCCGTTTAATATTCTTTTGATAACTACCACTTAACTTCACTATGTTACATCGTATTTATTAAAATTTTGTATTTTCTTCTATCCAAGCGAACAACAATTTTTACCGGGACGGAAGTCACTTTAAACATTTGAGGGGAGATAATTTCCCGTACTTAGAGGGTTCCATTTACATGTAAAGTCTTAGTGAGTACCGTATGCGATTAATTTGGCGCGAAATTTAAAACAAAAGAGAAATAAGTCATTATTATAAAACCAATATAACGTATTGATAATCGATGCCAGAATGTAAACAGGATTTCACATATTGAAACAAGAGTATAATTGCATGGTAAGATGCTCAAATTTGAACAGTGAATGTAAATTTACTCTGCAAAATTATCTGCCCCTTAATGTTTGAAGTGACTTCCGTCCCGATAAAAAATGATGTTCGCTTGTATAGAAGAAAATACAAAATTTTAATGAAATACGATGTAACATTGTGAAGTTAAGTGGTAGTTATCAAGAGAATATTAAACGGACATAGCTCATTCCTGACTGGACACTTGGAACAGTGTGTTTTTTAAATAAAACGTGGGGATTCCAGTAAATCAAACTTGAGCTATTTTTAGAACTTGGATAAGATTCATGCCTTGTTCTTATATAATAAAGAAAAATTTATTATTTTTCTGAGGTCAATATTTCACAATGAGACATGTGATTGTCAGACAAGTTACCAAACGAGTGAATACACACTGTAAACTCATTTATTGGCTTTTTATTCCATAAAAAAAAATTATCCTGACCCCAAGTGCCTGTGATTAGGTTCCATACTTTCCATAGAAATTGTTCAATAAATATTTAATTAGTATTGTGAATAACAGTCTAATTAAAATTAAATACTGTACTTCATGCATGATTACCCATAAAAAAGGTTCATCTGGTGTTGACAGAAGCAGGTTGGTTGCACCAAGCCATGATACTGACATGTTATCTTGAGAAATTTCACCAATGGAGTTAGACTTTGGCTTAATACCTAGTAAGCACCATGTTAAACATTGACCAATCACTGTCTTGATTTGTTTGGTTGAATGGTGTTTTAACGCCACTTTAAGCAATTTTTCACCTATATCATGGTGTCCAGTTTTTTTATTGGGAGAGGAAGCCTTAATACCCAGAGAAAGTCCCCAAACTTTGGTATGAAAACTGGCAATCCTAGTCAATTTAAATTGCAGTCTAGTGCACCATGTCCACAGTAAGACTCAAACCCCCAACTTCAGTGTTGACAGACCATGTGATCACTAGTAGATGAACTACCTTAACCACTATGCCACCAAGGTCCCCTAGTCAAAGTTATTTTTGGTTGTGGGTCAAGTGGGCCTTTATCATATCAGCTTGTAAGTCAAGTGGGCCTTTACTATATCAGCTTATAAGTCAAGTGGGCCTTTATCATATCAGCTTATTAGTCAAGTAGGCCTCTGTAATTTAACCAACTAGAAGATAAGGAATGTTGTTTGTAAGAAATGATTCAGATATAAGTAAAATATTTACCTGAAAAGTTTTTATGACTGTCCATTTTAGACAGTGCTTTATTGTATAGAGGTTATTTTTCATATTTTAGTGGTTTGTAATCAAAAAGATTAGTGTTGGTTAATTTGTAGGCCAAGAATCCTTTGCCATCCATTTTTTTATTTTTTTGGATGGCAGAGGATTCTATTACTAGATAATTCTTAAAAAATCCTAACTAATCATCACACCATTACATCACAAAGATTCTTTAAAGTGGATTTGGCTGGTAAAAAGAATGAAGAGTTTTTATTTTCTAATTCAGTTTTGTAAAAATGCATCTTGGGACATTTTTAACAAACCTTGATCATTTTGGGCATTTGTTTATATAACAAAAGTAGTGCAAGGTGTGTTTTATATTTTCAGATAAATGTATAAATTTGTTGATAAATTCTTCTTATTTTTTGTAAAATATTTATATAAACTAATTAAAATTTTATTATATCAATTTACAACAGAGATACTTTATAACTTGAAAGCATCTAATTTTTTAATTCAGATTTTTTTGGTGGGGGATGGGAGAGTAAAAATTCAAATAAGTTAAAAGTAAAATATATTTTCATACTTCCCTGTACAGTCCATAATTTTTTGAAAATATTCCAGAAATTATAAAATTATAAAATCCAATCTTCCAACATATCCACAGATACCATGTACATCTAGTTAAATTCCAATACACATTACGGTATAAATGACACTGACATTTAAATTACAGATAGATTACTGAGGAATTATAGATTTTCTGTGTAGTGGCACTCAAGGGTATAAAAAGTATATCAATATTTTTACAGGGTGGAGTGTGTCTAAATTATTACTTATTAAAAATTCTGCGATCCTAATTGAGATTTAGTGGTTGGTAAACAATAACAACAATATAATGTAAACAATACAACAATATAATCTGTAATTAACAACCTGATAACAAAGGCTGATGTTCATTACTTAATATTGTTATTTAACCTCACTATATATTTGAGATATAAAGTAAATGTGATGTTTTCTTTTTTCATATCTGTACAGGGAACCTCGGTGCCCGAGGTATTAAGGCAGTTTGTCTACAATTGATCATGTAATGTCCGTCAACACTGAGGTTGCGGGTTCAAGTCTCACTGGGGGCAGGGTGTACTAGACTCCAATCTTAATTGACGAGGATTGCCAGTTTTCCTTTCAAGGACCAGGAGTTGGCTTCCTCCCCCAATACAAATTGAATGCCATAATATAGCTGAAAAATTGCTGAAAGTGGCATTAAACAAAATTTATAAAACTAATCTGTACACAAAGGAAACAACACTGCTGTTCACTGGACAACATAGTTTCATGTCTGTTCATAAATGCACTCGAAGTTTACAGTTGTCTGGTCTGCTGTGACTGCAGTTCAAAGTGGTTTTTTTTTATTTACATTTGCTCAGAGCCACAATCTAATTAAAATTAAATCTTTCACTTCCTCACCCATTTTTGCTATGTTGCTGCATTGAAAGCAGCGACATAGCAAAAAGGGGGAGCAAGTGAAAGATTTAATCCATTTTGTATAATGACCTTTAATGGAAGGTATTTTGCCAAATCAATATCAGATAACACTACTGTCCAACCAAGATGGCCACCATTGAACAATTCTTTCAAACTTAATCATCACAATATTATTAACTGCTAATAGACAAAAGAACAACAATTGGCTGTAAAGCTTAACAGTAAAACACACTGTGAAGATATAAAAATAGTGTTGTCTTAGTGTGACAAAAAATGTAAATGTAGCCTGTTTGGACCAAACTTAGTATATATGGATCCAATATTTACTTTATGATGGTATCAAACAGAATTTTCGTTAATGTTTTCTATGTAAACTATTAAAAGTACCTGGGAGTCTTTGGTTCAAGAATCATTTACTTTACTTAATGATATTTTCAATTTTTCTTATTTCAAAATTATTTCTTTACAAAATTTTATTTTTCATATTAAAAGGAATATGACTTGCTTGTAAACCCTACTAACTGCCTACACCCCACCTTTACTGTCAACAAGGTACACCTGTATTGTAAGGACACCTGCTGAGTAGATTAATTGGTGACACTTTCTCCTGGTCACATAGGATTTAATATTGAAAATGGTCTCTAACAGAAATTCCTGAACATCTTTAATCAGTCAATGTATGAAGTAACATTGATTTTACCCTACGATATATTGGGATATAAATTAAGTGAGAAAATTGGTCTATTTACCTGAAATCATATGAATAAAATGTTTCAAGTTGTTTGAATTTAAATTACAGCATTTGTTCGAGTGGTGGTTTTAAGCTGTCATATATAAAGGAATGTTCTGATGGTTTAATTTATTGAATAAACATTTAAATTATAAATCCTATCCCAGTCATTCTTCCATTAATTGTGACAACTATGAGGCCGAACCAAATGTTTGTTTTTGTTTTTTTAGCATGTTGAATATAAGGCTACATTTTAAAATATTTTTAGTTGATTGGTTGGGGTTTATGCCACTTTCAGCTGTTTTGTTATACCCCCGCTTGACTGAGTCGGGGGTATATAGTGGTCCTCATGTCTGTTGTCCGTCCGTCCACATTTGGTTTCCGGATGATAATTCAAGAAGTTTACATCCCATTTGAATGAAACTTTAGGATATTGTTATAAATCAGGTTGTTAAGAAGCCTATCGATTTGGGGGCAAATCCCTCAAATTTCAAGGTCGCAGTCCACGAAAAACTTTAGAAATTTTTTACAAAAAAGCTGTTTCCGGACAATAACTCAAAAAGCATGCATGAGATTTGCATAAAACTTTGGGATATTGTTATATATCAGGTTGGTAAGAAGCCTGACTGATTTTGGGGGAAATCCCTCAAATTTCAAGGTCGCAGCAGACGAAAAACGTTAGAAATTTTTACAAAAATGTTTTTCCGGACAATAACTCAAAGAGTTTGCATCCGATTTGAATGAAAATGTGGGATATTGTTATATATCATGTTGGTAAGAATCCTATTGATTTTGGGGGAAATCTGTCAAATTTCAAAGTCGCAGTCCACGAAAAACTTTAGAAATGTTTACAAAAGCAGTTGTATCAGTGATCGGAAGATCAACTTTGTCTAGTTATATTCTGTTTTTATTGGGAAACCAGGGTAATTATTGAAAACCCCCACCAACAAACCTTGTCAGTTAGGATTGGAACTGAGCACACCCTGCCAGCTTTAAGACTTGAACCCAAAACCTCTGTCTGATATCATTGTTGTTTGTAACATTAAAATTGTCAAGATTTATAGATTAATTAAATAATAAGGAATATTTCAAATTTCTTAACAGGTTATACAACATAATATGGTTTGGGTCTGTTTACACCATTCATAAACCGTTATATCATATAACCTGTTCAGAAATTTGAAGTATTCCTTAAATAAAATAGACTTTTAATGGCTTATTAAAAGAAAAAATTGTGTCCACAAAAGGACTTCATCATTCAATTTTAATATTGGAGTAACATGTTTGTGTACTTATTGTTGTTGAAATTTTACTAGATGGACATTTAACATTTATTAGTTAATCAACGAATGAAAATCCAGTTATGGACTGAATGAGTTATAGTTAGTTGGAGTTAAACACCAAGTTTGGTAGTATTTAGCTTTGTCAGGGTGTGAAGTTTTTTAGTAGGGGGGGAAGAGAACTAGAGAACTGACAATCCTTGTCAGTTAAGATTGGAGTCGAGGAGTCACCCTGCACAAAATGAGACTTGAACATGCAGCCTCATTGTTTTACAAGCACATGATCAATATTACATCGCAAACTACCTTAACCACTCGCCCACCGTGGGCCTGAATGGGTTATAACATATGCTTTAGCAATAGTTCAGTTTTATAATATATAGCTATCAGTTTGAAAAAAAAATTTGAATTAGGTGCTCCATAGTGAAATCTCAAATTAAATTGTATGTTTTAGGGCAGATTAAAATAGTATGGTTTAATTCTATACCTAACGGTCAATTAGAAAAAAGCTTAAATGAAAATTACCTTTTGATCACTTTCCCATGGAGCAAATTTCTTGCAAATTAAAAAATATATTGAAGTAGTATTGGATTTCACTTAACTCAAAGGTTGTAAATCTCCTAACGGCGGTGATTTATAATTGGCTTGTGTGAATTTTCCACGTAATTCATTAAAATAATTTGGTTTCTATGTACAAACCAATACTAGATCAATATATATTGAATTGAATCGAGCGGGGTTTGATGTGCTTCTTGTGCGCTGTAATTACTTCTAACGGTGATTTTTATTAAAAATAAATATGATTAAACATCAAAGATTTCTTGATCTATATTGGATATCTGTGTCAGAAGATAGTGCATGTAAATAATTGTAAATAATTAGATTAATTGATTTAATTTCTCATTAGCAAGATTTCAGCTAGGAGTAAATAATTGTTTGTTTGTTGGAATGGTGTTTTAAGCCATTTTCAGCCATTTTTTTGCAGCTGTATAATAGCATGCAGTTTTTATTGGGGGAGGAAGCTGGTGTTCTTAATTCACAAATTTTAAATTTTAAAATAAAATTGTTTTGTGATCGAATTTCTTGAAAAAAATAATGTTCAGCTTTACTTGAAGACTTAAATTAATATATTAATTTAGAAGTGAATGCTTTGTAAACATAACATTAGTTTTAACCAATTTTCCCATATTTTATATTTTACTCTTGTTTGGTAAAATAAACATAACCACAGTTAATCAAGTGATCAGATCTTTTGTACAAATGTCCTAATTGTGCTCAGTAATAATCGGATTGTATTCAACCAATTTGATATGTTTTGATTTATTTTTCTAATTTAAACAAGACTACAGTGAGGAAAAAGTATTTCCCCCCTTGTTTTTAATATTAAAACTAACATTTATAAAAAAAATTGTTCAGTAAACAACACATTTTTTTTACTTTTATTTGTCAACTTAAATCACAGTAAATTTTAGAAATGATAATCACTAAGTATTATACTGAATTAAACAAATTTTCTCAGTATGTCATATTTTCATTTCCAGTTTGTTGAAATAAATAAGGCTGTGGTTGATTTTTTTTTTCATTTGGAATAAAATATTCAGCAAGTAAATTAGACTGAATAAAAAAAATTTATTGATTTGTTATTTTTTACCCTGTTAACACAATAAGGTGAAGGAAATATTTTATAAAATTATTTCACAATTATATAATTAGAAAAACTAAAATGAGAACAATACAGTATACCAAACCTCCATCAACACATAGTCAGTAGAAATAGCATCCTAATAAACCTCCGTCACAATATAGTTGGTAGAATTAGAATCCGAATGAAAATCCTTCCATGTTCAAGGTGATTGAATTGCACAGCCAACTTCTGAATAAACTATATACCGGTTAATATGATGGAAGTATTTGTCAACATTTTAGGCCAGGCAAACTTATTTTTTATGTCTTCAAATATTGAATCTCTATTTTGTTTAAAATCGTTTAACATGGCGAGAACGAGACCTCAGATTTACCTAGAAATTTATTTGGTGTACCACCAAGATAGAAAAGCATTACAAATATATTTAACAGTCTCAATCTACAGGTCTTCATGAACATTTCATAATAACTGTAGAATATATTTGTATAGCCTAATTTGGCAATTATAATTATTTATTCAAATAAAAGATTTAATAATTATCTAATTAAAAATCCTTTAGACATTGTTCAACACAATTGATACAGAGATACAATACGTTAAATGAATAATCGATCGTCCCCTGCATAGTTATTTAATGATTATACAGAGGTTAAAACTTAAGTTTGTGTTACTGGTTACATATTTACTTATATCTGTGTACCACTACAATATTATGACAATTATTGTCCTTACATTTAGCATTATTAAATTGTAGTATATATTTTTCATATGAAGTAATTTCTGATGTTTTCATTCATTTTATGACGTCAGCGTGTAACAGTTAACTGTTTCACTCCTTCCGGAACGACTGTTTCATGCCCGAGAACGATGCACATGGGATGAATATTCTAATTTTAATGTGCTCCCAACAACATATGTATACTGAGTGTTTAATATTGAAATTAAAACACAAAAAAAACCCAAGACCATTCGGATCCTTGCGATAAAACTACACCTGATACAAAGCACAGTCAAAACTAGTGTTTTATGGTGCTAGAGATTATTTGGGGTAAATTTCTCATGCTAGGAATTTATTTGCTCAGATGGAGGATTTGATGCCCGTTCATGGAGCAGTCAAACTATTATGCCCTCGGTGCTCAGGAGATGATTTAGGAACTGCGGCCTCAGGCAACAGTTCCTAAATCATATCCAGCACCTCGGGATAATAGTTTTGACTGCTCCATGAACAGGCATTAAATAACTATATACTGTTTCCTCCTCCAATAAAAAATGGACGCCATGATATGTAGGTGTGCAAAATTGACAATTGTGGTTTATACACATTTCCAATTTTGGCCCAAATTAACAGTTAATTGTTGACTAATGAACATGATTTCTAGACTGTGTTATGTGTGGGATAAACAAAATTTATAACAAAGAAATATAAGATAATGGAATAATCCTCTGATGTTTTCATTGTCTTCAATGTTAAAATTTGTGTTCTAAATTTTTTATTTTTAAAAAAAGCTTTTTTAAATTATTGGATCATTAAAATTTAGACAAAACTACCAAAATTTTGTCCTCACATGTATTCTGATTTTGGGCCAATGAAATCCTTCTGTCTGTTTGAATTTTTTTAACCAGGTTTTCAATGATATCCTGGCTATAAGATTTGGTGTATGGCAGTTGGGTGGCTGATTCAAACAGAGGTTTCTGTTCAATAACTTTAGTTTGGATAAATCAATCTTGCTGAAATTTGAATATAGCAAGCTTGCATGAAGACGTAGCTTGGGATTGGATTTGGGGCCAGTTGGGTCAAGGTCACTGTTACCAAAAATAGAAAAACAGTTTCCAGACATTAACTTTAGTTTGGATAAACCAATCTTGCTGAAACTTACTACAAATAGAAGACAATTTCTGCTAAGGATACTGCTAAAATTAATTGTTAAATCGTTGAAAACCTGGTTTCGTGGCATGGCCACATTTCTTGTTTTTAATTCTGTTGAAGAAGGCCAAATGGATTTTAACTTTACAGGAAAGCCTTCACTAAATTGCTGTGCAATTTGCTAAACAAATATTAAATTCATAGACCAATGAAATCAAAATATTTATGGATGTCATTCCCTGAAGAACCAATCATTTTGCATTCTTAGTGAAAATGTTTCCTATATATATTGTGAATCATTAAAACTGGAATGTGATACCTGTTTGGATATGAGTCTTTCCCTGCCCCTGGAGTTTTCAGGTGATAACTTGAAAATTATTTTGTTTAAACTTTGTACAGCTGTTAATTATGATAAAATGAAAATATTGTTCAATTTTCAGCACAATCCAATTTGTAGTTTTTTTACTAAGGCCAATTTGATTTTTTTTTTTTTGTAAAAATTCGGCAATTTCCAAATGATAACTTGAAAACATGTCATCAGGTTTTGTTAAAACATTGCTCAGATGTTAAGTTTAAAATTAAAATAAAGTTCAATTTTCAGCACAATTATATCTGTAGATTTTAGTAAGGCCAATAAAAACAAAAAAATTGTCAAAAATTAGCAGTTTTCAAAAGATTATTTGAGAATCAGATTTTGTTAAAACTTTGCAGAGCTGTTAAATACTAAAAGTTTAATTTTTAGAACAATTCCGTTTATTTTTGGTTTCTTTGTATGGCACAAAATGAATGAATTTTAAAATATAACAAGCAATTAGTAGTAATGACTTTACTATTTGTGTAAAGATTTTAAACAGTATTTAACAGATAATCATCACAGTAACAATTAACAAACTATCAACTTCGTCAATTGACTGATTGCAATCTATCAAGTGTGTCAATTATGTTAAAATTTCAACAGGTATATGAAAACGATCTGAAGTAAGCAAAGAAAATAATTTCAAAACCATTTCAATCAATTTGTAATTAAGAAAAACTTAGCAAGGTCCAAGCTATCGACATATTGTAATTACAGGTACCATGTTGTTAATTATACATTGCCTGTAGTCAACAAATTATTTATAATTATATATACAGTGTATAGATATGCAAAACAAAAGCTTCAATTATGTTGAAAGTTCTGTACCATACTAGATATAGAATTTTTAGTGCCACGGACCTTTTTTTTTGTAAAATTATGAAAAGGTACAAAGTCCTTTTATGAACTTAGTCTAATATCAGGTTAAAGAAACAAATATGTAAGTTTGGTGAAAGTCACAGGTAGTTGGAGTTAACATTTGCTAGGGGTCAAAAGTCACATGAGTAATAACCACATGTCTTGTGGAGGTGGGATGTGGTGTGGAAAAGTTTCTGATGTAACTTAATACCTAAGCTTAATCTGACAGTAAAAGGGGGAAATCATTTAATGTTGAATGTTAACAAGTTACTGCCCTTGGTTAGATGGTAACCTTTGGTCATAGAATGTATGACACTAAAGCATAGGAACTGTACCAAATGTTGTAAACAAGAAAAAATTGTATAATACAATATGTTATATCTAATCAAATCTTTTAGAATTCATTTTTATTATCTCCCCTGAGCCATGCACTCAAGTAGTGGGTTTTTCTTATCAAAATTAGTCTGTTGTTGTTGTAAACTTTCACATTTGTTCTTCTTCAGACCCAGGGCCAATATCAGTCCAACATAGCACAAAGTGTCCTTGGGTGTAGGGGATTCAATATTTGTGCAAATGAAGGGTCATACCCAACGTCAAACTGGAGATAATTATGAAAATGTTAAAATATGAAAAGGGAGATAATTAAGAAATCGTTAAAATATAAAAGGGGAGATAATTAAGAAATTGTCAAATTAAATATCTCAGATAATTTTGTGGTACTTTGAATTAAACTTGGCACAAAATATGATTGGTATTTAAAATTCAAGTTTGTGCAACTGATGGGCCACACCCTCTTAAAAAGAAGAAGATAATAAAGAAATGTTTAAATAAAATATAAAAATTTGAAATCTTCTCAGGTACCATTTGTTCAAATTTCAATTTGTGTTCATTTCAGCCAGTGGTTAAATTAATTCAAATTTGTTCAATAAAATGGCCCTTCATTCTTCAAAGATGAGATAATGGGAAAATTCTTACATAATAATTTGATGAAGTAAACGTGTAGTCTGTTTAAGTATGTAACTGATATTTAACACCCCTTATACTCTTATGTCTTCAAGGGCCCCAAAAAATATTCACCAAAATATCAAAATATCTGTCATTTTATTAAATCACGATAAAGGTGTAATTATGGATGCATGAACTAATTCTTAATCATTAATCATTGTGTGAGTGACATGTTTTGGGTTTTTTTGTTGGTTTTTTTTTTTTGGTTAATTTTTTTTTTTTTTTTTGGGGGGGGGGGGGGGGGGGCAGAGGGCAGAGGTTGTTTTGTGTTTTTTGTTTTTGTGTGGGTTTTTTTTGTAAGATTTGGGAATATTGGGGAAAGTAGAAAAACGATGAATTATCTATGAACATTTTTTTTCCCTCAGGAGTATAAATTAATAAACAATATAATGATGTGAAGTCTTGTTATTGTGCTGTACTTTTGTGGTTTATTTCAAAATGACCTTAAATACTATTGATGATATTGATTTTGAAAACGTTTCATAAAAAGAAAAAATGAAGCAAAGAAAGAACTTTTGCAGACAAAACTGTCTGTTAATACACTGCAATATACCATTGTTACAATATTTGAAAATGATGGTCAAGTTTACCTCTAGTAAGAACTTAACATTTTAGGTGGTTTTATATGGCAAAATTTACAGTTACTTCAGAATTCTTCAAACAGTATTTTCTTCCTATACTTCACAGGGATTGTTTTAAGTAGTACTTCATGGACTGTTTGCTATGTACATCCAGAGATGATGGCAAATAGAGAGCCTGTTCTCTGTAATCTGTCATACTTTTGAAATAAAAGTTTAGTATGTAAAAAGATCTTCAGATTTGAAAGTTAACAGTTGAAGATTTATTACGTTATTGATTTGTTGGGAAGAATTTCTCTTCCTCTTGGGAAAAATAAGAGTTATGTACCTTTAAAATAGCAATTACAATTAGAAATATGACATTTAAGATTAGTATGGGACAAGCATTTAATGTCCAGAATATTTTATACCAGAATATACTAAAACTTTTTTTTATAAATTACCAAATTTTCTGGACAGGATTGGCAGGAATTGTACTACTCTGTCTAACTGATCTTGTTAGAAGTGTTTGTTTGTTTGTTTTAATGTTGTTTAACACCACTTTCAGCAATTGTCCAGCTATATCATGCCATTCAGTATATTGGGGTAGGAAGCCTGAGTACCCAGAGGAAATCCCCGACCTTCGGTAGGATTGTTAGAAGTGATGTTATCTCCTAACCATTTACCTTAACACTGTATAATTTTGATAAATTAAACCAAACCCTTTTGGGTTGTCATGAAAACAAAAGACTGGAAAAGGTTCAAATTTGTCAAAGTCAGAAAGATGTTGGTCAATAAAGATAATAAAAAGACTTTTGTAAAACGCATTGTAGAAAGTATTGGCAAAACTGCTTCATAGACAGAACAGTGACACAGCTTGCATTAAATGGCAAATATTGCTTTGTAGACAGAACAATGGCACAGCTAGCATAAGTTAACTAGTGTCACAGCTAGGATTTAACCAGTGGCACAGCTAGCATCAAATTTTCAATCCTGACATCTTACTATAAAATGTTTCAGTGACAACAGAATAATATTTACCTCTTCTAAAATTAATTCAGAACTTGACGTCTGATGTCCTTGAAATATTGTCCACACAGAAATGGATAATGTCCTCTTTCCACAGCAATGTTAAAATTGACTAATGTTCAGTGCAATAGATGACTGGTAAATGGTCTTCTGTCCGAAACTTTGGATTAAATTTTCATCGACATTAACTTATAGTGCACTATTTTTTATACAAAATTACCAATATTCAATTGTATCCTTGCATTTATTACCTTGCGTCCTGAAATAGAAAGAAGACAGATTAAAACCAGTTTGTTCACAAACATTTTAAGTAGAATTCATCACTCAGGGGCAGATCCAAAAGCTTTTTTTGAAGGTAGAGTTGTGCCCCTTGTAGGCAAATAAAATGTAAAAATATTCTCGTTAGCCAACAAGCCAAATGGTTTCTCAATAATATGGACATTATCTCTTGTATGTGTATCTCTAATGCTTTTATAATTTTTTAAAAATAAGTATGAAAACGTAGATTTAAACTTAAAGAAAAGAAATAATATTCAATTTCTTCTGCTAGTGGAAAGATAAAATATCTCCTATTTGGAAACACTTCCTTCTTGTGGGAAATTTAGAGTGAATTTCTTCTTCATCAGAAATAATATCCAATATAATTAAATAAACTTCGTCGTGCTTACTACAGATATTCAACAACAACCCCAATGTCTTCAGTTCCACTGAGTTTACATTGAAGTTGCTTTTGAATTCTGTTCACACAAAAATTATCAAAAAATAAATTTTCAGAGTAATTATTGTTGCTGTGTTAATTTTTTACAGCTATTAAAGTTTAATATGTTTAAGAAAATAATAAGTGTACTAACCATGCAGAAATGCAAATTCCTTTCAGAGTGTCTGGTTGTTTAAAAGAATAACATATTTAACATGTTTTCAGTGACATGTTATTAAATATTTTTCTTTGCAACACAAAGATTTTTTTTTAACTGCTGTGAGAAATGTATTGTAAGGACTGTTTTACACTTGTAAGATTTAAAACTAAATCACAGCAATTACACTTATCCTTGAACTACTACAAGTTTGTGTGTCAATTAGATTTTCCTTTGGAATATGTATTCTTAAGTATTGAAAAATAGCTCAATGCATTTAGCATTTATCCTACTGGAGGACCGTAGTTCTCACTGGCTACTTCCCCAACATAAGCCATGATATAGCTAACTGGAGGACCGTAGTTCTCACTGGCGACTTCCCCAACATAAGCCATGATGTAGCTAAATAATTGGTGCAAGTGGCTTAAACACCATTTATACAAACTTATTACAGACATTATTTATGTTATACAAATTTTATTTATTTATTTATTTATTTATTTATTTATTTATTTATTTATTTATTTATTTATTTATTTATTTATTTATTTATTTATTTATTTATTCATTTATTCATTTATTCATTTATTCATTCATATTCATTCATTCATTCATTTATTTATTTATTTATCACTTAAAACTTTGAGGCAGTTTATTTATTTACTTGCCAGAATTTATTTATTTTTTATCTCGTGCTTTATATTTCCTTTTCAGCAAGGCTGCTACAAAAAGATGTGTCTCAAATGCCCTGTGCTCATCTAAGGGCTGATATGTAATTTTTTTTATTATTATTTCTCACATTTTCGCTCCTTAATGAACATTTTGGGGTTAACAGACAGCAAATTAACTTACAACTTTTTTGTTTGTTTGAATTGAGATTAATGCAATGTCGCTTTCAGCAATTTGAATTTTTTAATTTAGACATTTCTATGAAAATGAAGATAACCTTCCAGTGGTTTGTCAAAAGGAAATATTGTTTCCCAAATTCTCTATTTTTATGGTTTAATAGCCAAAACTTGTGATAAAGACAGTGCAGGCCTCTGGGTGACATTTTACCAGGATTAAAGACTATAGACTTACCTTCTGTCATAGGTCCAAATCTATTTTCCACCTATTCCATGTTTTTTGTATAACATAATAAACAGGACTGTGATATATTCTGTATTGCCAATAAACTGTACTGGTAGTTATGCATATTTTATGATATTTGTAGAATTTACTGTTATATGGCTGTTAACATGTTTAAGATTACTATACTTATATGTGAGGTGTGGATAGGTGTGGATTGGCTGTATGTACTGTTATATGGCTGTCAACTTGTTTAAGATCACTATACTTATATGTGAGGGTGTGGATAGGTGTGGATTGGCTGTATGTACTGTTGTATTGCTGTCAACTTGTTTAAGATTACTGTATTTATATGTGAGGGTGTAGATAGGTGTGGATTGGCTGTATGTACAGTTATATGGCTGTCAACTTGTTTAAGATCACTATACTTATATGTGAGGGTGTGGATAGGTGTGGATTGGCTGTATGTACTGTTATATGGCTGTCAACTTGTTCAAGATCACTATACTTATATGTGAGGGTATAGATAGGTGTGGATTGGCTGTATGTACTGTTATATGGCTGTCAACTTGTTCAAGATCACTATACTTATATGTGAGGGTATAGATAGGTGTGGATTGGCTGTATGTACTGTTATATTGCTGTCAACTTGTTCAAGATCACCATACTTATATGTGAGGGTGTGGATAGGTGTGGATTGGCTGTATGTACTGTTATATGGCTGTTAACATGTTAAAGATCACTATACTTATATGTGAGGGTATAGATAGGTGTGGATTGGCTGTATGTACTGTTATATGGCTGTCAACTTGTTCAAGATCACTATACTTATATGTGAGGGTATAGATAGGTGTGGATTGGCTGTATGTACTGTTATATTGCTGTCAACTTGTTCAAGATCACCATACTTATATGTGAGGGTGTCGATAGGTGTACATTGGCTGTATGTACTGTTATATGAATGTCAACTTGTTCAAGATCACTATACTTATATGTGAGGGTGTCGATAGGTGTACATTGGCTGTATGTACAGTTATATGGCTATCAACTTGTTCAAGATCACTTTACTTATATGTGAGGTTGTGGATAGGTGAGGATTGGCTGTATGCACTGTTATATGGCTATCAACTTGCGTAAGATCACTTTACTTGTATGTCAGGGTGGCGTTAGTCGTCTGTTTACCAAATACTTTTTGGGAAAGCAGGGGTATGACTAGTGAGCATTAGCTCACAGATTCACCTGTTTTAAGTTGATGTGTAAAATATCCCCAAACCTTCACAGAAAGATTGTGCACATATTGAAATTGTGCACCTGCTATTATGGAATTGTTCCAGAAATTGTTTCAAATTTTTCTTAACTTGGGAATTAAGAGATTTTTCAGCAAGATTTAGACAAAGGCCATCTTTAAATACTATCTAGTTTGATTTTGTGCAGTGGTATGGGATGGGTTTTTTCTAAATAAAAAAAAATTTTTATATAGTAACCGAAATACACCAAATACATTTTTGAATAGACTAAAAAAACTGAAAGTCTTAAATTATCATTAAATACCTAATATATATAAGACAAGGAATGCACCCCTCTTCCAGCAATACAAACTGGACGACATCAGTGGATAGCTCCCTTACACAAAAAATCGTTTGCTTGCACTTTTTCCGTACAACAAAAAAACCATCTATCTTAGCTAACTCGACCCTTTTAAATTCAGACCTTTATTTCGCAGATCAGCTTGAAATATATCATTTATCATTTTCTTGAATACATTATTACTGAGTTGAATGCAAGACTGGTTGAGAATAGCAACAGTAATTCCTAGCGGTTTAGCAAACATGACACCTGAAATTATTGAATTGTTATTTGTGACTTTTGTATGTATAAACATGACATGTGACATAATAGCATATTTGAGGTAACTCTTCCAGTCAACAACACAGATACCCATTGTCTATGCAGTTCTCTCTATACTTACTTTGCCTGTAAGTACAGCTACCACCAAGCGTTATTTTATCACAATTCAATAGGCTTAAAACATACCTTTGGTCAACCATGATAAGACTATCTTCATTGGCCCTACTGCATGTTCACAGAGAAATGGAAGTTGACTTGGGCAGACTAAGCAGATCTTTTGCAGCAGCAGTAGCAGTTTTGATATATGTACTCGATATTGAGTCTGACAATGCAAACAACCAGTATCTGACTGTCCAAATAAATCCTTAGTTAGGTCAATTTTTAATATTGCTTTTGAATTTCTGTCTTTTTTTTCAGCCTGCTCACCCAGAATTCTGTTTGATTGGTAACTGTTAACTTGTGGTGTCAGTCATTTCATTTTTAAAAAATTTTAGGACTATAGGATGTTATCCTTTTGCTCATCTTGTATATTCATCAGAAGGATTCACCCCACTGGAACCCATAGCTGGGTGCAGCCCTGAACAAGCAGACATCTTGCCAAGTAGGTTTTGCTTGCACATCATTTTATCTTCAGCTACGCCCCTGACCATGAAAGATATAACAGAAAAATAGCTGAAGTGGCATTAAACCCCACTCAAACTAAATCTACTATTTATATTAAAAAGGCTTTTTCTCTTTTAGTAACAGAAGCAGTCAGGTTGAATAAAGATTTGATGTACACAAATGAGCACCAGAAGTGTATCATAGAGCAACATAAAAGGGAAGTAACTCTTCTTCAAGGTCAACTTTTAGATGCCAAGGTTAAACTGGATTCAAAACCACTGGATACCAGTAAAATACAACAGGAGAAGCTAATCTCATCTTTGAAACAGCAGTTACAGAAAGTAAGTTTTAAAGGAAATATCTCCAAGTGTTGTATGTTGCTCAAAAAAAATAATGATACATTAAGCTTTGATATGGATGATTTTGTATGTGTGAAACAGGCGTAAGTGACCTAGTTATATTTTGTCAGAGAACCTGATATGCATATCAAGCCCTCACTTGCACATGTGCAGCCTCACAACAATTGTTTCTGCTGACATCACTAAAATATCGTCTGTTAGTAAACAACATTCATACAATTTCTGAACGGTATGTTGCCCTATCTGTAGAGAATACTAACATGTTTGTTGATGCAATGATAAACACAATAAGAAAAACTAGTGGTGGTGTTCAGATGGTTAAAGATCATTTGCATCAAAGCTAAATGTATGACATAGAGATTATGACACAGGTTTTCCATATCATTCCTAGACCCATATTTAAGGTCTAGGCAGTCACATGGCTCTACTTTGGGAGTCTCGGGATGGTACAGGACCTGATATCGAAAACACTGTGTAATAGTTTATATTTATGATAAATAAGCACATGAACCATACTTTATTGACTAAAAGTTATCTCATTCAGTAAATATAGATATTTAGATAAATCAACACAAATATAAAGAATATAAATGATGTAATTATGTGATGATTGCTGTATTGGCCTAGTTATTTGTCCAAAGCTTGCTGTATTGGCCTAGTTATTTGTCCAAAGCTTGCTATATTGGACTAGTTATTTGTCCAAAGCTTGCTGTATTTGACTAGTTATTTGTCCAAAGCTTGCTGTATTGGCCTAGTTATTTGTCCAAAGCTTGCTGTATTGGACTAGTTATTTGTCCAAAGCTTGCTGTATTGGCCTTGTTATTTGTCCAAAGCTTGCTGTATTTGCCTAGTTATTTGTCCAAAGCTTGCTGTATTGGACTAGTTATTTGTCCAAAGCTTGCTGTATTGAATTAGTTATTTGTCTAAAGCTTGCTGTATTGGACTAGTTATTTGTCCAAAGCTTGCTGTATTGGCCTTGTTATTTGTCCAAAGCTTGCTGTATTGGACTAGTTATTTGTCCAAAGCTTGCTGTATTTGACTAGTTATTTGTCCAAAGCTTGATGTATTGGCCTAGTTTTTGTCCAAAGCTTGCTGTATTGGCCTAGTTATTTGTCCAAAGCTTGCTGTATTGGCCTTGTTATTTGTCCAAAGCTTGCTGTATTGGACTAGTTATTTGTCCAAAGCTTGCTGTATTGGGCTAGTTATTTGTCTAAAGCTTGCTGTATTGGACTAGTTATTTGTCCAAAGCTTGCTGTATTGGCCTAGTTATTTGTCCAAAGCTTGCTGTATTGGACTAGTTATGTGTCCAAAGCTTGCTGTATTTGACTAGTTATTTGTCCAAAGCTTGCTGTATTGGCCTAGTTATTTGTCCAAAGCTTGCTGTATTGGACTAGTTATTTGTCCAAAGCTTGCTGTATTGGCCTTGTTATTTGTCCAAAGCTTGCTGTATTTGCCAAGGTATTTGTCTAAAGCTTGCTGTATTGGACTAGTTATTTGTCCAAAACTTGCTGTATTGAATTAGTTATTTGTCTAAAGCTTGCTGTATTGGACTAGTTATTTGTCCAAAGCTTGCTGTATTGGCCTTGTTATTTGTCCAAAGCTTGCTGTAGTGGACTAGTTATTTGTCCAAAGCTTGCTGTATTTGACTAGTTATTTGTCCAAAGCTTGCTGTATTGGCCTAGTTATTTGTCCAAAGCTTGCTGTATTGGCCTAGTTATTTGTCCAAAGCTTGCTGTATTGGCCTTGTTATTTGTCCAAAGCTTGCTGTATTGGCCTAGTTATTTGTCCAAAGCTTGCTGTATTGGACTAGTTATTTGTCCAAAGCTTGCTGTATTGGACTAGTTATTTGTCTAAAGCTTGCTGTATTGGACTAGTTATTTGTCCAAAGCTTGCTGTATTGGCCTTGTTATTTGTCCAAGGCTTGCTGTATTTGACTAGTTATTTGTCCAAAGCTTGCTGTATTGGCCTAGTTATTTGTCCAAAGCTTGCTGTATTGGCCTAGTTATTTGTCCAAAGCTTGCTGTATCGGCCTAGTTATTTGTCCAAAGCTTGCTGTATTGGCCTAGTTATTTGTCCAAAACTTGCTGTATTGGACTAGTTATTTGTTTAAAGCTTGCTGTATTGGACTAGTTATTTGTCCAAAGCTTGCTGTATTGGACTAGTTATTTGTTTAAAGCTTGCTGTATTGGACTAGTTATTTGTCCAAAGCTTGCTGTATTGGCCTAGTTATTTGTCCAAAGCTTGCTGTATTTGACTAGTTATTTGTCCAAAGCTTGCTGTGTTGGCCTAGTTATTTGTCCAAAGCTTGCTGTATTTGACTAGTTATTTGTCCAAAGCTTGCTGTATTGGCCTTGTTATTTGTCCAAAGCTTGCTGTATTCGACTAGTTATTTGTCCAAAGCTTGCTGTATTGGCCTAGTTATTTGTCCAAAGCTTGCTGTAGTGGACTAGTTATTTGTCCAAAGCTTGCTGTATTGGCCTTGTTATTTGTCCAAAGCTTGCTGTATCTGCCTAGTTATTTGTCCAAAGCTTGCTGTATTGGACTAGTTATTTGTCCAAAGCTTGCTGTATTGGCCTAGTTATTTGTCCAAAGCTTGCTGTATTGGACTAGTTATTTGTCCAAAGCTTGCTGTATTGGCCTAGTTATTTGTCCAAAGCTTGCTGTATTGGCCTAGTTATTTGTCCAAAGCTTGCTGTATTGGCCTAGTTATTTGTCCAAAGCTTGCTGTATTGGACTAGTTATTTGTTTAAAGCTTGCTGTATTGGACTAGTTATTTGTCCAAAGCTTGCTGTATTGGCCTTGTTATTTGTCCAAAGCTTGCTGTATTTGACTAGTTATTTGTCCAAAGCTTGCTGTATTGGCCTAGTTATTTGTCCAAAGCTTGCTGTATTGGCCTGAATCGCAGCCAATACAGATGATTCCTTTATTAATTAACTATAGGCTGAAACAATCATTCCAATACAGGTTGATTCAGGACAATACCGATATTGGACTGGTTAATTTATTATTGGATTGGTTCTTCAAAATATCATATGGGCAGTTTTACTGTTATCTAAGTGAATACTGTAGTAGTTAATTAATAATCTCTTTTACAAACTGTCAAATTATGTTGACAGTAAATATATATAAATGCAATGAACACTAAAATCATTCCTGAGTATACTTGTGAAATGTTAATCTAGATGTACAGTCCATCAGGACATATATTGCTTGATTTCGTACAGACATGATTTTGCATGTCACACAGTTGGGCTCTGGTTCATTATATAAAATATAATAATGACCAGAAAGGACACATTGGTAACAAAACCTTGCCTCCATGATTTCTATACAGGAAGGAAAACAAACATTTTTTATCTGGATTGTCAAAGGTTCACTTTTGAAGTGGTTAATATTAAACATGTAACGAAACAACATTTTTATCATTGCCCACAAATATCAATTTCAACTACATTTTAAAAGAGATATTTACATTACGCTTGCCTTTCATCAATATCCTAGATTTCTATTGGTTCAAACCATTACAGATGACGAAGAATCATTCTTTGCATTTCTCAATGAAACCTGTAGCCATGAAGAGCATGCACTTCCTTGACAATGTCTACAGTAAACAAAAATTAGGAGCAATTAAAATCAACAAAAATACATTGTGCACGATTTAAATCAGGGCCCCAAAATTTTTTTAATACATTTTTGTAAAATGTAAATATAAGAACAGAATGCATTCATTCTTATGAAGCTTTTACCGAAGCACATTTTCATCATAAAGCACTACCACGCTTCATTGAAAATGTGCTTTGTTATGGACTCAGTTTAACATCAGGGAAATGCCATCTTCATTGCCTATATAAATCAAGTGAGCAATACAGGCTCTTATGAGCCTCTGGTTTCTCTTTTTAGGTAAACTTTGATATTTTGCATATGGGTAGTTCATTTCAAGGCTGTCAACACTGAGATTGCGGGTTCGATACTCACTGCAGGCAGGGTGTACTCGACTCCAATCTTAATTGACAAGGATTGCCAGTTTTCCTACCGCAGGTCGGGGGTTTTCTCCGGGTACTCCGGCTGCCTCCCCCAATAAAAACTGGACGCCATGATATAGCTGAAAAATTGCTGAAAGTGGCATTAAACACCATCAAACAAACAAAAACAAACATTTCAAGGCAATGTGTCACATGTTGATGACCTTTGACCACAAGGTCACATAATTTCTTGTGTGTGTAGTCTTTAACTTTTTTCTCTTTTGAGTTAGGCTTTTGATATTTGGCATGTTAGTAGATCATTTCAAGCTGACTTGTTGTGTACCATGATTGATGACCTTTGAACCTTGATCTATGACCTCGAGGTCATATGATTACTTTTTGAAAGACAAATTTGTATACATACCACTGTTCTTACCATTTCCTATAATCACAACCTTGACAGCAGGGCCCACAGAGATAGATACCTGCTAACTGATATGCAATTTTGTATTTAGTTTTAACATTTGAATCTTGAGTACCCAGACTATGATATTGACTTATTTGTTTGAATGGTGTTAAATGCTACTTTCAGCACTTTTTCAGCTATATCATAGCGTCAATTATCATAGGGGGGGGGGGGGGAGGGGGTAGTGGAAGCCGTAGAAAACCCCAGATCTTCAGTGGGAAAACTGGCAATCCTTGTTAATTGAGATTGGAGTTAAGTACACCCGGCCTGCATTGAGACTTCATAGACCACGTGATCAATAGTAGACGAACTACATTAACCTCTTGGCCACCGAGGTCCCGACTTTGATATTAAATTACCAATAAAAATATTTAACCCTACTCCCTTCCCCCAAACACAGAAACCTATTTTATGCTACTCCCCTCCCCCAAACACAGAAACCTATTTAACCCTACTCCCCTCCCCCAAACACAGAAACCTATTTTACCCTACTCTCCACCAAACACACTTATAGTTAGTTATATCATATGTACTCTCCAGATATCCTAATTTTTATTATTTTGGCACTTCTAATGAAAGAAGACAATAACTCTCAATCCTAAGGCATTAATTGTGACAAGGATATATATATACAAGATCAAAGTTTATTATTGTACTAATAACATTGGCTGTACCAAAGCTGATAACAAATTAATATGAGTAATTATACAGTAGTCCCCCTCTTATAAGACCACCCGAGTCATGAAAGTGGTCATATAATGGGGTGGTCTTTCTTGAGGAGATACAATTTATACAGGATTATAGAGCTTGGTCGGTTGATTAGCAGCAAGAACTGTGAAGTGATCAAGAATTACACAAAATAAATATTTGTATTTTATTATTCAGTATAAATAAAAATAAAAAGAATTCATGCTGTTTTTATCTGTTAAAAATGTGTAATGATAATATAACAATTCCAAGTCTTCTTAACAGTGAATGTTTCTGTTCCTGTTTCATCTGCATTAACATTGTTTTTATCACTTTTATTGTCTGCCCAGGTTCCACTTCGTAGTTTATTAAGGTTCCGTTTAGTTTGGAAAAATCCAGGTTTTTCTCTGTTTCCAGTTTTTGACATCGTTTGTTGTAAATTTTGATTTATGATTATGTTGGTACTATTATCTCCTTGTTGAATATTTCAGTCTTCTTGTAATAAACCCGATTTCTGTAATGCCGAAATCAAACTGATCTACAATATCCTGCTTGTTTTCCCCTTTAATCCAGGTTAAAAAAACCTTTTTTTACGTGATTGGGAGCCTCTAGTTTCCCAAAGTTTTGAAAGCATTGACTGAATCACATTTTCAATAAAGCCCGGTAGTGAATGTCTGTTTTAATTTCCACAGTGTAATGTTACTGATGTTGCTATGTGCACTGGTTTTGATGTTTCATCTTAATTTGAAAGATCACGTGAGAAAAACATACAAACAACTTCTTCTCTGAAACTGTTCCACACAATGTAGCCAAATTATGAAGAAATGAATGTTGAATAGTTATCTTATTATTGGCCGGATTTCACAGAGTGAAAATCCGGGTTATAATATGGTGAATGGCGGGTGGGCAGGGACAAAATTTTCATAACAGTTTTCTCAGCAACTACTAATCACATTCTCTTGAAATTTGGTATGCAGCATCAGCATGGCCTCCCATAACGTGGGATTCTATTTCAGGTCTGTCGCTCACCTACTTCCTGTTTAACGAAATCCGGCCATTTATGTCTTTGAGGGATTTTCTTGAGTTTTTCGAGCCATTTGCAAATTCAACGTGGCTTCCGGGGCCACTAATGCGTTCTAATAGTCGGAAATTTCTAAAATCTTCGTCTTAAAAACGGCATACATGTAGCAGATTGATTTGAAATATGGCATAAATTTACATTAGATGGTCGTCTTAAAAGTTTGTGTTTTTGTGATGATCCAAAATCCAAGATAGCTGAAACTGTGGAACACAGCTTAACAATAGGATCCTAAGGGAAAAACACACAAATAGCTTCTTCTATGAAACTGTTCCACACAATTATGGCAAATTATGCAGAAATTGCAAGATTGCTACTAGAACGAATAATCGTACCCTCACTTTTTTTTTTTTTTTGTGCGAGGGTACAAATTTAGTCCCATTACTGGTAATGTAGCAGAGTGGGAGTGAATCACTCCCGGCACTTTTATGTCCAAAAGAAGTTGCATATACAATCAGACGTGGTCGATCTTGATATCTTTCGACATTTTTTTTATCGGTTTCGTGTTTGAAATCGATCATTATTGATACGTGATGATAGTTATTGCCGTTTTTAATAACCTGCTGTGTGTTGTGTAATTATTGACATTCGTGTCTCTTTTTAATTATCTTTACTACATGAAAAACATTAAGAAACCTGAAACTGAATGGCGTGTTGCATCTTGGGTAATACATTTATAAATTACTGGGTTCTTACTACGGAATGGTTTTTATAGTATGCAAGTTAGCACGTTTATTATAAAATTAGGTCACATTATCCATATACGGAAAAATGATCAACATAGCATTTTTCATGTGCATCTTCAAACACGAAAAAAGAAATTTCTTCAATAAAGATCGTTTCCCGTTAGTTTCGCAATGTCTATAGCTTTAATAACGTAAAGAAGATGAATATTATGTTTGAATTTTGTATAAATAGACAGAAGTTAGAATTTTTTATTTGCTACATTACGAGCAATAGGACTGAATTCTACCATTAATCCAACAGATCACAAAACAAACTTCGGATTATAACGGCAGTAAAATTCTGCCTAGATTGCTGTTACCATGGAACATCACTGAACATAGTAAAATATGAGAAAAACATAAAACAGCTTCTTCTCATAGACTATCCTACAAATTGCTGGTGATTGGAAATTCAACATGGCAACATGAAAAATCATGTCTCTTAAAAAGTTTTTTTGTAAGTCAGGTGAGGGAAGCAGGCTATTAAGAGCCTCTAGTTTAAAGTAACTACCAAAAATTCTTAATTTCTATTATGTTTATATCTTTGCAATAGTAATGTAAATTTAGTTCATATCTGCTACAGAAATTGCAATACTTTAGTTTTCTTTTTTATTATTCCCCATTGTTAAAAAATGGCATGGAAAAATGATAAAAACATCAAACATTGACCAAAATATTACGATTTCTCAAATGAAAATACAATTGAAAAGCGATATACATGTAGGGCAGCTTTAGCTTCACTTTTGAAGATGAACAAGGCAAAGTGGAACCATGATAAAGCTACTTTTTACCAAAGTACCGTCTTTTGAACGGTTTATTTATAAAATGGTATTCCCCAAAGTGGCGACTGTATCTGTTTATTAATAGCCACATAGGGCACTCATTCACCCACTGTAAATCTGGTGACCTTCACTGCCAACATAGCTAGAAAAGTATCTTAGAATTTATAGTGGTAACCTGTTTTGTTGTATTCATTGCTATTTAATAGGTCCTTATTAAAAAGAGTTTTTAAATAATTTTGTTCTTATTACAACTGTAATATTACTTAGGCTACAAACACCAATGAGTCTTGCGTTTATTAAAAACGTGTTATCTTGTACACAGGAGACAGAACAACATGCAGAGGTAATCGAAGAGTTAGCAAAAACAACCTCCAGCTACATGGTAGGTGTAAAATAGCATAGTTAAATTGTTTTTCTCATTTAATATGGAGAAACTGTATACATGTATTGCTTATTGCTATTGAACGAGGCTGATCAATGAAGCAAAATAGTACAGTGTACATGTATTTAGAATTCTATAAAATTTTGTGTTTATTATTAGAACTACACACAAGACAAGGCCATAATAAACGAAATGTTAGGTTCTCAGCCAATTTTTCTGAAAATTTGTCCCCGGGGTGCATTTATTTTTTTATTTTTTTATTTTGGGTCATTTTTAAATGAAATAACTGTGAAGACCATGTTTTCATTTTAGTATTAAAATTTATTGAAACTGGAAGTTACCTTAAAATGGTATATCACAGAACATAAAATAGGACACAACACTGGATAATTCTGGTGCTTAGGTTGGTGATATTTTTTTTCAAAATTTGATTTTAGAAATAAAAAAATTGCGGTGAACAGAAATATGAATCTAGAAATAGTTTTATTATGGCCTAATGAAACAGAATTTCATTCTCACATTTTTTTAATTTTTTAGCTACAGATTCCGCAAAACATGTTAGTTTCAATGTAGTTCATGGCTTTTTTAGTATGTGGCGTTGTCTACTGGTCATTTAATTTCATATCTTAATATTTGAGTTTCCTTCAAATGATAGAATTTAAACCATTACCTTAGGACATGTTAGCTATTTTCATCGCTTTGCGTAACTTTCAGTAAATTTGTACAGTTCAATCTTTTTTCCCCCGAAAACTGGATTAATTGAAACAAACTTCGTAACATTTAAATGTACAAAGGAAAGCGGAGGTTTTTTTTATATTTTCAAATGCATTGGTAGTGATGACTCCTTGCAAGTGAGTCATAGGAGCCAAATACACTTTTTATTGGTCAATAATTTGATGCAGTTTTGATGACAAAAAACTATAATCAAAACTGTGCTTTGATGCTTTTTCAAATATATTTGGGTCATGATAACTTCCACAGCTGGTTTACAGCAGAAAAGCAAATCCGTGTCATGGCGTTATTTTTAACTACTTCAGTCATGTGACTTAAAAGATCAGATTTTGGCTTCTGTAATTAAACTTCTATAATTAAGTAAGTTATTTCATCTTAATTTCCAATAAATATTATTCAATTAGTATATAAAGAATAAATATATTGGACTATTTGTTCAACACAAGCACCAAGTTGAATTGTTCTTACCATTATATTCTAATTGTAATCAGCAAAGGGAGACAATCCATTAATCTCATCTTTCTATACGCAATAAATATATGGGAGGTTGAATTGTTCTTACCATTATATTATGAGGTCATTATCCTTTTGGATGGCCTGAGCAAAAGTAACCGAACGGGCGAGACATCAAAATTTTTTATTAAAAAAATCTTTCTTTCACTTAAAATTTCATATATGGGGCATTACACATATAATGCTAAATTACATAAAACTGGAGACAAAAGTATACCTGACCACGGATTTTTTTCTGGAATTTTACTTTAAAGTTTAAGAATGGTTTTTCTACTTTCATTTCAATGTTGTGGTCACATTGTACCACATTACACACTTTAGGAAGTGCTTCCACTGTAAAGATATTGACTGGAAAAAAATATATTCTTGTTCTACAGTAATGCCATACCTTTCAAAATATCCAACTCTTAAGCAATAGCAGTTATAAGCAAAAGCAGAAACAAAAGAGAAAATTGGGACTATTTTTTCATCCTGCCATCTTTTGACATGCACCGGAAATTCATTTATTGAATAGGATAATGACCCCTTTAAGCAAAGCCAACAGTTCCGGATTTCCACCAAAATTTTTTTTTATGTTATTTAATGATTCTGTAAATAAAATAAGCATGCAGTTTGAATATATTGCTACACAAATAAAAATTATGACAGTTTCCAAAGATGTGGTGAATCCTTGTTTTAGCCATTTTTAACTGATAAGGACAGTTAAGGTGTAATTGTTTTCTTCTGTTCAACAATTTTGGCACAACAGTCAAAATATCACCTTTTTATGACAGTACAGGTGTAATAGTTACCAAATAAACAGAAACACATCTGATAAAAGCAACTTTTTATCAAGTGAGAGCTCATTTGAATATAGGGGGGGTTGAAAACAGTCAATTCTGTTGCTATGACGGTATGACATAAAAATTAACATTTTTCCTCACAAAAGAAAAAAACTAACTAAAAATGCTTTTCTTAGCTGTAATGAGTGTATAAATGAACTTATTAAGTAGAAATACACCACAATGGAATTCAGGTTGAGAAGCAGAGGTCTCTTTTCTGTAGCTTAAACTTTAATTAAACTATGCACAAAGTAGAGTTATGACTAGTTTTAAGAAAACTGACATATAATTTTTATACAAAAAGACTCATTGGCATCTTTTCAGTCCTTTTTGCATGTCAAGTCACTGAAAAAGTAGAAAACATAGCAACTGACTAGACTGATTGGTTCAAAGTACCCAAAAGCATACTAGATTCACAGACTTTACATTAAAACGGCACATTGCAAATGATGCCTACCCATGCCAAATAATTACCTAGAGGCCAGAGGAATGAATAAACACTACATATTGATTAAAATACTGCTGTATAACCTTCTTTAAAGAAACAAAATGAATACATTTAATCTTTAGTTACAATCTTCAAGGTATGATACATGTTTGTATCTAGCAATAAGTGCTGGTACATGAAATAGGATCATGGTTTACCTTTTTTTAATCAATTTTTGGTCTGAAAGGTATTATTTAATACCAATAATACATTTTTATTTCATGTCACCTTGGGTTCTACCTTACAGTACTCTATAGAATTGTTAACAGTGTGCTTTTTGCAAAAAATAATCACTTTTTATGATACCATAGGCCAAAAAGTCAAATTTTACTGCAGATAATGAAACAGACTATAACTATAAAACCTGAAGATATATTTTGCAGAAAAGATGTTTTCCTATAATGAGTTCTGGTACCCTTTCATAAAAAGTACCTGACAATTGGGATTTGTGTATTTGACCAATTTGTAAATTTTGCTCTTACAGAGGTCATTATCCTTTTGGATGGCCTGAGCAAAAGTAACCGAACGGGCGAGACATCAAAATTTTTTATTAAAAAAATCTTTCTTTCACTTAAAATTTCATATATGGGGCATTACACATATAATGCTAAATTACATAAAACTGGAGACAAAAGTATACCTGACCACGGATTTTTTTCTGGAATTTTACTTTAAAGTTTAAGAATGGTTTTTCTACTTTCATTTCAATGTTGTGGTCACATTGTACCACATTACACACTTTAGGAAGTGCTTCCACTGTAAAGACATTGACTGGAAAAAAATATATTCTTGTTCTACAGTAATGCCATACCTTTCAAAATATCCAACTCTTAAGCAATAGCAGTTATAAGCAAAAGCAGAAACAAAAGAGAAAATTGGGACTATTTTTTCATCCTGCCATCTTTTGACATGCACCGGAAATTCATTTATTGAATAGGATAATGACCCCTTATAACTTTAATCATTAAAGGGAGACGATCCATTATATTTGTGACATACAGCAGTAAAACAGACATAAACAAGTGCCAAAGTGCTACAAAAATATGCCAGTCGAACAATTGCCATTTTTTGTATAAATAAAGGTCCATAACACTGAAGTGGCTGAAGCAATTTGGCCATTTTTATAAATAAAGGGCCATAACTTTTAAGTGGTTGAAGTGAATTGGATGGTTTTCAAATGTGGCCGATATATTATGCCCATAAACATTTTCAACAAGTTTCATGAAGATGGGACAACAACTGTTTGAGTTAGAGAGCAGAAAAGGTGACTTTGCCATTTTTATAAATAAAGGGCCATAACTTTTAAGTGGCTGAAGTGATTTGGCTGGTTTTCGAATGTGGCTGAGATATTATGCCCATAAACATTTTCCCCAAGCTTCATGAAGATCGGACAAATACTGTTCGAGTTAGAGAACGGACATCGGTGTGGATGCCATTCACCCGCCATGGGTGTTCCCATAATATGACCTGTCTTCGACTGGCATATAAAAGTTACAGAGATATTAATAATCACTTCAATGACATGTACTACATTAAAAATCACTGTATATTTGTTCGGCACTAACATCAGTGTCTACAACTATGCGTTCGATGGCCGTCTTGATTTGTATTGACTCTTTGCGAGCAAGGTCTGGAGCATGAGTGTGTGTTCACTCTGCCAAGTAGTTCATTTCTCCTTACTTAGCTGATCTTTTGATGACTTCTCTTCGACTCTAAGAATACCATTATTGAATGATTGATTAAATCTTAGATATGCCAAGTCTAAGAATTCCTAGCTTAATATAATATAATGTAGCTTGTTATAAATATATTCACCTTCATTTTTTTCCTTTGAAGATACTATTAAGGTTTTTGCTATAGACTTGCATACAGTTTTAATTTAAATTGTTATATTACTTGTAAACAAGTTATTAATAATTTCAAATTAAAATTTAATTAAGGCACAAACTATTTAATTCTTATATAATCAAAGAAAAAGATAATTAAAATATTTATATATATTAAAAATTATGGAAGCAAAAGACATATATTTAAAACCTGGGGCGAAATTGTCCTAGAGGGCAGTTGTCCAGTGGGGGCCATTGTCGGTGGGCAATTGTCCTGCTCCCATTTCTACCATTGTACAGTACCAATACAGTAAATTAGTAAAGGGAGACAATCTAACTTGTTCAACTTTATTGAGATATTAATGTTCTCTAGACATCAATGTTGTCATTTACAGATTGTGCAACAGTATGTACACTCATACAATAGTTTATTGTGTCATCCATCTTTGATGGGTTGTTGCTAACAGATCTCCACAGTGACTTAACTGCTGTTATTTGGTGCATTGTTTTGATACTTTCCATTATCATTTTTGTCTTGTATATTTCAAGGGAACATTAGTTAAGCTGCAGGAGTCCCACCAGTTAATAGAGCGTCATCTCCAGAATGCTGCAGCTCATCAAAAGGAGACTGCTGTAGTGTGTGCAAAACTTGAAAATTGTACAGAAAAAGTCAAGAGTCTTGAAACTGCATTGAACTCTATCAATAAAGAATTAGCTACACAGAAAAGAATTCATGATCAGTCAGTGAAAACATGGATACAAGAGGTATTTATTTTGATAATTGTGGTTCTCTGCTGTTGTTCCCCATACTCCATCCCCATCAATGAAATAGTTGATTTCATACAACTGAAAAATCACAGAAAATAACATTAAAATCCCACTAACTGTCAACTGCAAATCTGTTTATTTTTTTTTAACTTTCTTTTCCTCTGAAAGGACAAGTCCAAATTATTTGTAACTTAGTACAAATGTTTATTGTAAGATCATCTTGCTTGGAAATAAAACATGGCCACTTAATAAGCAGTCCTTTCCCAAGGTTATGAGAACAAAACCACATTCACTTGCTGCATCCAGCAGGAGACATGTTATGTTTATGGACAAAATATTCTGTCATTACACTTGTTCCAGATTGACTGAAATTTTACAAGCCTAAATGGATTCTGACTTTGCAGGATTAATGTATAATGTCTTCATTAAAAAGATTCTCTGAAAGTACTTATAATATATAGTACAATCGATGTGTACAGGGTTCTTCACAAATATTCCCTATTTTATCTTGGTCTGTCAAGTGGCATGGCCATCTTAGGCAACTTTGTGTCAGATCGCTAAAATTTAAAATTAGTCTTCTCTGAAATTACAAGTGTTAATAGATTCTGACTTAGTGTGCAGCAATATATTCCTTTACAATGATCCTCATTTTTTGCTGAACGAGGCTTCTTTGAGAATCTTGTTTCTGATTTTCTCAGTCAGATCACCTTGGTTATTTGGGCCTATGGTTGGAAAGTAATCTGTATAAATATGGACCAAAAATGGTCCAAATTAGATACAGTTAGCCTGTTAACACAGCAACACCATTTTATTGTGAGGAAATGTATTACCCTTTAATTATTCAACCTTACAGATAATATCATAATAGAACTAAAAATCAGATGAATCATTGTAATTTTTTGCAGCTTAAATTTGCTTGCACTGTAAAAAATCAGTTCCTCGACAACATTTGGATGAACAAGTATTTGTTTAAAATCTAAGGTCATAAGTAACACGAAATAAGGGTCAATTATGAACCAATCAAATGAAGGAATCAAAATGTCACAAACAAAGTCATAATGTAATAGATTCATTAATAATAACTGAAAATAGTTCAAAGCAGAGATCACTTACCATCCAGGTGACTTTTGGGACCCTTGGCCGAGAGTTGTTTACATTGTTTCTATCACTTTTCAATTTGTTTTCTCTAATTACAAAGGTGAATACATAGTTACTTTACAGTAATAAAAACTTAAAGTCTTTTCCTCTATTGATGCTGCTTTGATGTCATGAGCACCATAAGATATCCTATTTTCTGATTTGCTGAAATTTAAAAAATCTCTGAAAATAAAAGACCACATGAAGTGGAATTTATGGCCGGATTTCACAGAGTGAAAATCCAGCTTATAATATGGTGAATGTCAGGGGAAAAAATTTTTGTAACAGTTTTCTCAGCAACTACTAATCACATTCTCTTGAAATTTGGTATGCAGCATCAGCATGGCTTCCCATAACGTGGGATTTGATTTCAGGTCTGTCGCTCCCTACTTCCTGTTTAATGAAATCCGGCCATTTCTGTCTTTGAACGATTTTCTCATTTATAGCCAATCAAACTGTCAAGATTGTCCTGCAGCATGAACACATTTTGTATAATGAACATGTATTGTTTGTTTTGTTGAATGGTGTTTAATGCCAGTTTCAGCTATTTCTCAGCTATATCTTGATGTCCAGTTTTTAAGCTTACCCGACCCAAAGGATCAGTGTAAGCTATTCTCATCACTTAACGTCCATCGTTGATGTCAGCTGTAAACTTTTTACATTTCAATCTTCATCTCCAAAACCACTTGGCCAATTGGAACCAAACTTGGCAGGAATGATTATTGGGTGGTTCTTTACAAAGTTAGAGTTTTTGGTGCTGATCAAATATTAAACATGGCTGCCAGGGCCATTAATGCATTCTGATTGGCTGAATTTCAAAAATCTTCTCATAAACCACTTGGCAGATTGATTTGAAATATTGCTGAAATATACCTTAGATGGTCCTCTACAAAGTTTGAGTTTTTTGTGCCAATCAAAAATCCAAGATGGCTGCCATATCAGGACATAGTTTAACATAGGACCCTATGGACAAAACATACAAACAACTTCAACTCAGAAACTGTTCCACACAATGAAGCCAAATTATGAAGAAATGAAGGTTGGATAGTTATCTTATTATTTTGAGTTTTTCATGCCAATTGCAAATTGAACATGGCTTCCAGGGCCATTAATGCATTCTTAAATTCTTTTTTTCATAAACCGCATGGCAGATAGATTTAAAATATTGCATAAATGTACCTTAGATGGTCCTCTACAAAGTTTGAGTTTTTTGTGGCGATCCAAATCTAAGATGGCCACAACTGTGGAACACAGCTTAACATAGGACCCTATCCGAAAACCATACAGCTTCTTCTCTGAAACTGTTACACAAATTAAACCAAATAATGCAGAAGTGAATCTTAGAAAGTAATCTTATGATTTTAAGTTTTTCGAGCCGATAGGATATTCAACATGGCTGCCAGAGCTGCAAATGCTTTCTGATTGGCTGAAATTTCAAAATTTGTTTTCTCACAAACCGCTTGGCAGAAGGATATGTGATATTGTATGGTCCTCTACTAATTTGGAGTATTTTGTTTCGATCCAAAATACAAGATTGCTGCGATCTTGGAACATCACATACTAACATACTAACCTATGAAAAACATAAAACTGCTTCTTCTCAGAAACTGTCCTACAAATTGCTGCTGATTGGAAATTCAACATGGCAACATTCATAGAAACAGCATCCTCACATAAACTCTTAAGCATTTAATATTAAAATTTGCAAGAAAAGTAATGTCTCTTGAAAAATTTTTTGTAAGTCAGATGAGCGATACAGGCTCTAGTGTGGAAGGAAGACCGGGAGTTGATAGTGACAACCCTCAACATTCTGCAGGAAAATTGTACATATCTTACTACCTTAACCACTTGGCCACAAAGGCCCCTGGACTTTAATTAACCAGGTGAGCAACTCAGGCTGTCTGTAGAGCCGCGAGTCATGTTTATACTTGTACTAAATGCTGGATAAACTCTGTTCCTGATATCTGGTTTTGGTTTTGCTGTAACTTTTAACCATATTTTAACATTTCTGCAGTAACAGGTAATGTGGTACTGTTACTATCTATAAGCTTTTATTTTATCTAGTTTTTCATTAAAGGAAGAAAAACTGAAATCCCAGATTGCAGTATTGAGCAACAGTCTAGACACAGAGAAATCTGCCAGAGCCCAACTGGAACAACTTAATACAACATGGTCAGAACAGAATTTGAAGTTGTCCGAGGAGTTAAGTGATACTAAGGTTGGTATTACATGAGACCTTAGCAGTAAATATATCCTGATCAATTATTTCTTTATTTAAAATTTAAAAATCATTTTCATTTGTCTTTTTACTTCCATGACTTAATTTACTGTACCAAAAGTCCTGTATTGTTTTATACTTACAGATTTAGACCACAATAGTTGGAACAAATGAAATAGGCTTTATTAAAATTGTAATGGGCTGATTCTAACAAATACATTATTTTTGTCGTATCATAGTGAAGTCTGGGTGAATATTAATTTACCCTTGTCTGTCCATAGGTCTTGTCTGTACAGGTGTGCAGGGCCAAAGGATTTTTATTTTACAGAAACATTCTTAAAACTACAGATAACTGTGATAGGGGTACATGTCTTGTCCAGCTATCTTCTCCTTCATCTTTGAAGCTAAAGTGTTTATTTCTTTATGATATTTGAACACATAATGTAGGTATGCAGGGCCAAAGGATTTTAATTTACATGAAATATTCTTAAAACTGTAGATAGTTGGACTCAGTTTGAGATTCTGGTACGTGTCTTTTCAGGGGGCCTTGGTGGCCGAGTAATTGAGGTAGTTTGTCTACTATTGATCATGTGGTCTGTTAACACTGAGATTGCGGGATCGATTCTCACTGCAGGCAGGATGTACTTTACTCCAATCTTAATTGAAATGGATTGCCAGTTTTCATGCTGCAGGTTGGGGGTTTTCTCCTGGTACTCCGGCTTCCTCCCCCCATAAAAACTGGACACCATAAAATAGCTGAAAAATTAGAGCTACAGTATTCATTTTTAAGAGGATGCTTCTACACATAATGAACGTGTGCAGCCAGGTTAAATGGATTTTGATTTTCATTCAATTTTCTTAAAATGTCTGCCTGTTGCAACACACTGCTCAAGTCACTGGTGAGGACGGGGTATCATATGTGTCTGAGACACACCATACATCCTAAAAATAACTTTGCCAGTAACTTATAACCTTTAATTCTCATCTGCCGTGGCATACTTTTCATCCAGGTTTTTTATACCTTTCTTCAAGCTCTTGTTAAACCTAAATGTTATTATATGGCTTCCCTAAACCTTTGTTTTTTATACCTTCTTCAAGCACCCATAAAAAAAAATGTGAAGATGTATACCCTTAACTTTGTCAAGGATTACAGGACTCTATCTTTTTATGCCAATGGAGTGGTCAATACAAAACCTATTTCAATTACTAACAATTAGCTGAACAATTGCTGAAAGTGGCATGTAAGATTACCATACTCTTTAGTTCCACATAAAACTGTTTACTCTTAACTCTGACAATGCATTTGGGGCTTCTGAGCCCCCCAAAACTGGTTTATACATATAGCAGACATAATTTATGAATAAAAATGGATTTAAATCTTAGCATGTTATTTACCTATGGGTCATAAATACCTGGTTCACAGAAGTGGGTTTGTAGGGTTCACATTTACTTGATACTTATAGTGGCCATAAGAAGGTAGAAAATTGCTATTTATGGTTGGTTTAAACATATTTTATTCATTAAGTGAAATGGATTGGATAGCAGGCATAACCTATATAAATCCTCTCAAAATAAATTGATATTTATGGATTTCTGTTTTTAGGCAAAACTGGAAGTACCTAGGGAAGATGGCTTCTCTCAAACTGATCTTAAAATGTTAGTGATGAAAGATATGGAATGTCAGATCCGACCAGAGTTATCTACCTTGGGCAGTCAAACTGAACAAGCCAGACATTACCACATATTGTCTCAGACTGAGCCTCTGCCATGCACAGATTTTTCATCGCAAACTTTTGTACAAGCATTAGCAGTTTCCTCAACACAAACAAAAGAACCTTCCTTAGTCAATCGGGCAGCCCAAACAGACCAAGCCTATGTGGAAGCCCAATCAGAACAAAAGGACAGCACAGCCCAAACAAAGCAAATGGATAGGGCAGCAAAAACGGAGCAAACCAATAGTGCAGCCCAAACAGAGCAAAACAGTCCTGCAGCCCAAACATGGCAAAACATTAGAGCAGCTCCAAAATTGCAAACAGATGGGGCAGCCCAAACAGAGCAAACAGAAAGACAAGCCCAAACAGAGCAAGGTAATGGCAGTGGTGAAATGTTTGGTACAAATGTACAGAAAAGTACATCTGATGGACCAGATAATAGTACGAAGCTTTTATGCAAATTGAAACCATCTGATGTTGTCAGTGTAACTCCTTCAGACCAGAGCAGAAAGGTCCATGATAAAAGTGAACTTAGTGAAATGTCCCAGTCAGAACCTAGTACCTGCTATTCTAAAGAATGTCCCATCAATGAATCAAATGTAGTGATTAAGTCTAATTATGTGGCTCTGAACCAGGAACCAGGAGCAGATAACTCAATTGACCAGTCGTTTGGTATAAATACTCCATCAGTCTCATCAGTTACCCATTTACATATGTCATCTCAAACTAGTAACCAGTCAGTACAACGACTAAAAATGACTACGGATTCAGTATCACTTAATTCAAATGTTCTAGTCACTGCAACAAAGGTCACAGGTCAAAGTGCATATTCATTGAATAAAGAGTTCATCAGATTGTATGAATCTGAAAAGAAAACTATGATAGAGCTAAGAAAATCCTCAGATGATCTAGAAAAAACTCACTTCAGAAATAAAACAGAACAAAATGGAGGCTTGAAAAGTGTCGTGGACAACAGAGCTTTGGAGAAAGAGAGGAACAGGACTGATAAAAAAATGGTGGATCAAGAGTTCAAAACAACTGAAGGAAAAGATGGCGTAGATTTTATATTGGTTGATATTCCAGAAAAAAACCAACAGAACACAACATCATTGATAGAGAAACCAAAGAAGCTTAGTTTGTATGAAAGTCATTTGGATGAATATCTTAATAAACTCTCCTCTGTGAAGGTCAAACAGAATACTGTAGGGGTCAAACTTGTAAAGCCAAGAGACAATCAAGATCCACCAAGAACTCTGAAATATGTTGAGTATCTGCAACCGACAGAGAAGACTATCTTCACAAAACCAGGGGATATGTCAAAGGTCAAAAGTCCAAGTTCATCTAGTAGGAGTGTATTATCACTGGTTAAGAGAAAGACAAATTTGAATGATGATATTGATGATTCCAAGAAGGAAATCATTTCAGACAATGGAAAGAGTATTGAAAATAGGCAGTCTGAAAATAATAGGTTTTTGTGTTCTTCAACAGTTTATCAAAAATCACCTGTTGACAAAGTTTCAACTGTTGTTGCTTCAGAAATAGAAAAAGGTCCTAATACCAGTTATTTAGGAATAAACTACCCATCTACTGATAGAGAAAAACCAGATGACCTTAGTCCATACAGTAAATATAAAGCCTTACTTCAACCCAAGGTAGATAACTCTAGACAGGTAATTGGACCAGGTAAGCAATTGTTACTGAGAGGAAAATCTTAACTTTTATTTTATAAACTTAGAAAATCATCTCGGGCCTTTGATGCATTTAGAAGTTGAAGTGAAATAGAAAAGGTAACATCATTTTTTTGTTAATATTTTATGAGCTCACACTAGTCAAATTTAACACCTGGTGAGGACCTATGATATGAGCATTTTCATCGTTAATAATATCATGCCATATTATATCACATGTCATCTCAGCTGTGAAATGTAAACATTGAACATCATAAGAATCTTAATACTTTCGGTCAACTTGAGTTTTTTTTATATTACAAAATGGTTAGTCTAGAGAATATCCAAACGTAAAATTTCAAGAATCAATGCTTCTGACCTGACGTTATTTCCTAACGCTGCTTGTGCTAAAAACATATCATCATCAGGGTACCAGAATAACACTGGTCTAATCTGTTTTATATAAAGAAAATGTAATATTACTGTTGATAACTTAGGATGACAATTTAAAAATATTTATATGTATGTTTGTTGTAGAAAGAAAAACTGATGTGAATGACAAGAAAAGGGGAATATTGAAAGGTACAAACATAATGTATTGTCATAAGTCTTGAAAAACTGTCCTCATTCCATTGTAAAAAGAGGCCTTCATGGCCTAGTGGGTAAGGTAGTTTGTCTACTATTGATCACATGGTCTGTCATGGGCCTTCGTGGCCAAGTGGTCAAGGTAGTTTGTCTACTATTTATCACGTGGTCTGTCAACACTGAGATTGCAGGTTCGTCAGTCTCACTGCAGACAGGGTGCACTCTACTGCAATCTTAATTTACAAGGATTGCCAGTTTTTCTACGGAAGGTCTGGGGTTTTCTCAGGGTCCTCCTGCTTCCTCCCTCAATAAAAACTGTTTGCCATGATATAGCTGAAAAATAGCTGAAAGTGGCATTAAACACCAATCAAACAAACAAACACATGTTTTGTCAACACTCAGCTTGCTTAAGTCCTATTGCATGCAGGGTGCACTCAACTTCAATCTTACTTGACAAGGATTGTCGATTTTCCTACCAAAGGTCAAAGTTTTCTCTGGGTACTCTGGTTTCTTCTCCCAGTAAAAACTGAATGCCATGATATGTACAGCTGAAAAAAGGCACGCTATAGCCAAATATTCCATCAATCAATCTTATCAGTAACTGTGTATATATTTTTTGCATTGTAAGTTTTGTAAATATTGACTTTTTATTTTTCTATTTAGAGTTTGTAATTGAAGTTCAGTCAGAAAGAGACAAGAAGAGTGTGAAATTCTCGGAAAATATAGTACAGGTCAAGGTAATTGTGTGAGATTCCCAGAAATTATAGTACAGGTCAAGAAAAAAATCATGTGATATTCTCTGACAATATGATACAGGTCAAGGTTATTGGTGTGACCTTTGACACAGGTCAAGGTAATTGTGTCAGGTTAACATGTCATATTGTCTACACAAATTATTGTGTTCAAGCTAACTTTTGAGTCCTGTGTGTGTGTTGTACTTTGTCATGCTTGATCAGATTTTCATGAAACTGTTTGTTGTAAGATCATTACATGAAGATATGCAAATAAGAAGAGCATTATGGTGCATTGAATTTCAGAGTTATGTCCCTTTGAACTGAACACATTTTTTTTTGGTTTAAACCAAGTTTAGCGAGTATGGCATATGGTAAATATTTTTTTTTGACAATAAATGTCTTACATGAAACCCTTTTTTCTAGTCTACATTTTTGTGTGCGTTTTAATTCATGGTTTCAGTTTGTGTAAGAGGAGAGAAACCAGATACTAGCCTCTTAATTCTATTCATCACTAAATGACAGAACGATAAATCACCAAAATTTAATGAAAAATATATAACTGATAGGACAACTCCAATGACATCCACAACTGGCTAAAAACAAACACATAAAACAGTTTGTTGCAGGTTTGAACCAGTTAAATTCATTTCCCATTCCCCCCCCCCCCCTCTAATTGTAATACGCTAACAACTCAGACATAATTTACAACAACACAAAACAAAAACTTCATCAAATACATAAAGTAAAGAAATAACTCATGTAAAACAAAATGGGGAAATGTGGTAAGAAAATTTCAAGGTCAGACAGAACATGAGTCATCTCAAAATGTTAATTTGTGTAATACTATACATGCATATGTCCAATTACTTTTAGTTTTATGCTGATGTAAACTTTTACTTAGTGTTTTAGCCATTATTTTAAGCCACCAAAGGTAATGATTATGCTTTTAAGTCCTTAAGGTCAAGGTAATGCTATGTATGATGATTTTAAGTCCTAAAGGTCAAGGTAATGCTATGTATGATGATTTTAAGTCCTAAAGGTCAAGGTTATGATATGTAGCATGCTGTTAAGGCATAAAGGTTATGGTAAATTCCATATATTCCAATAACAGAGAACAATACCAGCTATGAACATAAGGCAATGTTGTTCAGACAAATATGCAGTATACTTTTATATAAAAAATCAAGAAAAGTCACATACTCTAATAATATTGTACAGGTCAATATCAATGTCTAATGTACAGGTCAATATCAATGTCTAATGTTCAGGTCAATATCAATGTCAAATTTCTGTAAACATGTTCTAGTATGTTTCTGTATGGGCAGTGTGTATGTCCTATTTTCTAATTGTGTCCTAATTAATAAATAGGTAAAGACAATTCTTAGATATAGATAAATGTGGTACAGGTGTGGTGTTTGTTCAAGGGTTCTTGTGAAATTTATTAAGGTCTGCAAATTATTACATGAAAAATATTGTTAAAAAAAACAAATGCTAATTCAATTTGGACAAAGTAGAAATCTCTTTTCATGTTTATTACACTTTGTCTGATTGTCCCAATCACACATATTCTCATGGATTTTATTTTGTAGAAAATATAAGTGGTTGTGTTCCCAAATAGAGTTTTTCTCTGACATAATTTTTGTGTCTTTTTTTAGCATATGAGTCCTGATTTGGAAGTATCAGGAGACCAGTCTTTGTTTTCAGATGAGGAACCAGAAGAGGAAGTTATAGAATTAATTGAATCACAGGAGGATTGTTCTGAAGAAAAACGACCAAGACTAGCATAGAAATAGGAAAAACATCCCGAATTATCTCCCATCTCGGTTGCAAATAGGGGAGGTAGCTCATGTACTCAGAGTTATGTCCCTTTCATAATTCTGTGCATAACAAAACATAACTTCAAACTTAACATGAGGTATATTTTGTTCATTTGAAAAACACTGTAAGGAAGTCACCTACCCTGACATATAAACTGAATGGCTGCAGTAGTTTAGACAACATCATATCTTTAGTCATGTGACTGGACAGTGCCAATCCGTGGAATTTTTACTTTTTTTGTGCACAAACTCATGAATAAGTATGGCAGAAGGGTATGCATAATGATACTTACTAGAATCTAGGTTATGCAGTCTGAAATTCATATTTAGCTACAATTATGTAGCACATCCATTTTTTTAAAATCTCTGCTTAGATTACAAATTCACAGGAGCTATAATATTGTATGTAATACATGTTCTGTATCATGCATGTATATTTACACTCAGTACAAGAAAATAATTGTGTTTGGCAGCAACTTCATATTTCTATACAATATAGCATTCAGGTACTTTTTCAGGCATTTTTTAAGAGTTAATTGTTAATTATGTTTACGTTAACAATTTATAATTGTTAATCATGTTTACTTTTACATTTTAATTTTTTTTCTGTTAATCATGTTTACTTTTACATTTGTTTTTTGTTAATCATGTTTACTTTTACTCTTGTTTTTCATTAATTATGTTTACTTTTACATTTGTTTATTGTGAATGTTTTAACAAGATGTTACATAAACTTGTTGTTTGTTGAATAAAAAGATTATAACCAAAAAAACATGGTGTCGTTTAATTGAACTTTGTCTTTTTCTCTATTTTTGGCTTTTTTATGTCTGTTTGATTTGTATGTGGTTTAATGTGGCTTTCAGCAATTTTTCAGCCATTTGATGTCATCCATTTTTTTGCAGGGGGCCTGGGGAGGAGAAAACTCTGACTTTCAGTAGGAAAACTCGTAATCCTTGTCAGTTGTGGTTGGAGTCTAGCACAACCTGCCTACATTAAGAATAGAACGCGCAACTTAAATGTTGACATGCATGTGATCAATAGCAGGTTAACTACCTTAAGCACTCGGCCAACGAGGCTCCAGCTTTTTTAATGAATTGATGTTTGTTTGTTTGTATGGTGTTTATCGCCACTTGCAGCATTTTTCAGCTATATCGTGGCATCTAGTATTTATTTGGGGAGGTAGCTATTGTAACAGGAGAAAATCTGATCTTTGTTAGGAATACTGGCAATCTTTATCCATTAAAATTGGAGTTGAGTACACCCTGCCCAAGTGAGACTTGAACCCGCAACCTTAGTGTTGACAGACCATGTGATCAATAGTAGACTACTTTAACCATTCTTCCACCGAGGCCCCAGCTTTTTAGCTCACCTGGGCCGAAGGTCCATATGAGCTTTTGCCATCACTTGGCATCCGTTGTCCGTCGTCTGTCGTCCGTCTTAAACTTTTCCACAAATCTTCTCATCTGAAACCACTTGGCCAAATTTTCTCAAAACTTGGCCACAATTATCCTTAGGGTTCCTAGGTTCAAATTTTTACCCAAAGTATTGATCAATGGACAAAGATCGCCGCTGTTACTAAAAATAGAACATGGGTGTCAAAGTACGTTTTTCCTCAATATCTCAAAAATGATAATAGCTATAGAAAAAACATTACTTCAAATTAATCAACACATTCAGGTCTACAATTGTTGCTATTAGTGTTAAGTGCAATGGCTTCCTGTAGGAGTTTTTTACCTTTAATGATGATTTTTTGACAAATTTTTAGTATTTACAATATAACTTGAAACCTATAAGAGCTAGAGTGAAACTGTAAATAGCTAAAATGATCAGCAATACAAGTTCTACAATTCACTTAATATGTCTGAAATCGTCAGATGACTTCTTGTAGGAGTTATTGCCCTTGAAAGACATTTTTCAATGAAATTTTATATTTTTGTCCTGAACTTAATGTATCCGACACATTCACCGTTTAATTTTATTTTTCGACCACGAAATGCAGATTTATTAAATCTGCGACTTGTTAATAATGATACAAATTAAATATATTGTTTTACTTTGAGTCGATGTTAACAGTTTTGAGCAAAAACCAAAAAAAATTGTTACTGAAATAGTATTTCTGATGTTTGCCGAACATTACCGAGGTCTGTTCCATTGAAAAACAAAGGACATCCCGGGCACCAAATATGATCACATGGTCAATTGTGGTCCGGATACCTTAAAATCTATAACAGCTAGAGTAAAACTGCCATACAAGTCCTATAATTCACTTTATTGGTAGGAAATTGTCAGATGTCTCCTAACAAGAGTTATTGCCCTTAAATGATGATTTCTTATGAAATTTTCCATACAAGTTCTCAATTTCACTTTATTGGTCCGAAATTGACAAATGACTGCTTATAGGGGTTATTGTTCATTAATAAAAATGTTTAGGTGAAATTTGTAGTTTTTTCTCTGTAATTTAAATGCCACAGCTAGATGGAAACTGTAATTTGCACAAATGATCAGCAAAGTAAGGCCTACACATCATTGCTTAGTCCAAAATTGTTAGACGACTCTTTATAGGAGTTATTGCCCTTTAATTACGAATTTTGACAAAATAATCAGTTTTTGTGTTATAAATTAAAGTATATCACACCTAGGGTAAAACTGTAAATTACTAAATTAAGCTAATGGACAAGGCCTTATAGGAGTAATTGTGCTTAACCAAATTTTTGAAGTAATTTGTGTTCCAGGTGAGCGATTACAGGCTCCTGTGAGCCTCTAGTTAAATGAATTGAGTGTATTCTGATTTGTTATTTGTATTGTTATATACAGTTGATCGAATTATTATGGTCTATCTAGAAATTCTGAATATTTTTTTTACAAACTATGATTTTGGCATCTATAAAACAAACTCCAACACATTTTTTTATATAATTATTTTATTGGTAATATCTATAACCTGTGAATATGATAGTACGACTATACATATGTAGTAATAATATTGATCAAAAGCACGAAACCGAAGTTACAGTCGCGGTAAATTTCGAACGTAAACACACAGGCATTAAATCATGATTTTCGTAAGTTTGGCAGCTATTCGTACATTCATGGGAAAAGGGGTCTGAGGGCACACATGTAGCTTACCTATTTATTTCTGTTTTGAGTCATTTTATGCTTTCTTGAAACTGTAAATTCATAAATTCCATAGTGTCAGGTGCTTGTGTGGTTTTTACGGAAGTCATCGTGGTTTCGTACGATCGCTTCCGGTTTTTAGTACTTCGGTCAGTATTTCACAATTTAAGGGAAATTATACTAAAAATGCTACATAATTTTATCTCTGGCCTTCTACTTATCCATTGCTTTTTGTAATCATAATGTTATATGTCCCTAACAATATAATGAGTAAGGCAAAGCATCAGAACTATTTCATCCGCCATGATGATCTCGTTGCTAGGTAACCAATGATGCGGTTTTCAATTATTTTAGACGTTCTATGCCAATTGTAAATGTACTTGAACCTTATGATTTTTTAGTTTTGTGTATCATTATGAATGCATACTAGATATATGGCATGAGCCAGTAATTATTGATGCTAATTATATGTAATTTTGCCTTTTCTAAATCTCTGAGCCGCGCATGAGTTTTCAGGAGAGTATAAAAGCGAGCGAGAATCGCAATGGTGACATAACGTATCTGACTGTTGAGAAGAACACATCACTGACAAATTACATCTAGAGGCTAAAGCCATATCTATAGGTACATATAATATCTAAAATGCATTATGATAATATAATTACCATTCCGGTTGCCAGTGAGCCAAGGTTCTAACGCATTATACACCAAAATGAAACTTAGTTCAGGATTTGGCTCAGACTCCGTCGCCTTGGCTCAGAGGAAAGACGCCATATTGGCTCAGAGTAAAACATTTGCATTTTATAATATTAAAGTCAACTTACATTACACCAAAGATACGTTATCCCACCATGTCAACATCTCACGGAATATTTTCTTAACATTACATGTCAAACCAATATACTGTATATATGATTATTATATAAATATAAACAGGGTCCTGGGAGGATTTTTATGCCCGGCTCAGAGAAGGGTATGGAAGGCCAGCATCGTTTAAGTTATTTGTTTATATGACACTTAACAATTATAGTTATTGTAAATAATAAATTATGTTTCTCTACACTGCGTATTAACTGCCGAATCTCTTAGGACCAGGACTTGCGCACTATAACTCAGACTCATGACCCATGGATTCCGACTCAGAACTCAGGCTCACAGCTCAGTACTCTCATTGCTGCAAGTCGATATTATTGTAGTTTAGAATGAGTTGCACATTAACATTAGTCTTTGATCAGGAATCACTCAATCAATCAATGGATCAGAACCCTTTATACCAATATATATATAAATAATCGCAGGCGCACATCGTCAATAACATTCAGTTACAGCAAAATAACAGTACAGAAAATGTCGGAGTCAACCACGACTTACTCGCCGTCTGTAACAAACTGGTGTCAGAAGTGGGATGTCACATTTTCACGTGGCATCCAGGATACGGACAACGCGTACGTAGGAATTTTTCAGAATATTTTCTGTACTTAGCGAACGTGGAATTTGTGTTTCGACAGTAGAAGACCTTGGCATGGTGGAATTATTTTATTTAAACTTTTATGATTGAATATTAATAGGTTATTTCGAGTCGTTTACAATTATGGCAACGTCACCAGATCCAGAAATAAGATTTAGGACGGATGTGAGGGAAAAGGAGACGCGAAGAGACGGTGATAATCAGAATTTTGAAGATGCAAATGAAACTTTGGAAGGGTATGGGACTCGCTTGCATGCTAATGGGGGAGGAGACCAGGACAGGAACCAACATAGAAATGATGAAGCGGACGCAAGACGCAGAGGAAATTTTGCCTTTGAAGAAGAATATGTACAGTACAGGCCACAGGCGGTAGCTGTAAAACCAGAACCATACGACGGAGGGGAGGACTGGGAGGAATACATATCGCACTTTGAAGTGTGCGCCGAGCTCGGGAGATGGCTTGAGGCAGACAAAGTGCTCGCTTTAGCAGCAGCGCTCAGAGGAGCAGCCAGGACTTTTTATATCAGCTTGGGGCAGGTAGAGAAAAGGAACTACGAACTATTGACTCAGAAACTTGGATCACGGTTTGGGAGTACAAGACAGCAAAATCGATGGTTATCGCGCCTAGAAATGAGGAAAAGGCAACCAGGAGAATCAGTGGCTGCCCTAGCAGATGATTTGCGACAGATGGCTCAGAGAGCTTATATAGACCTTGACGGCAGGGCGCAAGAAGTTTTGGCACTTCACCAGCTCTACAAGAGCGTAGCTCCCGAGGTAAAGTATCAATGTACTAATCAGGAATGCAGAACGGTTGCGGAAGCTGTGGAAGTGATTGAAAGGTACGAAGCTATTTTGGGTGATGGAACCGATAAGAAAAGAGGAAGTGTTCGAATGTTGGATTCGTCCGGCGCAGCGGAATGTATCAAGAATGGCTCAGATAAAACATTTCAAGACACTTTGAGTGGACTTACGAGACGAGTATCCCAACTGGAAGCCAGTAAACCTAACACTGCATATCAGCAGAGCTTCTCAAGCAGGAAACCCGTTACTGCGAACGGATTTATTTCAGCCAGGCGAGACCTTAAATGTTTCATTTGTGACAGCAGAGACCACATCTGCAGGAATTGTCCATACTATCTAAGGTATAAGCGAGAGAATGAGACAAGTCAGCGACGAGACGCAGAACATACAAGACAAGACTCAAAAGTGAACAACCAGGGAAACTTCAGATCCCCATTGGCTCAATAGACCGGGAGTCAGTGGGAGATTTACGGTCGGTCAATATAAGGGTTGGGCAGATAGGGAACACTTGTGGGATATGGGATAATGGATTTTATACAAAGGGATACATAGGAGCTGTGCCATTACACTTACTTATTGATAATGGTTCAACCTCATCAATTTTGAGTTACAAAAGTTATAAACAGTTAGTGGGGTCAGGCACTAACTCAACACTCAGACCAGCGACTCACAAACTTTTTGACGTAAACGGACAAGCTCTGGAGCTCTATGGAAGCTACGAAACCAAAATTTTGTTAGGAAATTCAATTTATACAATAGACTTTTTGATATGTAGCATAGAGCAGGATGGGATATTGGGTCAAGATTTTCTATTGGAGCATGTAGAAAAGTTTGACTACAAAAAGCAAGTAATGCATACTAAGGACTCAGAGATTGCATGTTGGATAGGTGGAGAGGCTGTAGCGACTTGCAGGGTTTTATCTAAGGTAACCATCAACGTTCCAGGATGCTCAAGAATTATCATACCCATCACAATTGAAAATGCAGAGCACTTAGGTCCTTTAGGATATCTGGAGGAAGCTGGCTCACAAAGGAGGAACTCAGTAAATCTTACTAGGGGTATTTTGAATCCTCACCAAGAAAATGTGGTGGCTCAAGTGGTGAATTTCACTCACGAGCCAATAATATTGCATGCAAAGGAACAAATAGGGATTTGTGAATCGTATTACGAGACACCATCTATCAGATTTTGCAACAACATTAGGACTGGGAGAAATGAGGGGCCTCTACCAGAACACATACAAGATCTGTATCAGAGGAGCATAACCCACTTAAATGATAGTGAAAGGCAGCGTCTGAAGCAGCTACTACTTAATTATTAGGACGTTTTCAGCAAATCGGCGGACGATCTTGGCAGAACAAACAGGGTTCAACATAGGATAAACACAGGAACAGCTCCACCAATCAGACAGGCTCCACGAAGGCTTCCTATAGGAAAACGAGAAATAGAGAAAAAGGAGATACAGAAGATGTTAGACAGGGGTGTGATTGAACCATCAAACAGTCCTTGGGGGTTCAGGACTGTACTTGTGGATAAGAAAGATGGCACCACTAGAATATGTGTGGACTATCGATCCTTAAATGATCTGGTCGTGAAGGATGCCTACCCACTTCCACGTACAGATGACTGCCTCGAGGCATTAGCAGGTTCACGTTGGTTCAGCTGTTTGGACATGAACCAAGGATTTTATCAGGTTGAGCTTCATCCGGAAGACAGAGAGAAGACAGCATTTTCATCGAGCCAAGGATTATTTCATTTTACTGTCACCCCTTTTGGCCTTGCGACAAGCCCATCAGTGTTTGAAAGACTCATGGAGGACGTTTTAAGAGGTCTTCAATGGGAGGAATGCTTGCTGTACATGGACGACATTATAGTTCCTGGTGCGACAGTTGGGGAAGAGTTATTAAGGTTGGAGCATGTATTTCAGCGAATGAGAGATGCGAATCTAAAGCTCAAGCCATCCAAGTGCATCCTGTTTCAAAGAAGTGTAAAATTTTTAGGACATATTGTTTCGGAGGAGGGTATAAAGACTGATCCAGATAAGATAGCAGCAGTCAAAAATTGGCCTATTCCAAAGAGTGCAAGGGAGATCAAAAGCTTTCTTGGTCTGTGTTCCTACTACAGGAAGTTTGTAAAAGGCTTTGCCGACATTGCCAGAGCTTTACACAAGGCATGCGAGAAAGGAGCTAAATATCAATGGAATGAAGATTGCCAGAGGTCATTCGATTCATTAAAAGAAGCCCTAACATCACCTCCAATTCTAGTATACCCTGTTTTAAACAAGCAGTTCATTCTGGATACCGATGCCAGCAACTATGCTGTAGGAGCAGTCCTATCACAGGAACACGAAGGACAGGAGCGAGTTGTAGCATACATGAGTAAAGCCATGAACAGACATGAGGTATCTTATTGTACCACCAGGAAGGAATTACTGGCTGTGGTTATTGCTCTTAAAAACTTCCATGCTTATGTATATGGAAGACCTGTTCTCTTGAGAACTGATAATGCTGCAGTAAGTTGGCTCAGAAGTCTGAAAAACCCAACAGGGCAAGTAGCTAGATGGTTGGAAATTTTGGGAACATACGACATCAGAGTGACTCACAGAGCTGGAAGAAAACACTCCAATGCCGATGCAATGTCTAGGAATCCTTGTAAGTCATGTAAGAGACAGGAAGAATTAAACACGATGGAAGGCATAAATGAAAAGGATAACGAAAAGGAGACACTTTATCTCCCTATTGACTACCGATCGGATGAAGAAAGAGGTGAGACAATGCTAGGAATCCCTAACACAGCCAATGAAGAGGGTCAGAATAAAAACGAAGACTTAGGGATAAAGACAGTCAGAGCCGTTACAAGAAGTCAGATCAAAAACTTGCACACTGAAATGAAACCCAATCAACTCGTACTTACTGGTTGGAATGCTCAAGAACTTAGAGAGTACCAAATGGAAGACGAAAATATCAAGAGAATACTGGTAGCTATGGAAGCAGACTTGAACAGACCTAAATGGGAAGACGTCTCAAGCGGATCAATAGAATTGAAATCATTATGGACCCAATGGGATAGACTGAAAATATTGGGAGGATTACTCCATAGAAAGAGGGAACAAACAATCCATGAAAGTGAACAATGGCAACTGATAGTTCCAGAGAAGTTAAGAGACCAACTTTTACAGCTCTATCACGACATGCCTACCGCAGCACATCTAGGAGTTGACAAGACAATTGAGAAGCTTAAAGATGGATTTTATTGGCCAAATATGAAGGAATATGTACAAACCTATTGCAGGTCATGTGACAAGTGTTTCGCAAGGAAACCGAAGAAACTTACCAGTAAAGCACCGCTTGGCATATATGTTTCAGGTGAGCCAATGGAGAGGATAGCCTTGGACATTTTGGGACCTTTGCCCCTTACTATTAAGCGGAACAAGTACATCCTAGTCATAATGGACCTTTTTACAAAATGGACGGAAGCTGTACCTTTACCTAATCAGGAGACTATAACAATATGTACGGCTCTAATTGATAATTTTATCACAAGATTTGGAACACCACTTCAGCTTCATACAGATCAGGGTAGAAACTTTCAGGCAGACATTTTTCAGGAAACTTGCAGACTTTTAGGCATTCATAAAACAAGAACAACCAGTTTTAGGCCACAATCCAATGGCGGTGTGGAAAGATTTAATAGAACACTTGCTTCTATGTTGTCTATGTACTGCGAACACTCACAAGATAATTGGGATCTTTATTTACAGCAAGTAATGATGGCATACAGGTCTTCAGTTCATGCATCAACGCAAATGACTCCAAATTCTATGGTCTTTGGAAGGGAGGTCACAATGCCACTGAAAGCTGTAATTCCTCTACCTGGCACCGACTTATCTGCATCAACAATGGAAGGCTATGTGGCTAACCTACAAAAGAAGTTAAAAGAAAATCATTGTATAGCACGTAAGGCCCTTAGAAAAACATCCCAATACCAAAAGCGGAGATATGATTTAAATGCCAGAAAACACACTTTAAAAATGGGAGAAGCTGTTTGGATTTATGAGCCAGTGAGGAAGAAAGGAGTATGCTCTAAACTAGTACCAAAATGGAAGGGACCGTACATAGTTGAAAAGAAAATTGATGATGTTACTTACCGCATCAAAAGAAGAGCTAAACAGGCAGCAGTTGTTTGTCATGTGGATCGTTTGGCACCATACCATGGAAGGAGCATCCCATCATGGGCGAAGCAGTTTCGCAATCAATTGGAAAAAGAAGAGAACAGCTAGATCCTCAGTATTCCTGTTTATATTGTTTTTTTGTTTGTATTTTGCTGAAAAAAAGACTAGCGCTAGTCGGAGATCGGTTTAGAGGTGGCTTGATCACCCATCGGCTAAATCACGGGAATGTTGCGAGAACATTACAAAGAATCACAAGGTTACAAGGAAACGCGAAAAAGTCGCGGAAAAATTAAGTGAGGCTGAATCACAAAACGTATGGTTACAATGGCAGATGTGATTTAAATTACAGTAACTGCGGAAAAGATATGACCTGGCGAGCTCATATCTATTTTGAGATGTACAAACAGGAAGACTGGAGGTAACATAGTTGAACACATGTGGATGTTGGCCTTCCATTGGGGGTACCAAAGGTTCGGGAAGGGTAACAATGTACACATAACAAAATAAGCAAAGAATATAATTGACTCTGTTCATTTTCAGAATGGAAGCTGAAACAAAAAAAACCCACACTTGCTGGAGATGTCCTGAGCAGTTTGAAAGACTTCAAGAGCTAAAGACGCACGCCATCACCACCCATCAAGCATGCCGTCTCATCTGCCCTTGGTGTTGCAAGGAAGAGGTCACCTTTAGTAGGATGTCGGAGCTAACTAAGCACAGTAAAAAGAAACACCAGGACTTAGTTACGGATCTTGAGAACACTGAATTTTTCACAGAGAAGAATGGATTTTACTTAGCTCTTAAACCTGAGGACTACTCGAGGATGGTAACACCCAATGACTGGGCCAGTACAATTGCAATAAGGACCAGAGCCGCAGTTCTAGGATGGGCAGAAAGGTTGAAAGACAGAACGTCAAGGCCAAAAGAAGAATGGGAGAAGGGGTGGAAACATGTGCAGGGAATACCCATGTCTCCTCTACCAGTTCGTAAAAGGAAATACAGTCCGTCTAGACCAGGCATGGAGACTCCCCTCGTCATCTGTAGCATATCCTTGTCAACAGCAGGCAATTACGCTATTTTAAAGGCATCAGATGAATCTAGTGAAGTGTGGTACAAGGCGGAGCTGGCTCACTGGGTAATGGAAGACAAAAAGGCAATGGACAACTTGACGAGGAGAATGGCCAGTTGCCACAGGAAGAATATGCAAGGGGCACCGAAGGAATTCGTTGTTGAGCTTCATGAAGCCGCGGATACCACCATTAATATTGCAAGCACCTTGGGCATTTCGATCAAGACTATTCGGAAAGTTTTTAGAAGTGCTTTAAAACTACAGTTAAGGGAAAAACCAAAAGAAATGCAAAAACCCAAAAGTTGTCAGGAAGATAGTTTTTTGAAACCAGAACGAAGTGAGAATGAGGAATGTTCAGATAAGAAAAAGAAAACTACAGATGAGCCAACCTGTATAATGGACAATCAAGAGGATATAGGTGAAGACCCACAAGTGGAAGTTAATGACGTGCAGCACACACAAGAACCAGACTTATCAAAGAGTAGACCACAAGATGAACATCACTCACAGTGCCCAACACCAACCAAAGTTATTAATCAAGAGGACGTAAGAATAGTAGAGATAGAGACAGAAACATCAGAAGAAGAGACAATAGAAGAACCAACATACACAGCAGAACCACTGACAACCAAGTTAAGGGCTGAGTTACTCTTAAAGACAGGAGGCATGCCACTCTTCCCTCCTGCAAGAAGACAGTGGGACATGGTCACTAAAAAGTTTACAATTTCAGAACATCCAACAAGAATGCAGTGGCCACCAGCAGATTGGGAGAAGATGAGTCCAGAAGAAAAGTTGACATCATGGCGATTCAGTGCGTACACCCTTGCGAGAGAAGAAGGTATAACATCATGTAAGAATGAAAGGGACATTCTAGATTCATTCTCCATGCTGGCTCTGCCAGGAACACAAATACCCGCGTTCAAGGGAGAAGACAGAATAGTAAGGGCTAGATTGGCAAATTTTAACATACTTAAAGACATCTGCCTAGGAAATCTAACCGGAAGTGTGGCGGAATCATGGGTTGAGGCACTAGAACAGACAACCAAAGGACGGACCCCCAGATTGACAAGGACAATACAGACAGTTCCATTGCGATTGACAACTGAAGATCAAAATTGATGACTTTTATGAACTTTATGGACATTAATCTTAATAACAATTATTGTGAAAAAATTCTTTTACATGTAGGCCTGAATTCAGGAGAATTCTTTTTCGTTGGGAGGGGAAAGTGTTATATACAGTTGATCGAATTATTATGGTCTATCTAGAAATTCTGAATATTTTTTTTACAAACTATGATTTTGGCATCTATAAAACAAACTCCAACACATTTTTTTATATAATTATTTTATTGGTAATATCTATAACCTGTGAATATGATAGTACGACTATACATATGTAGTAATAATATTGATCAAAAGCACGAAACCGAAGTTACAGTCGCGGTAAATTTCGAACGTAAACACACAGGCATTAAATCATGATTTTCGTAAGTTTGGCAGCTATTCGTACATTCATGGGAAAAGGGGTCTGAGGGCACACATGTAGCTTACCTATTTATTTCTGTTTTGAGTCATTTTATGCTTTCTTGAAACTGTAAATTCATAAATTCCATAGTGTCAGGTGCTTGTGTGGTTTTTACGGAAGTCATCGTGGTTTCGTACGATCGCTTCCGGTTTTTAGTACTTCGGTCAGTATTTCACAATTTAAGGGAAATTATACTAAAAATGCTACATAATTTTATCTCTGGCCTTCTACTTATCCATTGCTTTTTGTAATCATAATGTTATATGTCCCTAACAATATAATGAGTAAGGCAAAGCATCAGAACTATTTCATCCGCCATGATGATCTCGTTGCTAGGTAACCAATGATGCGGTTTTCAATTATTTTAGACGTTCTATGCCAATTGTAAATGTACTTGAACCTTATGATTTTTTAGTTTTGTGTATCATTATGAATGCATACTAGATATATGGCATGAGCCAGTAATTATTGATGCTAATTATATGTAATTTTGCCTTTTCTAAATCTCTGAGCCGCGCATGAGTTTTCAGGAGAGTATAAAAGCGAGCGAGAATCGCAATGGTGACATAACGTATCTGACTGTTGAGAAGAACACATCACTGACAAATTACATCTAGAGGCTAAAGCCATATCTATAGGTACATATAATATCTAAAATGCATTATGATAATATAATTACCATTCCGGTTGCCAGTGAGCCAAGGTTCTAACGCATTATACACCAAAATGAAACTTAGTTCAGGATTTGGCTCAGACTCCGTCGCCTTGGCTCAGAGGAAAGACGCCATATTGGCTCAGAGTAAAACATTTGCATTTTATAATATTAAAGTCAACTTACATTACACCAAAGATACGTTATCCCACCATGTCAACATCTCACGGAATATTTTCTTAACATTACATGTCAAACCAATATACTGTATATATGATTATTATATAAATATAAACAGGGTCCTGGGAGGATTTTTATGCCCGGCTCAGAGAAGGGTATGGAAGGCCAGCATCGTTTAAGTTATTTGTTTATATGACACTTAACAATTATAGTTATTGTAAATAATAAATTATGTTTCTCTACACTGCGTATTAACTGCCGAATCTCTTAGGACCAGGACTTGCGCACTATAACTCAGACTCATGACCCATGGATTCCGACTCAGAACTCAGGCTCACAGCTCAGTACTCTCATTGCTGCAAGTCGATATTATTGTAGTTTAGAATGAGTTGCACATTAACATTAGTCTTTGATCAGGAATCACTCAATCAATCAATGGATCAGAACCCTTTATACCAATATATATATAAATAATCGCAGGCGCACATCGTCAATAACATTCAGTTACAGCAAAATAACAGTACAGAAAATGTCGGAGTCAACCACGACTTACTCGCCGTCTGTAACAGTATTATTGTCATGTTCTAATTTTACTTGCCCGGTATCAGAAATGCTCTGTCCATTTTCATAAAGTGAAGTCGAATGAAGAGTAGTAGTTTAATACAGGTATTCCTCATTTCTCTGAAAAAATTATACATGTAATTTTGTTGATTTTCATGAATATGCATAAGTCGTATTTTACCCAAATAAATAAATAAATAAGATGTTCTCTTCAGAAAATTCTATGTTAACTTGAACTAATCACGTGGTTTGTATTTGATAGCCTTTTAACTCTAATTGTGTGCTTTGGCTTATTTTTTGACAAAACATCACAGATTTGAATAGTAGTTTGTGAAAAGGAATAGTTTAATATATATTTAGTGTTTGCAGAAAAAAAAGATCTTTTTGCAAAATATGCAAATAACCAGGTAAAAATTTCTTAGGAAACAACTTTGCCAGTTTGACCCTGGGACTAGTATATCTAACTGGTTTATAAAATTGGTATGGATAATCATTTGAAGGTTAACCATGCAGTTTGTAGAAGTATCGTTCAACTGATATTATAGATTATACTTTTAAATTTTAAAAATGAATATGCTAAATGTCACAACAGTATTTCGTGGAATTATGTATCTAATGAGTATGCAAAGATAAACAAATTATCTTATTCTGTTCTTTTAGTCTTAAAATTGTATGAGTATACTTAAAACCAGCATGACAAATATATGGAGGGGCAATTGTCCTGGGTGCAGTTATCCGAAGAGGGGTTCGATTGTCCTTGACCCGCACATCTACATTATGATTCCACATATTTTCTAGGAGTTATGTCCCTTTGAATTTGGAATTTTGCCTAAAATATGGAAATGAAACAGATTGTAAACACAACTTCTCTCTGAATACACAGAACAGAATTTCATGAAATTTTGTTGTTCATAAGGACATACCATAAGGATGTACACAACTACAGCAAATTATGATTAAAAATCGCTATATTATTGCATCTATCTTTTATTGCGGGAAAAAAGCAGGGGGGCCTGTTAGTATGCTTGTATTTTGTAGTATAGATTTGAAAAATATATCTTATTCTGATGACTATCACCTAAACCCCCTCTACACCCCTAAAACGCCTGTAAACCCCTAAAACCCTACTCAACCCCATCTACAACCCTTAACCAAACTCCTACCCACCCCTCCCCTTTGCTATACCGCTAGTTCCAACCCCCCAGTTCCCTCCCCTTTTACCCCCCCCCAATGCCAACTCCCCCTTTTACCCCCCCCCCAATACCAACCCCCCTTTCACCCCCTCCCCTTTACCCCCCTTTTACCCCCTCCCCTTCCCCCCCCAGTTCCCTCCCCTTCCCCCCCCAGTTCCCTCCCCTTTACCCCCCGCCCGATTTCCCTCCCCTATTTCCCCCCCTATTCCCCCCAAGTTCCCTCCCCTATTCCCCCCCAGTTCCCTCCCCTTATTCCCCCAAGTTCCCTCCCCTATTTCCCCCCAGTTCGATCCCCTATTTCCCCCCTTTTTCCCTCCCCAGTTCCCTCCCCTATTTCCCTCCCCTATTCCCCCCCAGTTACCTTCCCTTTTACTCCCCCCACAGTTCCTTCCCCTTTTACTCCCCCCCAGTTCCCTCCCATATTACCCACACCCGAGTTCCGAACTCCCTTTTTCTCCTACCCCTAGAAAAAAGGACTAAGCTATATTTGTGCTTGAACCCTTGCTACAGGGTACCAGTTTTCCTATTGGCGCCTAGGGAAGGTCGGGAACAACCGTATAGCCCAGTGATAAGCACCTCCAAAAGGAAAACGGATTTCCAGTACAATTAGTTTATGTAAATATATTACTATAAAGACAATTTATATTTCAGACCTATAGGTATCATTATTAAGATCTTTATTCAAAGTATGTGTTTACAGATCGCATGCATGGAAACTTTACTGCACATATTTTATAAACGATGTATTTTTCACACACTTCAATATAAATTGTTTTAATATCAACCTAAATTAATATTGAAAACAAAAAACACATAAATTAAATCAAAAACAGGGGTGGACAATTAAGGCTATATTTCTTTCTAAACAAGATTGTGCCACGAGCAATATTATCGAAGATAAGATAAGAAAACTTTATTTGAATTCAGCATGACATTACTAACAAATAACATAAGCTCTACAGAGCTTTTGACCGAATAAATACATTATAAGACATTACAACAATACAAACAGCAATTAAGATTCAATCAGCAGAATAAAACAAGCAAGTTAGTGGTTATAAGCACTATGACATAAAATAAGCAGGTTAAGATATGTGGACTAAGCACAAGTTACAAGATACATTCACAGTATAAAATTACATAAAATCAGCTGGTTTACGTATAAGCACAACTAAAAAGGATATAGAATTAAAAGTAGTAAAACTGCTTTGCACATAATATGTAATATGTAAAATCAGCTGATTACCATATAAGCACTGGCATGCATAAAAAATTATAGTACATAATTAAAATGATTTTTTACATGTTAACATGTGATATGTAAAGCAACACAAAGTACAAAGCATTTACTAAAATATAAAAGCAATGGCAACAATCAGATGAATTTGATTAAAAGGAGGATATTGTCAAAAATCAGAAAGCATATATGGTTATTTGCAAATGGAGCAGCGACATTCTTTACCACTCCAGGACTGAATTAAACTTTTAAATTGAGAGAAACTGTTTTCAGTCCTGAAGTGATCTGGAAGATTATTCCAAAGCATAGCAGCAGCAAATTTGAATGATTTTTTACCATACCTTGTGGTTTTTACCATGGGGACATCCAAAATGTTGCTATATCTGAAAGAATATTTCGAGTTTTTTAAATTAACAAGGTTATGAAGACAAGAGGGAGATAACTTATTAACAATTTTAAACGTTTCTAAAGCCATAGTTCGCATTCTTCTAATCTGTAAGGAAGGCACGTTAGCTTTTAATAACAGTTCATTATAGGAACTACTGAAGTCATTATAAATAAAACGGAGTGCTCTTTCTTGCATTTTTTCATTTTCAATTTTTCTTGAATTCTTTTCTGTACAGAAATGCCATACCAAAGGGCAAAAATTAAAATTACTTAAAATAAAAGTATGGAAAATAGTAAGTTTACTTAACCTGTTTAAATATGAACCCAAACGTTTAAGGATATTTAGTTGCTGGGAAGCCTTCCTACAGATTGTACTTATATGCATATCAAAGTTAAGTTGATAATCTACATCAATACCAAGTTAAAAATGTTTAGTACATTTTTAGTAAAAATGAACTGTTTAGTACGCGTTAATTAAATTGTAATCACCAATTGATTATTCGTTCAATATCATGAAATCTCTTTTGGTTGTTTTTAACATTAAGATGAATGTTTAAAAGTAATTATATGAGTTGATGAACGATTGAGGATAATCTGTAGAGGTAAAGGTTTATTTCAAAGGTGAGTTTCAACAAAACCCTGACACTATAAACATGTGGCATAAATAACATTTCTGAGGTTGGTTAAATGCCCCATTCTTTAACATGTTTAATACAAACAAATACAACACTTTATACAACATATATAAAAATTATTACTGCCATGTAGACTGATGTAACCCAATCCCCTTTCCAACCCCCCTTCCCCCTTTCCACCCTCTTAACCCAACCACCCACCTTCCCCCCTTTCAACATCCGGAAAGCAGTGTTTCAGTTATATGTATATACAGACAAGGAAAAGTCCACAAAGAATAAATCAGGTTGGACTAAAAGGCAAAACATTTTGACTGCGTCTTTAAACGTATGGAGTCTGTGGGTCAACATTTTGACTGCCTCTTTAGAAGTATAATGTATGTATACACACGTGGCTACAATGATCATATCATATTTCGAAGACAACAAAATGGGGTCTTTATCGCGTAGGAATGTGACACTCTCTTAACATGTTGCCACTTTGGTCTGTGGTTAGACCTTTGTATTATTACCTTACAGCCCAAACGGAAGGGCCTCTTATATCCACTAACTGGGGACGCGTTGGGCAGCTCTGTGAGTCAAGCCCCCAGAGGGACGCGGTGAGCAGCTCTGTGAGTCAAGCCCCCAGAGGGACGCGTTGGGCAGCTCTGTGAGTCAAGCCCCCTGAGGGACGCGTTGAGCAGCTCTGTGACTCAAGCCCCCAGAGGGACGCGTTCGGCAGCTCTGTGAGTCAAGCCCCCAGAGGGACGCGTTCGGCAGCTCTGTGAGTCAAGCCCCCAGAGGGACGCGTTGAGCAGCTCTGTGAGTCAAGCCCCCAGAGGGACGCGTTCGGCAGCTCTGTGAGTCAAGCCCCCAGAGGGACGCGTTGAGCAGCTCTGTGAGTCAAGCCCCCAGAGGGACGCGTTGAGCAGCTCTGTGAGTCAAGCCCCCAGAGGGACGCGTTGGGCAGCTCTGTGAGTCAAGCCCCCTGAGGGACGCGTTGAGCAGCTCTGTGAGTCAAGCCCCCAGAGGGACGCGTTCGGCAGCTCTGTGAGTCAAGCCCCCAGAGTTCTTCCCAGAACTAGAATTAAATTAAATACAATTGTATTATCACACAACCACGTTAACTACATTTGTTTTGAGATTTTGTTTAAAACTGTTTTTGTTTATGTCAACGATACTTCACTTTTGCGTGTTTTTTCACTATGTTACAAATGCTAAAACATTTTATCGTATACATAGTTATGCAATATTTCTATTCTGGATTTAGCTACAAAATTGAAATCTTAACATATTGTACAGTTTGGTACCCAATCTTAGCTATACAAACAACACACCAGTTATTTCACTGAATGATATCAAAAATTTGTTACGAATCTTTTTTTTAATATTGTCAAAAGACATTATTTTATTGAGTAAACACAATGGTTTTAAGTAATAATCCTAAACATTCTGAAACTATCATGCAAATCACGCATTTACGTTTTACTTGGGTATGTTCATGAAAAGACAAATTTAAGAGACAATTCCACTCTATTATTATAGAGGAGTGAGCCAAAACACATAGCTTCTAGTTCGGCATTATCATGGCATATTCAGCTTGGGGGGGGGGGGGGCAAACTGCATCAATGGACTCCATTAAAATTTTGGTTTTATTACAAGTTTAAGTTGGTTTAAGGCGGGCTCGAACTTACAAACCCCATTGTTTTGGATTTTGTTTGTGATTGTTAATCTAATTTTAGCCTAAGTTAGAATTATTTGCCCAGGGACAGTGACGGCAGATACAACTGACGATTCCCCACTTTTTTCTTCAAATTAACCAAGGGCACATACTAAAAAGCGGGACTTTGAACCTTTACCAAAACCAGAAACAACATTTTTGTTGAATTGTTTCTCTAAAAATATCACAGCCGCCCCTGCTCCAGTGGAAGAGGTTGCTCTGGTCTTTGGCACATTAAAATGCTTTGGCATTACCTTCCAATCTTGCATCCTTATAGAGAGAAAACATCCATCTCCTATCATACTAATTATATTATTACTGTAATGTTAATGATATTCAAAAGTATGTTCTAATTAAAACGAACTTGCATAAAACTATTTACTTATCAAATGCTAATTGCCTTTTTGAGTCCGTCCCAAAATATAAAACAAAAGATTAGTGTATTTAACAGGTGCGTTCATTCGTAGGATTTATAGATGACTACATTCTTTTCTGTATATAGGGTGAGTACATGCTATATTTTCACGAGTGTGACGTATATAAATTTATAACATGACATCCACCATTTATATATTAAATTATTACATTTGTTTATAAAAATGTATGAAAAATTATTTTGATGAAAATAGATATCAAAACTTAGAGCAACATTGGCACAGTGAGAATTAATGTCGGTAGCAATTTTCTGTTGTGTTTCAATATATTAATTATCAAAACAAGAATATGTAGAACCACGGTTATGTATTTAGTTTCGGTGCCGGTACGATATCACAGTCGATTTTAATCCGTAAAATGTTTGCTTACCTTGGCACGGTCAATGTAAGTATATGTGTTGTCGTCTGCTGTTTGACGAGTTACTGATGTTATATGATACAAATACACAAACGATAGTAAAAAAATCCTTAAACTGATTGATTGATTGATTGATTGATTGATTGATTGACGAACATCCAAAAACGCACATTCGAGAATGGAATAGATCAAGGACAAGTTCATTTTAACATCAATAAAATGATTTGATGGATTTTGGGCGGAAAGTTTAACCTTACAACGACCACACCTATTGTCTGCTTCCTTAATCATTACAAGGTGTGCAACAAAGTGGATGCGGCTTTTGGGAAACGTAGGCGTCTACTAGGAAAACAAAAGAACCAATTTTATGTCGAAGAAACTGGGTTGTTTAAAAATAGCCTAATACGGCTTTTAGACAAGTTTTCTGGTTATGACTGTCTAATAGAGAAGCTGGTTCTTGTTCCAACAATGCCCTCTTTTGTTGTTTAATTATGTTTATATTTTAAACCTTTTTCTCAAACTCACATCTGTTGCAGTTAATACGATGATTTGAAACTATTCAATGGACGTCCTTACAAAGACATCTGATGATGTTTTCAAGAGAAAGGATGAAAATATTTTCAAAAAGAACACGGACAATATTTTCAAAAAGAACGCAGAAGATATTTTAGCACAAGGAGGAGACAAAGACATTTTTTCGAATCCAGGATATCAGACTAACGTATTTCCCGGTGATGAAAACCGGGAACCAGTACAGAGAGTACACAGAGCAACAGTAAGTATGCACGTAGAACTATAAACTGAATCGCCAAAGAACCATCGCACAAAATTACGGATTCACAGACGTTTATTTTAAAGCTGTATTAAAGTTTAATAAAATTATTTAACAAAATTTAAATGAATAAATTACCGTCTCCAGGTTATGCTGTTTTCTCAGTTGTTTAAATTACAGCATTTTAACGATTTTTGTTTAATCTGTTTCCACCCATTACCAAGATATTTTGACCGCCCTAATCGTCCCTTACCAGGATATAACTACCTATAACACGTTCTCCCCGGCTTCTCCATACACTTGTTTGCCATCTACTGTAGATATGTAGTAACGACTTTCGTCAGAAATGACGATGTTACCCAATGGCTGATTACGCCGATTTTGTCGCTGTAAAAAACCCTGTTGGATGTCGGGGTATTAGAACAGGTTCTTGCGAGATGACGACATCTAATGACTCTATTAATTGCTTGTTCTTTCTGCTGTGGATTTAAACCTGACATTGCTTCTGTGTCAAATCTACTATTTACGTCTTTTTTACCCTAACCTAAGTACGAACATCATGAACATTGAACTTTTAAAAATGTGTACCGCCATGATTGTCCCATGAGAGGCTGAATGTATACAGACGTTATTTAACATAATTGAAAAATCATTTAACCGAAAATCTAATTTAAATGTGACTTATGATAATTGTGAAATCAATACTTGTATTATCAAAATAATAAAAATATATATTTTTTCAGTATTTTTATAAAATGGTCAAAAATTCGAAGTTTCTTAAGAATAAATAAAATGTTGGCTTTCTCAAAATTATTAAAGCACTTCAAGGCATACATTAATGTTGTAATAATAAGATTAAATGGCAAACCAGTGGTGATATTCTTTGCGGTTATTGGTTACCAATGGTGATATTCTTGGTGGTTGTTGTAACCGATGGTGATATTCTGCGTGGTTACTGTAACCATTGGTGATATTCTAGGTAGTAACTGTAACCAATGGTGATATTCTTTGTAGTTATTGTAACCAATGGTGATATTCTAGGTGGTTACTGTAACAATGGTGATATTCTCTGTGGTTACTGTAACCAATGGAGATATTCTTGGTGGTTGTTGTAACCAACGGTGATATTCTTAGTGGTTACTGTAACCAATGTTGATATTCTCGGTGGTTACTGTAACCAGTGGTGATATTCTCGGTGGTTACTGTAACCAATTGTGATATTCTAGGTGGTTACTGTAACCAATTGTGATATTCTCGGTAGTTACTGTAACCACTTGTGATATTCCCGGGGGTAACGGTTACCAATGGTGATATTCTCCGTGGTTACTGTAACCAATGGTGAAATTCTCGGTGGTTAATGTAACCAATGTGATATTCTCTGTGGTTACTGTAACAATGGTGATATTCTCGGGGTTACTTTAACCAATGGTGATATTCTTGTTGGGTACTGTAACAATGGTGATATTCTCGGGGTTACTGTAACCAATGGTTATATTCTTGGTGGTTACTGTAACCAATAGTGATATTCTTGGTTGTTACTGTAACCAAGGGTAATATTCTCGGGGGTTACTGTAACCCATTGTGATATTCTTGGTGGTTAATGTAACCAATGGTGATATGCTAGGTTTTTACTGTAACCAATGGTGACATTCTCGGGGGTTACTGTAACCAATGGTGATATTCTCGGTGGTTACTGTAACAATGGTTATATTCTAGGTGGTTAGTGTAACCAATGTGATATTATAGGTGCTTACTGTAACCAATGGTGATATTCTCTTTGACTACTGCAACCAATGTTGGTATTTTTGGTGGTTACTGTAACCAATGGTTATATTCTTGGTGGTTACTGTAACCAGTGGTGATATTCTAGGTTGTTAATGTAATCAATGGTTATAGTATCGGGGTTAATGTAGCCAATGGTGATATTCTAAGTGGTTACTGTAACCAATGGTGATATTCTAGGTGGCTACTGCAAACCAATGTTGGTATTTTTGGTGGTTTTTGTAACCAGTGGTGATATTCTTGGCGATTACTGTAACCAATGGTGATATTCTTGGTGGTTACTGTAACCAATGCTGATATTCTCGGGGTTACTGTAACCAATGGTGATATTCTCTGTGGTTACTGTAACAATGGTGATATTCTAGGTGGTTAATGTAACCAATTTGGTATTCTCTGTGGTTACTGTAACCAATGGTAATATTCTCGGTGGTTACTGTAACAATGGTAATATTCTCGGTGGTTTTTGTAACCATTGGTGATATTCTCGGTGGTTACTGCAACCATTGTTAGTATTTTTGGTGGTTACTGTAACCAATGGTGATATTCTTCGTGGTTACTGTAACCAATTGTGATATTCTTAGTGGTCACTGTTACTTTTTTTCACTGTAACCCTTTTTTATACTCTGTTTACCCGACACCTAACACCCACTTAAAAAAATACATTTAAATTTGCAAAACCAGATTACAGTATTATTTTTAGTTTTTGTCTTTTTACAGCCAGATGTGCTATACCATTATAAATTCCGAACGAAAAGAGTAAAGGTTATCCAAAGGACACTTGATCTTTATATGAAAGTCGATGAAAAATCGCAGAAGACAGGTGGAAAACAGCAGAAATCACGTGGAAAACAGAAAGTCGTTGTCACAAATGAGTTTGACTAATTGAAGCAAAGAACTATAAAAGCTAATTTTCAACGATGTGATCGTTTAGCAAACTCGTGTTTAAACGTTTGTTACGCGGAAAGTACTTAAGTAGTGGTTATGAACTTTCTACAAATATATAAAGAGGAAAAACTAACACTAAAAATGCAGTTAGTCACTAAAAACAGACCAGCTTATATAAAAACTAACACTAAAAATGCAGTTAGTCACTAAAAACAGACCAGCTTATATAAAAACTAACACTAAAAATGCAGTTAGTCACTAAAACAGACCAGCTTATATAAAAAAGACAAAAATACGGATTGCAAAAGTTCTTATTTTTTACCATCAGTAAAAATGCTTTCAGGGCACAATTATGACACGGGCGAGTCGCAATAGAAAACAACGACAATATGGTAGTGTTACTAACTGGCTGATTCTGTATTAGCCCTGGTATTATTTGAGGTTGGCTGTTTTAGTCCCGAGATCTGTTGTCATCCATATAAATTACTGAATATCGAAGCCTTCTTCATTGGTGGTCTGTATGAACAGTCCGTATGACTAGCCAGTACATAATGCTGGGCAATATTAATATGACTTTCCTCCCGGTAATATGACTGCGTATTGCCCTACCTTCGGGCCAAACATAATAGTTATTAACCGTTTACGTATTATTTAATTATCGGTTATTACCCATTGTTTTATTAAATCATTTATATATAGAGTGCCTTAATATTAGAGCAGATTTCGTTAGTTAGAAACGCTTTCTCTTGAAAAAATAGATGTGGGCCGTCTTATGTGAACTTTGAATTCTTTTAGCAATAAAAAATCAGAAATCGTACTACTTCCTAACTATTGATTACCAGTTCGTTACAGTATATTCTTAATGTAGTAATTACTGTTCGACACTTGACAAAACACGATGATACATAGGGGCAGTTTAAATCTAATTCTGTCTAAATACCTTTATGACGAACACGAAGTGTATTGTGTAAACTATGCTATAATTATAAATTATCAGATTTGATTCAAATTTAAATTGCCTAAATAACTTCGATTAATGTGTATTGGTTACGGAGTGGAACGGGATAATTGGATGGGTCGGGATAATCTCAAAATGTAAAATATTATTTCCTATATTTTTATACATCTTTCCAATATATTGGATCCATTATTTGGTTAGTTATTAAAAACCAATCAAGTTCGTTATTGTTTTTTGTTTAACCGATATGCACTTTACGTGTAAATTGTTGTGGGCAGGGTGGGCTCGACTCCAATTAATTGACAATGATTACCGGTTTATCTAAAGGTTAATACGACTTCTTGCTCCAATTAAAACTAGATGCCTCGATAGAGCTGAAAATTTGATTAAAGTGAAGTCAAACCATATTCAACGAACACCGTGCAAATATTAATGTTTATCCTGCAGTCGAGTCTGCTTTGCTATAACGGTATAGAATTATACTTTCCTTTGTTTTTCTAGCATGCGGAAAACTCCTTCTGGTACCAACTTCAGTTTATGTGTTTGTAGCACCAGATAAGAACATTGCTTAAGTCACAGTTCATTGGGGGCGTGTTCTCTTTGCGGTCCGCATCCAAGGTGTTTTGTTGTTGTTTTAGGTAGAAATAGACTAGTCATGAAAAAAAAGCTGAAATATTGATCGCATGACGTTAAAAAACAATCAATTAATCAACCGACAGTCTACGTGTATGGCATATTTTGTAGCGAATGCAAATATATATGTTATTCACTTGGTGATAACTTGCAAAGCTCTAGTTTTACGGTATTTATATACTACATTTTGGCAGTAAATATCACAAAAATACACAACCCCTGCATTTTAGCTGGTTTAAAGATTGTCAGATACAATCGATATTCTGGCTAATTACAAAGTAAAAAGTATCCATGTAAACGTTGAAAGAATGGTGATTTCTTCAAGTTCAAAATTTGGGGAGATTAGTAAACAAATCTTTGATAAAATTTGTTTCTTTTGATATAAATTTAGTCTCAAGTCGGATCATGTTTTTTTAAAAAGCCCTACAAAACCTTAAACTAATATAAATTATTCATATCATAAATTTTCCGATACATTTTATTGCTACAGATTTATTGCTATATGATATCCATTGATGCATGTTTACCCACGTTTATCTCGCTAAATATTTGAAGTTTAAAATCCATCGAACTTGAAAAACGAACACGGAATTGTTCCCTTTACTTAAATTTCCTAATTTAAATTTTCAGTTCAACCTTGGACAATTTACTTATGTTTTATGAGGTAAAGTGTTGTTTATATAGAAACAAGGATCGTTATTGTGACGTGGGATTTTTTTCTGGAAGAATTTCAAAGTGCAATCCGGAAAATATGGAGAATTTCAGATTATAATTTGTTGGATTACTAAAACCTGAAACAATGGCTGTTGCTTTTAAGACAGAAAAAAGTATCACTGGTAAGCAATCATTTACTTGACTTTGGGAACCATCTGTTGTAATTTCAATCTGTTATGACAATATCAAGCTTCTGTAATGCAGGAACTATATCTGTCAAAATTAAGTATCAAATTCAATTAATTCAACCAGAATTTGCCGAATAATATATCCCAGGCCACCACATCTGTCCAAATTAAATATCCCAGGCCCACACTGTCTGTCAGAACTAAATATCCATGGCCCCCACCATCTGGCAGAACGAAATATCCATGGCCCCCACCATCTGTCAGAACGAAATATCCATGGCCCCACCATCTGTCAGAACGAAATATCCATGGTCCCCACCATCTGTCAGAACGAAATATCCCAGGCCCCAACTGTCTGTCAGAACTAAATATCCATGGCCCCCCACCATCTGTCAGAACGAAATATCCCAATCCCACCACTATATTCCGAGCTAAATATCTAAATTCCCCCCTTTCTGTTCTTACTAAATATTTAAGGCCACCAGCACCACATCTGTCCGAACTAAATATCCCAGCCCCACACTGTGAGTCCAACTAAATCCAAGGTCCCAACCGTCTGTCCGAACTAAATATCCCATGCCCCGCCGTCTTGTCGAACTAAATATCGAGGCCCCCGTCGTATGTTCTAACTAAATATCCCAGGCCACCGTCGTCCGACCGAACTAAATATCCCATGGCCCGCCGTCTTGTCGAACTAAATATCCTAGTCCCCACCGTCTGTCCGAACTTAATTTCCCAGGCACCTTCGCCATGTCTAAATATCCTAGGACCCCGCAGTCTGTCCGAATTTAATATTATCCCAAGCCCCCAATCTCTGTTCGAACTAAATACCCAAGCCCCCTACCGTCTCTCAGAACTAAATATCCTCAAACCCCCGCCATCTGTAACTATATATTCCGGTCCCTACCGTTTGTCCGAACTAAATATCCCATGGGCCACCATCTGTCCGAACTAAATACCCAGACAGGCCTCCCCCCCCCCCCTGTCTGAACTAAATGGCCCAGGCCACAGCTATAGTACACACATGTTATTCGTGTATTACATACAGTATAAGTGGTTTTTTTGCGGTGATTTAATTTCGCTATATTCGCGATAAAAGTTGGAACGCAAAAATAAAAACGCGCGAATTATTAGAACAAATGATAGAGTTATTCATTATGATTACGGACCGCGAAAATTTCTTTACGCCAAAATAAACTCACACAGTTTTGTAAACAAAAACGCTAAATTTTCCCCACGTGAAAAAACCACTTATACGGTAGATTAAATTGGTCGATTTTCTTTTATATTTTAAATTATCTTAGTTGCTCCTATTAGATAAAACACAAAACCAGTTTCATCATGAAGCTCAGCAAAAATCTTGTGTTAAAACATATCCTTTCATATGTAACTAATCATTCAGCTGTACTACGGAAAATCGGTGGATTTAAAATAAATATATCATGCTAGTGAGTGGTGCTTGCCAAAAACACTGCTTTTGAGGCTGGTAAAGATTTCACTTGCCCTATGGCTCGTGGAATCGTCACCAGCCTTTCAAGCGGGATTCACCATATATTAACATGATATATTTCTATAATATCCAGGGCCTCCATCGTCTGCCCGAACTAAATATCCCAGGCCCCAACGCCTGTCCGAACTAAATATACGAGCTAGCCCCCACCGTCTGTCGCACTATATATACCAGGCCCCTACTGTCTGTTCGCACTAAATACTCCTGGCCCCTTACCCTCTGTTCGCACTAATACCCCTGGCCCCCACCGTCTGTTCGCAATAAATTCCCGAGGCCCCACCTTCTGACCGAACTAAATATCGCAAGCCCGACCGTCTGTTCAAACTAAATATCCAAGGCCTACAACGTCTGTCCGAACTAAATATACCCGGCCCGACAGTCTGTTCAAACTAAATATCCAAGGCCTACAACGTCTGTCCGAACTAAATATACCCGGCCCGACCGTCTGTTCAAACTAAATATCCAAGGCCTCCACCGTCTGTCCGAACTAAATATCCTCGGCCACACCGTCTGTCCGAAACAAATATGCGAGGCCCTACTGTCTGTTCACACTAAATATAACAGACCCCTTCTGTCTGTTCGCACTTAATACCTCTGCCCCCCCCCCCCACCGTCTGTTCGCACTAATTATCCGAGCCCCCCCACCTTTTGTCCGAACTAAATATCTCAGACAACCACCAGTAAGACAACATGCTACCTAGTTGTTGACAGTCATAGCCCTTAATGAGCGACATGTTTTCATTGATCCCTGGTATTGCTGTTATCACTTCCAAGAAGGATCCACTCACTCATAATATATGAGTCTAACGTCATCGTTCCTTTTGGTAGTTTATATTTGGTTTCGTATCATTTATATTACATGACGACATTTATATTAATTTTGCTTTGCGAGTGAGCTGGTAGTTGTTGACAGACCACGTGACCAATAGTTGACTAACTGCCTTCGCCGTTTATTATGTTTACGTGATTAATTTATGCACGTGAATTTATCTAGAAACACAACACTATATTTTTTTCTGTAAATTGACCACTGTTGCTGTACATTACGGCACAGTAAACAGAAACTAACAGAATTTTTAATTTTACAGCGGGAAAAGATTACGTTCCATCTAAAGCTAACACCAACCCAAAAAATGGTTTGTATCAAATTAACGCATACAGGCCTACAATTGATCCGTTTGGAAAGCCGACAAAGCATAACTTCGGTGACCCTTACGATCCATTAAGACAAAACGTAGGATACTCTCCAACCTTCAAACCGTCTTATCTAGCTGACAGGAAGATTGAACCATACAACGGGCATCCTTATGATACTTATTATGATTATGCATTTCCGAATGACAAACCGAAAGAAAAGAAACCATCGAAGCCCCAGCCTCAACCAGAACCTGAACCGCCGAAGCCGGAACCGGAAAAAGAAGTACCCAAAGTAAAACCTGTTGTCAGAACAGTAAGTTAATTTATTGTTGACAAGTTGCATTGATGAATATCCAAGACTCAATTTTTTGTGATTCTCAACATGTGGGTATTTAATTTTAAATAAAATGTCATCAGAGATACCAAGGTTATAAAATTTAGTGCGCAGGCGCACGACGTTTCGGCTAATCAGACTCATCATATTGAAAATCGAAATATTTAAGTAATAAAATGAATGTGTTTACTTTAGTGAACACAGTTTCTGCGAGCGATTTCGGTTGATTTAGCATGGTGACATGTCTACCATTCCAAACCTGTTTCGACTAATTAGTATTTTCTTTGTTTACCATAAACCTGATCATGCTGATACTGCTGCAACGAAGAAGTCCTATCCTACTAGAACGATAGGGAAGGACATTAGGCTGTACTGTATTGTTTGTTTGTTTGATGGTGTTTAACGCCACTTTCAGCAATTTTTCAGCTATATCATGGCGTCCAGTTTTTATTGGGGGAGGAAGCCGGAGTATCCTGCGGTAGGAAAACTGGCAATCCTTGTCAATTAAGATTTGAGTCGAGTACACCCTGCCTGCAGTGAGAATCGAACGGCTGTACTGTAGAAATTATAAGCATACTGATATGTTATACAACTGTTTAAAATTTATTTGAAGACAAATTAATAAAATCATGACAATATAATAATTTATATTATTAGCAATATATACTGGTTGATCTGAACGAAGTCGCTGTTTTATGAATTTACAATTTTTAGTTTACGTCCATGAAAATTTTTGATGTAGAAGAGAGAGTATCCAAAACTCTTAAACGTGCATCAAAATAATTGTGAAAATTCAACTTATACATGTCCGCTGAAATCATTCTAGAATAGTTCCAGAAATACCCCCCCCCCCCAATAACAACAACAACAAACAACCGCTACCAGACAAACAAGTAACAAGTATTCTGTCCCAAACTGGATTGATTTGATTGATCTAAAAATGACTGTCAAAATCCTTTGTCCCTTTCCACCCTACCCTCCCATTGCACCCCATAACACAACCTATTTCCGCACCAATAACCCAAACACTCCACCCCTTCCCCTACCTTTCCGTCCCAGCAACCCTCACCCACCTACACCTCCTTCCCAATAACCCAACCCTCCTATCCACCCGAATACCCTTCTCCCTTTAACACCCACATAGTTTTTCACTGCTACAAGTGATAAAAGTTATAAGCATTTTATCATATACATATATACATCGTTATACAGTATTTCTATTTTGCTATACCGTAATTATTTGCAACATACTTGTATATGTTTTTACAATATCATTCATATCACACGGATACGTAAACTAAATTTGTTTAGAGATTTTGTTGTAAAACACTTTTTATTTACGCCTTCAACACTTCACTTTTGCTTGGTTTTCGCTACAACTGATAAAAGTTGTAAACATTTTTTCTCTAATTTTTGCGTTATATTCAAACCCCTTGACAGGTTTGGAAAAAATAGTTTTCGTCAATATTGAAAAACATTATAATTATAAACATTTTATCATATACATATTCATGTGCAATATTCCTATTCTGGATTTAGCAACAAAATTAAAAATTATTACATGTTGCACAGTTTGTTACCTAATCTTAGCTGTACAACATCAAACCGGTTATTTCACTGAATGATATCTATAATTTGTTTTAAAAAATGGTAACAAATTATTCCATTTTATTTTCAGAAAGCACAATGGTTTTAAGTAATAATTTTATACATTTTGAAACATAAATTCATGCAAATCAGGAACTGTTTTACTTGGGTATATCAGAAAAATGGAGACAATTCCATTATATTATTATAGAGGAGTAAGCCAGTCTATCCAACGGATCTTTAAAGCACCAGAACCACGTGATTAATTACGAATAATATTAAATAATATTTTTTCAATCTTCACTTTTGCAGGAAACGCCATTACCATACGACGCCACAAAGAGCGTGTCAAGGACACTTCTAATTATGACAAAAAATAATAAAGTTCGACCAATGAGAACAGATTATAAAGTGACTGGAGATTTTGACTGATTTTTCAGTCATCTGCTTTGGAACTGTGCAATACAAACTAGTTTGTGGCTCCCTCTATACTAGTATCAGTGCTGTTTGCCATAAAGTTACTTATTCAGAATGTTTTTATGCAATAAACATGTTGACATGTAAGGCATGAACAGTTACCTATTGTTGATCTTTTATGGCTATCTGTAGTTTAAAATCGTGGTTGAACTTTAGATGTTGCATGCTCATGGGTTCATGTCACATGATAAAAATCCCCATTCAATTACATTGAGTAAGTTAAAGTAAGTAAAGTAAGTTACAAACCATATACTGATGAACTCGTAAGAAAACTACGTGCTTGTTGTTTAACTCGCTTATCTCGACAAATTCGTGGTTTGCATATATTACTTAATATCAATAATGATGAAATATCTTCATTGCATGAGCATTATTCTTGAATTTAGCCTACAAAAAAGTACTGAAGATATATTTCCAATCATTGCTTTGACGAAATCTACGATCTCTCTCGCATGCTCAAACATGTGTTGAAGTTCTTCTTTAACATCACTAATGTTGGACAGGTCTTTAGTGAAATTAACGAAACAACCCTCTGTCAAAAAGGGGTATTAAAAATTGTCGGGTTGTTTATTAAAATAGAAACACCTGCGCTAAGAAGATTTTGATGTAAATCATAATATCAGGAATTGTTGTAACTTACTGAACTGTAGAGTTTGAAATTATGTCGTTATATGCCATTTTTAACAAAGAGTAAGGATAAGCAAACCTTTTACTATGTATTTTAAAATACACTCCAGTTCTAGTCCGAGAATCCTCTTCCGTCCAACGCTTTTTTTTTGCTTCCCACGCAAAAAACGTTGGACGGCAGAGGATTCTCGGACTACTTCTGTTCCAGCATTATTTTGAGTTAAAATACATGAATTATAATAAATTGACCAAAAATGTTATGTAAAATATTATTGTCATATGTTCTTGAACTCAAAACTGAACAACTTATAGAAATCGTATTGAATACTGTAGAAGAGAGACAACTACGAATGTTCAAAGCAATTCAATCTTTTATTTCGGAAAACCAGCATTACATTGGTTTCATCCCCACAGTTAACATGACATTAAATTCTTCATACATAATATAGCATGTACAAGATGAACAAAATATCACATCAGAAGCAAATTAATTATCTAATTTGAAAACATGTATCTATGTATTTGCATATAATAATTGTATCATCTTTACAATTAGGATTCAATAATTTTTTTCAATTTAGACATAAGTAAGAGTTTCCTGGACACAGATCATTAGTGTGTACATTCATTTTTGTAAATAAGCCAGTGCGTAAAACATTGAATTTTTTACAGTATAGAAGACAATGTTTTTCGTCTTCGATTTCCTTACATTCGGTACATAGTCTTTTTTCTCTTAATTTTTGGTGGAAAATATACACTCCTTTTCAATAAGTAACTGATGAGCACCTATTCTTAATTTTATAAGATTTTTTAGATTTATTTATATTAATTTTTAATTTCCAATTGGAACAATAGCTTTCTAATGCGTTTAAACAAGATTGTAAACCCTTTTCTGTTTCTGATAGTAAGAGGATGTCATCAGCATATAATAGACAATTCCAAAATGTTGTATTTAGTTGTATTGGATCACATTCATCTTTGTCAAAGATTGTCTCCAAAGCATTAATGAAAATATTGAATAGCCGAGGACTAAGTCCATCTCCTTGTCGTACACCTCTTTTTGATAAAGATGGGTGAGAGATAGAGTTATCTTTTTTTACAACAAATTTAGCATTAGTAGACATATTAATTATAATTTTTGAAAAGTTTCTAGACACTCCAAGAGATTTCACTTTTTGGAAGAGTCCTTTACACCTCACTGAGTCGAACTCCTTTGATAGATTGACAAAACATGCAAAAACTTGTTGGTTTTTTTTGTTCTTATGAAGATAGGTTTTTTTGTTGTTCTTATGACGATATTTATTTAATATAGTTTTGATAGTAATAATGTGATCTGGTGTTCAGGTCTAAAGCCAGCTTGAAATTTGTTAGAGAAAATGTTATCATCCATATAGTAGTGCAATCTATTTTGCATCAAAGAAGTGAACAGTTTGCCAAAACAGCTTGTGATACTGAGGCATATGTAGTTTTGTGAATAAATGCTGTACAGGATATATTCCACGAAGAAGGAAATATACCATTGTTGAGAATTTTATATAAATAAATTCACTATTTGTAATAATAGCTGATTTAAGCCAAATTTGAAAAATCATTTGGTGTTAGGTCAATACCTGGTTGTTTGTTATTTTTCAGTTTTTAAAATTCCCCTTTTACCTCATTGCAGGAAAGGGGAAAGTCTTAAGGCTCAACTTGGGGGTTATTACGGAGCAGGTCATTCATTTCTTCCACACAGGGATAATCGTTGCCATTATATAAATTAGTCATGTAATCATGCCATTCAGAGATATCAATAGGTTTTGGAGTGTATGAGCTACCTTTGTGTTTGTCTATAGTATTCCAAAAAGCTTTAGGATCATTTTCATGTAAGATATCTAGTTTATTTATCATATAGTTATAGAATTGATTTCTTGTAGATTTTATTGTCTTGTTGTATTCTTTAAGGAGTCTGACGTAGCTTATTTCTTATATCAGAGTTATTTGGGTTTGTTGCATTCTTTTAACCAGGTATCAAATCTTGCATCAGTATCATTTACTTTAAGTTAAAACAGTTCAATATCTTGCAATATTCATTAGAATTACGGCAAATGATATATTCTTGTTTATTATTTTCAATTTAAAATTTTCCTGGTAGAGGATAAGTTTTGAATTGAGTATGTTCATTTTTGTGTTGCTTATCATTTACATGGCATTGAAGACTAAACCATAAAATACAATGGTCGAACAATTCATTTGGGGGAGGACATTCATAAAGTTAAACATATGTGCAATATTTTCACTTGCAATAATATAATCAATACAACTTTTGCCTTGAGAACTATAATATGTATAACTTCCTCGAGAGTCACCCATCACTCATTTATGATTTGGATTTTAGATTCAATGCATAAATCAATCGAACACAATTGACCACGTGATCATATTTGGTGTCCCGAATGTCTATTGTTTTTCAACGGAGCAGACCTCGGTAATATTCGGCAAACATCGGAAATACTATTTGAGTAACTAACTTTTTGTGCTCGAAACACTGACTGGAAGTAAAACAATATATTAATTTGTATCATTAATTACAATACATTGTTTTAATAAAGCTGCATTTCTTGGTCGGAAAATAAAATTAAACGGTGACTTCAATTATCTTAAAATAGAATTCATGTTTGTCTTTCTAGCAACTGTATATCAGTGGTATATAGATTAACGGTAAATAGTTTTTACAGTTTTTTATTTATCGTGTTTGACAAAGTCATGTAAGTCTGCTGTGCGAGCATTAAAATCGTCCATTAGTAATATTTTACCTTTTGAAAAGAGATCATAAACTGAGTTTCTAAGGGTTTTCACGACTTTATCATGTTCTGGTGAAACAGAGCCGATTCTAGGTTTCAAGTAAAATGTACATAAATATAAATCTTAATCAAGTCCTATTTGGGACTTGTTTAATTTTAACCAAATAGATTGTCAGAACTGCTTATCTTTGTAATCGCTTTGGATAGTAGATGATAAGACCACCATATTTTCGACCTCGCTTTCCTTTTGATTTAATTGCATTAGAGGAGATGGATACATATCCTGGCAGAGAGATGTTTGACTCCCTAGAAGTCCATGTTTCAACAGTACCAAAAATATCAAAATCTTTTGTTTCCAGAACTTCTGTGATTTTATCAGTAGAGAAACCATTTATATTCCAACAAGCTTTTTGCAGCATATTAACTATTTTAATTATCAATGTTTCATGGAGATTAAGATGGGAATAAGTATTTGGTGCACTATTTCAATAAAAATACATCTGTATAGACAGTTACATAGCATAACAATATACAGACTACTGGGTATAAACAATAGTAGGCGTCTTAAAAATTTACACAATTATGAAAGTGACATATTTTTAACAATAATAAAATTGACAAAAATGATATTTTTCTTTAGAATTATTGTTTAAAGTTGAAGATAGTGTGTCCAGATAATTTATTGATTTAAAATGTAAAAGCAGAAATTACTTTTAGATAATAGTACCTGCATATAATTAACTATTATCCCATAAATTAGATATAAAAATGACAAATTATGCTATATACTAGTAATTAAACATGTAATGCTGATAAAATTAAAGAAAAACAAAATATGACTAGACTGAGTGACTAGAAAAGATAACATAAATACATCTTCTAATGTAAATCGTAGATTTTCAAATTGTACACATAATAAACCATATAAAATGCCATCATGTCGCTAAAAAAAATCTTTTGTCATGCTGTTTCTGGAATTGTTCGGATTCACGGTTGGTGTGTGCTTGAAATTTGCTAGATTTGGCACAGTTCTGAATGATTGTCCAAATCCTGGTGGACTTAATTGTTCAAATCTTGGAGGTGGATGGTAGGTGGATTTCAATCGGGGTTGTGTTTAAGGTGGAAGGCGGAAACTCGGGGTCCCCCTCTTCTGTACATTGTTGCAGTTTTGATTTGCGTTTGACATGTTGTGTGAACGCAATCCCAGTGCTGGATTGAGGTGAGTTTTGATTATGTAAACTAGTTCCATAATCCCATCCTTGGACAAATGGATACTATCGTTTGAATAAACATTGCGGTTATTTGAGTTTATTGTGTTATTTTTCACACTCATTATATTCTCAGAATTTAGCTGAAGCAGTTTGTTGTTTGTGTTGTCTACTTTGGAGTTAAATATGTGGTTATCTATAGACGGTGTAACAAAGGGAATAAGACTAACGATCACGTGACTTAAAACGTATTAATCAGTGTTGACATATGTTCTATGAGGTTGTCTGGGGTTGCTCCTTGTGAGAGGTCATTACTTCCAGTCATAATTACCAGATTCATAAGTTTCATCTGAGAATTGTCTATAAAAAGTGTTCCTTTCATTGTTTCACTTCCTATTTTGTTATGTCCCTCAAACGAAGTTGGGAGACATATTGTTTTTGTCTGGTGTTTTACTTCCTCTTTTTTTTCTTTTATGTTTTTTTACGGCTAATATTGTTCGCCAAATTTTTTGGACAATGCAAGTCGCAGCCTAATGCATTCTTGGGATATGTAAAATAGATATATCTAGTGGTGCATTCCACTTTTAGTTTTTAGGGTGTTCATAGTGGGTTTATGGTTAGGTTGTAAATGGTGGTATCTAAATTCTTATGAGTCTTTCCATCCGTCTGTTCATTCTCCAATGTGGTCTCTATCTGGGTTGAAAGCTCTTTACATGATCCGTTTAAAGGATCCACTTTCCTGTTGCCATGTTTCTGTTACATATTAGGCTCAATCAGAGATATAGCGTTACATGTATTTATATGTCTCTGGCGCAATTTAATCATTATCGAAAATTTAATTTTCCAATGAAAATTTGGATTACCTGGATACGACAATTTGTACTGAGACTTGCCTTTCCAAGACCGAGAGGATTTTTGACGTGTAATAGTGTAATTCGGTTTATTTTCACGTATTTTCATTAGGGACAGACCATTTAACTTGAAAAGGGGGGGGGCTTGGTTTTTTGTTTTGGTCAGAAAATTTTTTGAAGGGGTCGCGACAAAATTTTTTTTTCATTATTAGCATTAATTTATATAGCAGAAATCCTTCTCCATAATATTTTTTTTCTTACCCTCTGCTTCCAAAATATTTTTTTCATCAAAAATCATTTTCAAAATATTTTTTTAGGAAAAAACCAAGCACCCCCCCTTGCAAGTTAAATGGTCGGTCCCTTAGTATCAGTGCTACCCCAAAAATATGTATATATATCAAGATTTTACTATAACCAAATTACTCCTGTGAGGTTTCTTCTGATTGGTTAATGATAAATTAATTTCAAAAACTATCGCGTTACAAATGAAAATTAAAAATAAGCGTTACCTTGCAAATACATGTACAACAATTTAAAGCTTAATTATGTTTAAACTATTAAACAGTTATTGCCGTTTTTTGTTAAAGACAACATTTTTTATGAAAGCTGTGAGTTGATACGTCTTACAGTGTTCTTACTGTCTGTATTTTATCCCGCCGGTAGGTTTGTTATCTCAAAACTAACAAAATGCACCCAGCCTATATATATAATAGGTATTATACACAGATTGTTGTATATATATTCTTACTTAACTTGCTTTGTTATTTCGTTGGCCTAAGTATCTTATGATCGTTTTCCATTGCTTTGTGTGAAACAATTGAGTTTGAACTTGTATTCTGTAAAAAAAGGAATGATCTGTTTTGTGAATAAAATTATTTCCTTTCAGTGGACTTAATATTTGGGATTCTTTTTTAATCATTAAGTAAAATCGACAAATTCGAGTTGTTCTTAAAGCACAAAAGACGATCATATATATGCCTAAATTACCTTTAAATATTAGATGCACAAATTTAAATTCTATACACCGCGTGCATGATAAAGCGTTACAATTGCGATGATGTAATAAAATTACATTGCATGTAGATTGACATTTTGACCAAGTTTTCAAATATTTATAAAGTTTATCAAGCTTGAAATATTAAAAGCAGTTAACAATCGTGATTATAATTAAATAATTTTCTGAACAAATGAGAAATTCCAGGTAAAGATTAGGCGTTCGCCAAACTAAATGCATATATACTTGCAAAATGCAATTTCACAATGTTTAGCTACCTTAATTCCTGATTTATGAGGAGTGTCGATGCGCATGCGTTAAAAGCTTCTACAAACTGCATCTTACGAAATATTAAACGTCCAACCATATTTGATCCTACATCTTTGCTTCGTTCGAACGCCTATTTGTAGATTCACCTATCCGAAACTATACTGGCAGGGTTCCCAGTGCGCAGCGCGTCCTCGGGTGGCGAATAAGTGAGGCCGTCTCGTTGGCGGGTTGGGTTTGTCAAGTCGTATATAACAGAAAGTCTGGCCTCGGACGGTAGTGGGTGAGGTGTTTGGATGCGATTTTGTACGTAAAAGCGACAAGAAATTCATAGGGTATACATTTCAACAATTCTTAGGGTCCAGCTTACACATATGGAAGCCCGTACGTGCCACTGAAAATATAATTTATAACTTGTGTGCACGAGTTACTAACTTGAAACACACGGTATTTTGTTCGGGAATAAAAAAATGGAATATTATTTTGGCTTCAATAAAAACACGTCTAATCGGCTCAATATCTTTTTGTGGAACTTAACTTAATATTTTTACAAAAACGAATTTAAAACAAATTCCAACTAAAGAACGATAATTCAAATGGAATAGTTCACCAAACAATCTACCCTAATTTTGCCGTTACTTGTAAATATGTAAATATGTTCACTACTGATGTTGTGTTAAAAAAAATTTACTTACATACCCCATGTGGGGTCTTTAGTGTACTAAAATGTCTTATGTCTTTTGTCTTATGTCTTATGTCTTATGTCCTTTAAAGACAATGTAATGGTCAGTGCGTTCAGTTGAGTTGTCTTTCATGGAAATTGCAAACATGATGACAGATTCGAAAAAGAATTATGTGTCAGTATTCTGACAATTTATCAAAGCGTGTAAAAAAATAATAAACAAACGGGAGGGCAATATAGAAAAATGAAAACACTCACATTAGCAATAAGTTTGGAAATTCCATTTTTGGTTATCTAATTAGCAGAATTTACCGCAAATGCTCCGTTATAAAAACAAGCTTCTACGCATAATATATACCTGTTCATTTTCACACCTACTGCCTTTAACTCTTCATCTAAACATTCATTTTCTATGTAGTGGTTAAGTGCATGTATGGCTAAAGTACTTACAATTACATGTAATAGTTTCATGACTTCATAATATATAATACTCAGGTTCGAAACATAAAATTTAAATCCACTGATTTTTATTCAATAATACCACATTCGCGGCTAATGATGTGTTCTCTATAAGGTCACGTTCACGACTTAATATTTCACGACTTCTGATTTGAATTCCATAAGGTCACATTCACTGCAAAGAATATGTCACATTCAGACTTAGGATTTGTATTCAGTAATGTTTAGATGAAGAGTTAAAGGCAGTAGGTGTGAAAACGAACATGTATATATTATGCATAGAAGCTTGTTTTTATAACGAAGTATTTGCGGTAAATTCTGCTAATTAGATAACCAAAAATGAGGCTTAGGATTTGTATTCAATAATGTCACATTCAGGCTTAGGATTTGTATTCAATAACATCACATTCAGGCTTAGGACTTGTATTCAATAATGTCACATTCAAGCTTATGATTTGTATTCAATAATGTCACATTCAAGCTTAGGATTTGTATTCAATAATGTCACATTCAGGCTTAGGGTCGTATTCAATAATATCACATTCAGGCCTAGGATTTGTATTCAATAATGTCACATTCAGGCTTAGGATTTGTATTCAATAATATCACATTCAGGCCTAGGATTTGTATTCAATAATGTCACATTCAGATTTAGGATTTGTATTCAATAATGTCACATTCAGGCTTAGGGTTTATATTCAATAATATCACATTCAAGCTTAGGATTTGTATTCAATAATGTCACATTCAGGCTTAGGGTCGTATTCAATAATATCACATTCAGGCCTAGGATTTGTATTCAAAAATGTCACATTCAGACTTAGGATTTGTATTCAATAATGTCACATTCAGGCTTGGAATTTGTATTCAATAATATTGCATTCATGCTTAGGGTTTGAATTCAATAATGTCACATTGAGGCTTAGGATTTTTATTCAATAATGTCACATTCAGGCTTAGGGTTTGAATTCAATAATGTCACATTCAGGCTTAGGATTTTTATTCAATAATGTCACATTCAGGCTTAGGGTTTGTATTCAATAATATCACATCCAGGCTTAGGATTTGTATTCAATAATGTCACATTCAGGCTTGGGATTTGTATTCAATAATGTCACATTCAAGCTTGTATTCAATAATATCACATTTAGGCTTAGGATTTGTATTCAGTAATGGCAAATTCAGGCTTGGAATTTGTATTCAATAATATTACATTCATGCTTAGGGTTTGAATTCAATAATGTCACATTGAGGCTTAGGATTTTTATTCAATAATGTCACATTCAGGCTTAGGGTCGTATTCAATAATATCACATTCAGGCCTAGGATTTGTATTCAAAAATGTCACATTCAGACTTAGGATTTGTATTCAATAATGTCACATTCAGGCTTGGAATTTGTATTCAATAATATTACATTCATGCTTAGGGTTTGAATTCAATAATGTCACATTGAGGCTTAGGATTTTTATTCAATAATGTCACATTCAGGCTTAGGGTTTGAATTCAATAATGTCACATTGAGGCTTAGGATTTTTATTCAATAATGTCACATTCAGGCTTAGGATTTTGTTCAATAATGTCACATTCAGACTTAGGGTCGTATTCAATAATATCACATTCAGGCTTAGGATTTGTATTCAATAATGTCTTGTTCAGGCTTAGGATTTGTATTGAATAATGTCACATTCAGGCTGAGGGTTTGTATTCAATAATATCACATTCAGGCTTAGGATTTGTATTCAATAATGTCACATTCAGGCTTAGGATTTGTATTCGATAACATCACATTAAGGCTTAGGATTTGTATTCAATAATGTCACATTCAGGCTTATGATTTTGTTCAATAATGTCACATTCAGGCTTAGGATTTGTATTCAATAATGTCATGTTCAGGCTTATGATTTTGTTCAATAATGTCACATTCAGACTTAGGGTCGTATTCAATAATATCACATTCAGGCTTAGGATTTGTATTCAATAATGTCATGTTCAGGCTTAGGATAAGTATTCAATAAAGTCACATTCAAGCTTAGGGTTTGTATTCAATAATATCACATTCAGGCTAAGGATTTGTATTCAATAAAGTCACATTCAAGCTTAGGGTTTGTATTCAATAATATCACATTCAGGCTAAGGATTTGTATTCAATAAAGTCACATTCAAGCTTAGGGTTTGTATTCAATAATATCACATTCAGGCTAAGGATTTGTATTCAATAATGTCACATTCAGGCTTAGGATTTGTATTCAATAATGTCTTGTTCAGGCTTGGGATTTGTATTGAATAATGTCACATTCAGGCTTATGATTTTGTTCAATAATGTCACATTCAGACTTAGGGTCGTATTCAATAATGTCACATTCAGGCTTAGGGTCGTATTCAATAATATCACATTCAGGCTTATGATTTGTATTCAATAATGTTACATTCAGGCTTAGGATTTGTATTCAATAATATCATGTTCAGGCTTAGGATTTGTATTCAATAATATCACATTCAGGCTAAGGATTTGTATTCAATAATACTACATTCAGGCTTAGGGTTTGAATTCAATAATGTCACATTCAGGCTTATGATTTTGTTCAATAATGTCACATTCAGACTTAGGGTCGTATTCAATAATATCACATTCAGGCTTAGGATTTGTATTCAATAATGTCATGTTCAGGCTTAGGATTAGTATTCAATAAAGTCACATTCAAGCTTAGGGTTTGTATTCAATAATATCACATTCAGGCTAAGGATTAGTATTCAATAAAGTCACATTCAAGCTTAGGGTTTGTATTCAATAATATCACATTCAGGCTTAGGATTTGTATTCAATAATATTACATTCAACCTTAGGGTTTGAATTCAATAATGTCACATTGAGGCTTATGATTTGTATTCAATAATATTACATTCAAGCTTAGGGTTTGAATTCAATAATGTCACATTGAGGCTTAGGATTTGTATTCAATAATGTCACATTCAGGCTTAGGATTTGTATTCTATGAGCCTTATGCAAATGGCATATAAATATTAGTCCGTGAATGAGACATTATGTACCCTGTCTCTGCCAGAATAACTATTATTGTATTATGTTATAGCTCGCGTTGATAAATAGCAGATTTAACGGTAACTACATAATGTTTATGCAACACATTTTTAGGGGTCATGACACTAAAGGGGACCAATCAAATACATATAAGAAAATAGTACTTAAAAACAAAATAGTCCTGTTTATCTTAGCGTATTTTAAAAACTGCAAGAATAACTATTATTGTATTATGTTATAGCTCGCGTTGATAAATAGCAGATTTAACGGTAACTACATAATGTTTATGCAACACATTTTTAGGGGTCATGACACTAAAGGGGACCAATCAAATACATATAAGAAAATAGTACTTAAAAACAAAATAGTCCTGTTTATCTTAGCGTATTTTAAAAACTGCAGAAAGGATTTTAATGCATAAACGTTTTTCTGAAAGGTGCATATATTTTGGACAATTTTGAGTCCGAATTTGCTATGTTCTGATGGTGTTTATGATGTCACATTTATTACATGACCTACAAACCAAGATTTTCTGAAAAGAATGTGCTATTTTTAGAGTGGGGTATACCCCGGAATCTGGTTTCTCTTAACAGGCTTTAACAAGGTGATGAGATTTTGAGAGAACGTAGGCCTGTCATGTAGGATTCTGGATAAATATCGTGTTAAAACTTAAGCTAAAAGAGCTGTGCTAATTAAAAAAATAACAAATTTAGTAGAAAATCTTAAAGAATTAAAGGAGTGTTTTCACACCTTTATTAATGTTTTTACATGAATAGAATTTTAATTGTCTTAAAGCTGATTTCCGGTCATGTTAAATCGCTAATCGGATCACATCGGTTCATTATTTTATTTATTTATTATTTTTGACTTGCCCGACCCTTGACGGAAATGGCGAGAGATGTTCCGTTTGGTTAGATTGCAACAGAACTAAAATTGCTTCAAAATATGGTTATTTTTTTGTCCGCTGCATATTTTCAGTTAAAATACAAAAAGTGGTCAAGCGGAAACCAATATTCACTCGTTTTACCCTAGAATTATTTCGAAAAGTACAATTGTTCAGAAGCCAATCTCAATCATCCAATCAAGGTATCTGGTTCATGTATGCTATTGGTATTTCTTAACCCTAAAAGATGTATTTTCAGCTAGCCTATTGGCTCTTCGAACATTACATTTTATCTGGTTGAGAAATCCCGATAGCGACCTAATTGTATATTATTATTGGTAAAATAAAATGTATTCAATAAGCATTTCCCTTGATGTTTTCTAAAAGTTATATTCAGTATTTTTGTGATACTGTTAATGTTATAAGTTAGCAGATTCAATATACTCATTCTCTTTTCCATAATTATTTTTTCTTATATACATAGTTTTTGAAGTTACGTAAACCTTTTTATTTCATATAAAATCAAATCGATTAATTATAAATATTTTATGCAAAGAGAAAACTTAGGACGTTATAGCTACTAGTATCTTATGTAATATACGTTATTTGTTTGGAGATTTCATCGTGTGCTTTTAGTTTAATCATTATTTAACGTTGTTCCGTCGTTACATGCTGTTGTTCTATCATTATATACAATAAGAATAAACACAATTTGATTTCGATAACGCCCAGAATTATCCAAATTTTCATTTACATCCTGAAAATTTCTTCCTGAGATGTCGTACCGGGAGTATTTACAAATAGATGTGAACTAAATTAATCTGAATTTGCAAATCTGTATATAACTTTGTAAATTTATCTATTTGATTTAGTTTTATTAAATATATACCACTATCAATTTTAAGATACTAGTACTACCCTAGGGACCTTATCACAGAAAGATGAAACTAGACACACTGTGAGCAATGCTCACAAATAGATACCTCCTACCTCCCTAATATGTAAAAAAATCACACCTGGCTCCTCCATCAGAAATAGCCTCCTTACAACTACTGTAGAATTTTGACTTAGACGTAGTGTTATGGGGTCCTGAACATATCCTGTATCACCATACTCTCAAGTGCCGAGAATGAAGTTAACGATGCTTCAAAGCACAATGAATTCATAAGATAAAGACATTCAATCCCCAAAACAGTCACTAACTTTAATTATTTGGTAAATCGTACTCAGTTTCATTGACGCTGAATAAACTGAATATAAATAATTAAAAGTACAATAATTCAGCAATTAAATTTTATCTAATTATTTCAGCGTTGCTCTGAAAATTTCTTGTAAATTTTGTCGCAGTAGGAAATGGACTGGAATTGTTTGTTTGTTTGTTTGAATGTTGTTTGTTCAGCAATTTTTTCAGCTATATCATGGCGTCCAGTACCCGGAGAAAATCCCCGCTTATAGGACAACTTTTAGGATTGGGTCGAGCACACCCTGTCCGCATTGCGACTCGAACCCGCAATATCAGTGACCATTGACCATTGTTTTGCCAGCACTTGTTTTTTCACAGGAACCGTCTTTACCATTCGATGCAAATATTGTGTCAATGACACTTCTAAGTATAACTAAACATTATAACAAGTCCGACCAATCAAAAAAGATTACAAAGAAACGGGGGATTATATGACTCAGTTTTATGTCAACGTTTTAGAATCGTGTATTGCGGTTTCCTCTGTACTATCAGTGGTGTTTGTCTAATTCAGGACGGCTGCACGGTACATATTCAGAATGTTTTATGCTTCAATAAATGTGTTTGTTATATACATTTGTTTACAACATAGACATATGTAAAGTACTAATAAATTGCCTATTAGTGTCAATGTTCATAATAATAGGTTGATGAAGAGGGGTACTAACTCTATGATCACTTACAATCGGATAAGCACTCTAAACCTTATTTCGAAGATGTGTTTAGTGAATAATTTTTATGTTGCAGAATTGAAATTTACAATACTTATTTCGACTGATTATTATTTAAAAAGTGTTGCTAAATGTGTATTGAAATCAGCAACTTATACGTTTGAAAGATGTTTACAGTACACCTTTACGTCAAGTGGGGCCTCGATGGTCGAGTGCTTAAGATAGTTCTACTATTGATCACGTGGTCTGTCAATACTGAGATTGCAGGTTCAAGACTCACTGCCGTCAGGGGGCGCTCGACTCCAATCTCAACTGACAAGGCCTTTGCCAGTTTTCTTACCGAAGTTCGGGGGTTTTCTCGGGGTACTCCGGCTTGCTCTCCAAAAATAAAAAAGAACGCCATGATATAGCTGAAATATTGATGAAAGTGGCGTTAAACAACATCAAAAACAAAATTCAAATATTTCACATGGTTGTTGTAACTAGAACGCGGTCCGTACAAGTGAAATTAACAACTCATGGTTCGTGAAATTAACTACCATTACGTCGTACAGGAGTTAGGGAAATTAACAATCATAACGTCGTACAGGAGTTAGGGAAATTAACAATCATAACGTCGTTATAAGTTGTATTTCAATGAAGGAAAAGTCATATATAACTCACCTGGAATTTTATATGCAAGTCAAGAGTAGTATATTGTTTAACGCAAAGGTCGATTTGTTTTTTCAGAAAAAATGAAAAAAAATCAAGTATTTTTCACAACGAGTAGCATGCTATGGGGATATACCCTACTCCCATTGGTTCCAAATCGCCAGTTGACTTTTTTTATAGGAGATTGCCCTTAAATGACTATGTATACCCGTTGTTGTTGCCGTTTTTTTTGGCTGAAAATTATAATTGAAAGAAAGAATCTGTGTGTGTGTCAAAAAAACCAAACGTTCTTTGCCCTCAACTGGCTACTTGATGTTTTGTATATGGTGAAAACTAAAATAGATAGATAAATTGTAAACGGAAAAGTAAGTTGTCAAATTAATTCTCGCTCAAAATCGTCAATAGGTGTTATTGCATACAGAGAAATGCAGGTTTGCCTGTCCCTGTTGCTAACACGTCTATATAACATATTTTTACGTTTCTTTTTAGTATCTTTGAAACAAAGTAAGCATTTAAAATCGTTATTTTGCAGGTGTAAGATCTCTGGCATCGGGCGAGTCCCCTCATTCAGGTACATGTTCTGATTTCTGTGTAGGAACTTTACTCTTAAATTATACTTTGAGGACAGAAAAGCAACTAAGTTACTAACTTTGAATTATTATCGGTCAAAAGTAAAGGCACAAATACGGTCGAACTGAATATAGAGGGATTATTTATTTATTCAACGAACTAATGAATATTCATAACTGCAACACACTAAGCATTCAAGCCGAGACCTGATGGTGTAATGAAAATATTTGTCCTAACAGCTTTCTTAAAATTTTATCTCTAAAAGAATGTTTAAATAAATCTGCAGGTGCATAAAATTCGTCTACATTTTCTATGCAGAATTTACAAGAGTTTCAGGTCAAAAATTAATGCTTTTTTCCTTTAACAGCAAACTTATCTTCTTGTATTTCAAAAGAATTATCAAATGATGTCATTAGAATTGTAAAAAAATGAAGTGAAACCACTATTATTGTCGTATAGAAAACTCGGTGCGATTCACATAAAAAGGGAGACAACTATGAAGAATTTACATTTTATACCGCCTATTAGATAGTCATCTACTACTGATCACTTGCCTGTCTACACTGAGGATGCTCTTTCGAGCCTTACTACAGGTATGTTGTGCTCGACTCCGCCTTAATTGAACACTATTGCAAATTTTCCTAAGAATTAAGTAAATGGTTTGGTCCGGGTACTCCAGCTTCGTCATACAATATAAAATGGACGCCATGATATACTAGTAACTAAAAAATTGCTGAAAATGTTGTTACAAATTTAAACAACAAGCAAACAAACCGCTAATAGGTGCTACATGCTTATAGTCAACTGATTTACATAGATGGCCGCCCCTACAAGAATTAATTCACATGGATCTAGAGGTTTCTTGAAAATACATAAATTGAATGTTGACTTTTTCTAACATACTTACACGTAAAATCGAAGCATGCCCAATAGGTTTGTTCAATTAATATTATTCCATGCCAAATGAAAACAATCGAACACCACAGCTGTATGTCTTGTTTGTTTTATGCACTCTCCGGCACAGAGAACATAACTGGTTCCCAGATATAACCTCTGCCACACGTCATCCGCCATTTATTGCGGGACTACATTTGTCGTCTGCCCGTGACGTTTGTAAACAAAGAACGATGTTTGTAAATAATAAACGAGATCTTTTTTATTTTTATATAGTCTATTTATACACTTTTGATACAGTGTTACATTGAAATTACTGCGTTTGTACGCGAAGCTTATGCGCCATGAGAGACGTCTCTCACAATGTCAACCAATGGTATGGCAGAGGTGATTGTGGTTGACGTAGGATACCCAGAATCCTTTGCGTGGAGATTGTGTTTTATGTTGCACGCAATTTGCAAAATATGTCGCGTTCAGTAGTTATATCATAATAAGTTGTATAGTTTTGTAAACAAACCAGTGTCCAGCTTTCGGAATTTTCTTGTTAACAACAATTAAAACTAGAGGATCTCAGAAGCTGTAATCGCTCAACTGGAACACAACTGACTACAACTATTTTTAATTGTTTGCAATTTACAGTTTCAGTCTCGTTGATGTAGCTTTTCAGTTACTGGGCAAAATGTAAACATTTCTTTAAAAATTTTGGTTAAATACAATAAATTCTATAAGGTGCCATCAGACAATTTTTGAAAATAGAATGATTTGTAGGCCTTATCCTTTAGGTTAATTTAGTAACTTAACAGTTTTAATCTAGATTTTTATTTATAACACAAAAACTGATTATTTTTTCCAAATTCGTAATTGAAGGGCAATAACGCCTATAAAGAGTCATTTAACAATTTTGGACTAAGCAATGATTTGTAGGCCTTGCTTTGCTGATCATTTTTTGCAATTTACAGTTTCAATCTAGCTGTTATGGCATTTAAGTTACAGGGCAAAAACTTCAAATTTCACCAAAAACTTGTATTAAAGGGAATTAACTCCTATAATTAGTCATTTAAGTTCAGACCAATTAATTGAAGTGTAGAAATTGTATTCCTGATAATTTTTGCAATTTACAGTTTCACTCTTGCTGTTATAGTTTTTAGGTTACAGGACAAAAAAAATCATAAAAAATTGTCATTAAAGACAATAACTCCAATAAGGTGTTATCTGACAGTTTACTTGTATTGCTGATCATTTCTGCCATTCACAGCTTCACTCCAGCTCTTATAGTTTTCAAGATATATAGTAAATACTGAACATTTTGTCAAAAATCGTCAATAAAGGGCAATTACTCCTACAGGAAGTCCTTACACAACTTCACACTAATAGCAACTATTGTAGACATTAATGTGCTGATCAATTTGAAGTAACGGTCTTCTCTTCTGCTTTTTTGAGATATTGAACAAAAACATGCGTTGACACCCATGTTTTATATTAGTAACAGCGGCCATCTTTGTTTGTCCGTTTATCAACACACTGGGTACAAATTTGAAACTAGGAACCCTAAGGATGCTTGTGGCCATGTTAGAAATAAATTGACTCGAAATATTTCCTGGTCAACAGTCTTCAAATGGAAAGTATGTCCACCTCAATGTTGTCTAATCGTTTTTATAGTTTTGCTTGTTGTGGCTTTAATGTCAATTTGAGTCTAGTTTTTCTATCATGGCATCATTTTTATATAGTAGGAAGCAAGAGTGTGAATTCCTTCTTATCTTGGCCACGAAAATTTACAATCCTTGCAAAGTAAAGTTTTAGTCGAGCATGTTTTCCACCAAGTGAGGCTTAGTGTTGTCGTCAATGATCAATAAATCGGATCGCCTCGGTTATTTCCCGACCCTTGACGGAAATGGCCGAGAGATTTTTTGATTGAATGTTCAATCTGATGTGATTAGTCTGTTCTTCTTTAAATGGCCGATTTCTGGTACAGACGAGCTCACGCGCACACATCTGTACTTGCTGCGTCATCCAATCAAAACGCCAGAAACAAGAAAGTTGTTATGGAAGCATAACAACGTCTGTCTTGTCTTATTGAATGCGACTTAAGTAATATTCAGCATATATTTTGACTGATGTAATGTTTGTGTGTTAATGTTAACTGCATAGAAATAATGTACAGCTTCGGCAACACTTTGAAGAATACGGAATTTGTTTACTTGCAGACTGATATAAATAACATTTTACTATACAAATTAATGTTTTATATCTTGTCCCCTATACTAGTTGTCCCCCTCCCAAATTTTCCTAAAAATCAATCTCATCCAAGCACCTACTATAAGTAACAATTTCCCAAGACGGACTTCAATCGGATCTCTTCGGTTATTTCCCGAACCTTGGCGGAAATGGCCGAGAGATGTTCCGATTGACTGAATGATGGTTAGGCAATAAATAATAACAAACACATCTGAATACAGATATTACGGAATGTATTTGTCAAACTACAGGCAAGACATATTGGTCCTGTTATCTGGAAAATGGGCACATTTTTATAATGGCAAGGCATGGACTTTACAATTTATGACAAATACTTAAAGACATACAATAAGTCATATCTTTCCTTAAATAGTCTAAAGATTTACATTCACTTATCATTGGTAAAAATTCAAATTGTGTTGCAATTCAATTTTCAGCATAATAGTAAAAATAACATAGGTAAAAAAAAATTGTTTGGTCAGCTGTCATGACTGTCAATCAAAGACTTCATTTGCTTAAGTTAGAAACATTTAAAATATGAGACATCAAATCATTTTTTGTTTATAAAGTTACATTAATCACCAGAGGATTATGAACTTTCAAATAGATAAATAAAATACTAAAACTGAAAAATTAAAATCAAAAACATATGTTTTTACAAGCACGACTTAGAATCTAAAAATATAGTACATTATGCATATCTATAAGTTGTTTAAATCTTTGCACAATGCAGAGTTGTCTTTGTCACATAATGGTGAACTAACTTGAAGGAAGTAGATCTTTTCAAAATTTTTCAGTTTTTATCTAATTCATTGTATGTCAAATATAGGTATTAGATTATACAATTCATTTGCAACAAAAATAATCTAAATCTTAGTAATTGTGGAACAAGGCTGCATGTCACGCGGATAATCACTGAAAATGTCCGAGCATTATCCGAATGTGATGGCCATAAAATATAGCTACAGTACAATACCAGGTAATTGTCCACTGTTCTGTACTTAATTTTTCTTGCTAGAAAAAAGTCTTTTTAATAAACATTATTAATATATATTTTATTCAGTAATAGATCGTTAAACAAAACTTCAATAAATCAAAATTTTACCCTTCAGTTATAATTATCTATTTTGGCAAAGTAGAGTTGCCATTTAAAAAAACTACAAACATTTATTGAAAGCAATTAAAAAAAATATGCGTAACATATTTAAATAATTGACTATATTAATTTGATTAAAATATACATTCTCTTTTTGTATTATTCATGAATAATTAATGTTAAAATACACTGGAGTATGTGAAAAATTATTTTGGGTACCAGCTATACTGACAGTTTTAGGGTACCAGTTTAGGCAGCGTTTATATAATACTTTTGATTAGAAAAAAAAAAGAATCCTGCGAAACGCAACTGCAGAAAGGTTTTTCTATTTCTTTTTTTCCATAGTTGATAGAGTTTTACTTTACATAAAATCAAGCTGAGAGTCAATTTATACAAATTTTATTTCTTCAACAAACATTACATGAAAAGACACATGGTCCTTTATGATAGAACGTTCCACAATGCTTCTTAGCTTCAGAAACAAAAACGTGTTTTGTTTTACAAGAATAGCAATACGGCAAGTTATATCCTGATATTTTGCCAAATGGCTGGTACCCTACACAATAAAAGAAACCAGAAATAATAGCACCTTGTATCTACACACATATATATTTACACATTAAAGGAGATATAAATTAACTCCATTTCGTAATCTATATACAACAATCAGAAGATAAATTATTACATTATACCCTGTTACAAATAAAGGATTGTCAATTCTTAAAACGCACTATTTAGATAACTGAAGAAAAGGCCAAAGAACTTTATGGTAGTGTATTTACGCCTGAACATACATGTATTGTCTAAAGATCTTTCTGTTATTCAGTTAGATATAGTATCTTTGAAATGTTAAATTATCTCTTTTAAATAGGATAGCACTGAATTTAATGTGTTTTAGTGAATCTTTATCCTCAACAAAAAAAAAATAAGTTGTGAAATTTTCAAAGTAAACAAATTGTTGAACAATGAGGTAGGCCCTGCTGGAATTCTCGTTAAAATGAATACTAATATTGGTCTGTTCTCATTTTACTTTATACCCATTTATAACCTTGAGCAAAACTCAAACATCAATGCAAAATCAAAGTTTGTTATTCTTTACAAAAAATATTATGCTCGATTGTCATATCTTACGCGCAAAATCATCAAGTCTCGTTCGGACCTTTCCGCCAGTTACCGGCATAGTCCGTTTCTACAAATGCCGGAAACGACCGACAAATGTACCGGAAACCAGATGATTTTTACGTCCTCTTATTATAATATAACTTGTCTATGCAATTTCGTGATTTGAATGATATATACATAAATTATATAATAATTTTAAAGTAAAACGCTATACACCGATATGGGTGATCAAAATATTCACAAAGATGAGTATATCTATTCTCGATTTTACTCTGGTCCTGCAGTAAACACTATGCAAAGTTTTAGTTTTGTGAAATCATCGTGGCTGCTTTTAACTGAGTAATATCTGATGGGGGAGTTCCATTTGGGGTAGCCCTGAGTTCTCGTTCAGCCTCTAAGTCTGGTACGGAGACTGGAACTGCTTTTGGTGGTGAAGGTTCAAAAATCGGTTCCTGTTTCAAAACCAAGTCCGGATGAAATGTCATGGTACGCTCAAGGTCAGACAAGCTATGGCCGGAAGTAACGGTGTGGATAGACGGTAGCATCCCAGGGGGTGGACTTCCAACCTGTAGAAGTGCTGGAGGTGGGGCACTCAACGCAGCCAGTACAGAACTGTGACTCTGGTACATCTGAGGGTACGAGTTGATGTTCTTTATGTCAGTTACTGTGATAGAGAAAAATATTATTGTATTCAAATGTTATGTTGCATATAGAACGCGTGATTTGAGCTTTATTTTTAAAAGTATTTTTCTCCCTTTTCAAGTAATATCCCCCCCCCCATTCAAAATAAATGCACTTCCAAGTTTATGACCTTTATAGTTTCCAGCTGTCTGTCGTTTGTCATCATATTCCCTTTTTATTTTACTGGAGTATTTTTTTTAATACTTTTTTTATGTTTTTGAAAATAATGTTATATAAGCGCGTGTCTATGTTAAAGGTCTGTGTAAATGAGGAGGTTACGTATTACGTTGGGTTTATATACCGACTGGTAACTTTAATGTAGTTTTCACGGGCATTATACAAGACCTAAACATAGCTCACAGCGCTATCACCAGTTATCATGGTTCCCCGAATTCCTCTGAACAACAAAACAAGCTGAAATCTATCACTCCGAAAACTACTGACCTGAATTGTCTGATCTGGTTACCGATAAATCCAGTAGTCCATGTGATTGATGTGTTGTATAAGGCATGGATGACATGTATGACGTAGGTATAACGTTGTGTTCTTGACTGTTGTTAATTTCACGTGTTGGTGTCGCTGATTTTGATGCCATCTTGGCTTTTCTCTTCCTTGTTTGGATTCCATCTTTCTTCATTGACATCGGTCTATTAACCTATAAAAACACGAAAATTTCCTGGGATATGTTTTTTCAGCATCGTATATAGTGTAATTCGGATATGAACTTTTTATTATAATTTTTAATACTAGTACCCTATGATTTTAATTTTAATTTACTAAAATTGCTTAACAGTAAAGCCTCGTAATCCGTTTTCTGTTGACATTATAAAACAGAAACAAAAATGTTGTGTAGTTAACTATGGTCCTTCTAAAATGTCAAGGTAGGTCATTTATCTATCGAACCATACCTGGTGTAATTTGTAGTAAAGTCCGCATGCGTTACATACGGGTTCTCCTTCACCATTCCGCCGCCATAAGGTTGTAGTTGTTGTGCCACAGTTGGCGCATGACAATCCCATACGACTTCTGTTATTGACCTGTGTAAAGACAAATTATTTATATGAACCAGTTAGCAGGATGGTAAAGAGTACTTAGTCAACAACAATGCATAGACTTACTTAATACCAAACATCTAAGTAAATTAATGTCACGTTACATAAAACCCATTGGTCTTAATTGTGCTCAGATGATTAGCTGTCCATGTGTGGAAGACATATATCACATGTGCTAGCAATATAGGCGGATATTCAAAATATGTAACAAGATCCTGCATTGTTAAAATAATCCAGCAATGTCAGCCATCTTGGCTTAAGGGTGTTGCCTTGGAAACCCACGGAGACCTCTTAAAAATTAATAAAGTCACAGTTTTCCATGGAAATCTTGATAGATAACTCTTAAAAATTACCAGAGTCAATGTTTTTAATTAGTTAAATTTGATTAAGATAAAATTGTCTTGATGGTAAAGCTATAATTCTTCACCTTCGGGTCGGTAAAAAGTTTGTTTAAAATTCATATTTAATAAGAGTATAAAGGTATTTAGCCATGTTTTTAACATGCTGCAAAATTTATACTTCAAGCTGAACAACGTCTGTCAAAAATCGTTAGCGACATAAAAAATAGTATAAATAAAACTCAGATTTAATACGTAATGTCGTTGAAACAGTGATCAATCATGTTATTAATCGTCATAATTCCTTTTCAAAAAAAGTGTTTAATATGGCATTAGTCATGTTAATAATTTCGGTTGTCGTGGTTACCTAATGTTTACACAATTGCATGGACGCCTTCCTGTTTGCTCAAGGCAAACAGAATATGAAGAGTTTGAACAGCGTGCTATTACAGAATGCAATTTACATAAACAATGCCATTAGCAACATAAAAGCATCGTACATTAATCCTTAAAGCCCTTCGACAGCGGGACTAGAGGTCTGCTGGAAATTGATGTTAATAAATTTTACATTATACATCTTAAATTTGATATAAAAACGGTACTTGAACCAGGAATCAGAGTACAGAAATACCGTCCTCATTAATGTGGCGATATTGTTTACTTAATTCTCAGTTTTGTATTGTTTATTAGATTCGCCTCTATTTAAACAGTAAAAACACTGAAACTGTTTGTTTCATAACAAGGCTATAGCTATAAGTTAAACAGTTTAAACCAATTAAATTTTTTTTCTTTGTGGGAGTATTGGAACGTTAGACCGGTGTAAGGTAAAAAAAAGCCCCATACCGCCAGCTAAGATGTCGATTCTACACGTAAAGCGTCCACTTAAACAACAGAGAAATGTACATATCGAAATTGGTCAATTCCGGTGATTCAGCAATTTAGAAATTTTAGGGTCACGTAATTTCGTGTATACGCATTTGTCTTCAGTGTCGGCAACCTTTCGACCGAGTTTAACAGACAGTGAACGACACCTGTACCCCCGAACACTGAATAAGTAATATATTAATTAATTCTACTTCTTTATGAAACGTGAAATAGATGGATGATTTTCTCATGTGACCCTGACATCTGACTTAATATTTTGTTAATTTGATGTTAGCAGTAGCTTTGATTGGTACCAGATCACTGAAGTTATTAACTCTAAATTACCAATTACAGCAATTTGAAAATAATTGCTATAGAATTTCCACAGAGACAGGTGCTTGTCGTCTTCTGCAACTTCGAAGTTCCAATTAGATACAACTAAACACGTGTGGGTAAACGGGGCAATCAGGAAAAGTAAACAATTAATCCCCACGAAAGGCATAATTAATTACTCAAAGAAGTTAACACAACTATGGTAGTAGTATGAATCTAACAAAGTCTTTAGTGTTCCTGAGGAGTTATATTTTCAGTAATGTAAGATATTTGTTTTATCAGAAACGTACAAATCATAAATATTACATCAAAGGTAAGTCAGACTTTGTTTGCCGACATCTTAAGGGAACTATTCACTTCACGTTACATGTAATTGAAAGTCGCGGTAATAGGCTGTCATCAAGTCAGAAATGCTAGAACTCTGCTCGGACACCGGTTCTCCATTTATAACGGGTCCTTATGTTATGCAAACCAAATGTTTAAACATAACAAGATGAGAAATATTGGCTTTTGGCTTTATTTTGCTAATCCTATATATGATATTCAATACGGTTATATATTGGGTTCTGCTTCGTGTTTGTCTTAATCATATGGATGTTTTCTTGGCATTTCTCTGATCATAACGGAGATCAACGAACGTCTGCCGATTAGCAAAATCTGAAAATCGAGTCAAAACAATTATCGATGCGTGTAGTGAGGTTTAACATTATGTTTATTCAAATAAAGTACAGCTAACTGATTTCTGTTTATTTTATTCCGATGCTTGTTTTCAAAGCCAGAAAACAAACGGTATGTTTCATTTCTAAGTAACCGCTCTCTCTTTTGACTACTGACTTACTTCTGCGTCATTGAGATGCTTGCCGAGATAGCTGTAGCAAAAACTTTTCAAAACAGTTGAGTCACTTTAAAGATAGAACCCCAGCTCAAGAATTTTATAAGATTTTTGATACAATTTAATGAGAATTTTTGTTTTATGACTTGATACACGCGCGTGTCACTAAAAATAGAATGTAATTTACACGAATCCATTAATTCTGCATATTTTTCAACATAAAATTCATTCATATACTCGGGCTGTGATAAGAATTTAAAGTTTTTGTGTAATATCAGTGTTAACGTATACTGTTGACTAACATGAGAATAATACATGTTATTATTACTTGCAAAGATTTAATAAAATAAAAGTAGTTTATTGATAAAAATCATATAATGGCCTACTCTTATTAAAAATGGTATTAAATACTTTTACATTAAACCGTTACATTCCATTTTATCATATATTTAGCTGTGTCGATTTTCAATTATTGACAGTTTAAGAATATATAAACACACAAATAATACATGCATTATGTCGGCCTTATATTAAAATTGCGTGCATATATGAAAACTTTCATCTTAAACATAATTTAAGTCATAAAAAAACCAGAATACAGATTAAATACAATTAAAACATATATTGAAATAATCAGTTATAAAGTTCATTCCAAATTATAACAGAAACATTTAACCAACAGCCTAGATTGTTTTCTGCATCCTGCTATACAGCACCAAAACATTCTTGCATGAGAAATCGACCACAAAACCATATGTTTTGCCTTACGTTGTAACAATGACAGATGGTGGGACGTGATTTAGGAAAACAAGATTCCAAAAGTGCACAGTGCACGTCTATCTTATGTCGTAAAACAAATTGTGCATTGAAGTGTTTGTCCTCTATTTAAGGCTGATTGAAATGTTTCAATCCGGTCAGGAGCGGGGTGGAGGGGGGGGCGGGGGGGGGGGGGTAAGGCTTCAGCGACTAAAAATTGTTGGTTTCAAAATTAAACCTGACAAATACTGAAAAATGTGATAATTTGAGAATTTTTTTTTGGGTGGGGGGTGGGGGTTACAGTCACCTCTCTATTCCTCTACTGAAATGATGACTAGTATAGGAAATGTTGATAATAGAGGTGTATCTCTAATCTCAAAAAAATCAAAGGGACTTATGACAAGTCTAAATGCAGGTCTACAAACCTATCAGCCTGATTATTATTAGTAAGAAAATATCATTCTTAAAATACCAATAAATAATGTCGACAACAAAATGATGCATGTTGAATATCACTTCAACATTATAATTTTTAGGCGACATATTTATTGTCACACATATTTAAACCAGACATTAATTGAACCCATAGATTAAAGGGTTATTTAAGCAAAATTTAAAATGTAAATATTTACTAAACAAACATCTGTGAAGAACATCGCAAACATGGACAAAAATGTTGTACAAGTCTGGGACAACTCTATGTGAACGAGTTTGGTGCAATTTATAAGTCCATCGTGCAGGCAACTTTTTATTCTATTTTTAAATAAATGAACGATAGGGTCCGTCACTGACTGGAACTGCCATTTGCGTTAGTAAAAAGAACTGGAAAGACATTAAAATACTCCAAATTTACCCCGATCCTCTACCCCTCCCGGACCCAGAAATAAACAACAACAACGAATAAAGATGGTTAATCAACGTAAGTTATACTTCCAGATTTTAATGTTATGAGAGATAATTGTTATATACCAAAATCTGTACATTATTTTACTTTTATGCCATATTAACAATTATTTTCATTAGGATCAGAAACAATATTTATTGCATTTTTCAGTCGATTCATCCAAATACCGGATACTGGTCAATAAATAACCAAACACTCCCAAAGAATAAACATTAAAGAAAAAAGGCTTGAAAATGCATTGTCACGTATAAGGTCAAATGGGTACACATCTGAATTCATTAAACACTATACACTTGCTATGGATAGTCATGAAATATTACGAAGAATTAAGGCTGTTCATGCATCACGTCAAAATGTATGACGGCCGTCCGAAAAGTATGTTCGAAATTGACAGATTACTTATATACAGCAGAAACTTTGAGCAACTCAACTGCATTATGCAAAATATCTTACATTTCTGCATAAAACAGCGTTTTGTTTTCATTATTTCATTTATTTATAGAATGTTTGGTTTAAATTTACTAAACAATGGCTTCTGTAAACTTAACTTTTGCTTAAGGATGTATTTTAAAAATTGTTTTAAAGAACTTGAAGGGGAAATCAGTTGGGAACACAGGAGACAACGTGACTTGTAACTAATTCTTTATTGGGCAAATAAATTTGTTTTAAAACAAATAAAAAACTGACAGAAATGTTACATTGTTGTTGGCTTATCCCAAAAGTAAATATTGATAGATTATTATGAAGATATATCGTTAACACAATTTAAATGAAAAGTAAAACTGTAATCATTCTTGATATCATTAATGGACGATTTACTGAAAGGATGTCAGATATATCAAAGAGCAATCAGAATGCATTACAAATGAATTAATTAAGCTATAAATACTTATTATTTACACGGAGGTAAATTATTTCAACAGATTTTATACATTAACTTGATTTACATTTTTTCGGGGGTCTTTAATTCAAACTGTAGCAAATCCTTAGTTTTCTTTTCCATCATTATACGGGACTTGTTTACGATCTTTTGACTCTATCTATTTGTGTTGGACATGAAACATATTTCTTTCGACAACTATTGCGTAACGTAAACAAGAGTTAGTAGTTTTTGCAATACCGACATTCCAACGGTTCTTTTAGTACATTTCAACTTCGAACATTAACAGAGGCAACACAAAAATCAGTGTCATTGGAATGTTTGTTTTAATTTTAAAATGTGTTTTATAAGTGGTTATATGTGGCTTTTTCTCTACTTCCGACTAATAGCCATCCATTTTCGCTGCCATCATGTTCCTTGTGTCATCAATATCAATCAATCAACAAATCTTAAAAAATATAGTACTTCCTAGTGAATGCTACCTAATTTTGTAATGTTTGAACGAAATCACGAGTATCTGTTTTAGTTTAAAACAAATTACATAATTTCTTTTTATTATTACATTTACACTCACTAAAATTTCGTTCGCTTTTTTCTATTAATCCTCTAAAAATATTTTCATCAGGGTGAGGCCACATCACAATTTGATTCACCTGAGATGAAACAGATGTTGTGTATATTTTATATTTACCTTATCGTATTTATTGTCAAATTTCTTAGGTTTTTCCTCTTCGACTGGTTCCTGAAAAAAATGACACAAGTCATCTGTTAATCCTCCGAACTGAAGCATTTGTAACATTTATATACAGTCGTCCTAAAAACTGAAGAAAATTATTATGTGTGTGTCCTGTGCGACTGCTTCAGAATTTATGAAGAGAAAGTTGGGAAACCTGATACCCTCTCCATGTGGAAACTAAGCGAGGCCCCAGTGGGAGACAGTTTTGGCAATGTCAACTCAGCAGGTCGAGTTTAATGGAGGACTTGTAATGGTTTGTCAAGATCTGAATCATAATTAAAGCTTAAATGTAAACAGAATTATATAAGAATTGTCTAGATTGCATGTTTGCATTGATGAGGAAAGACCATTTAAATTTTATGTCTGTAATAACAATGTGCAATAATGAGGAAAGACCATTTAAATTTTATGTCTACAACTTACTGACTAGTAACAATGTGCAATAATGGGACAAGACCATTTTAATTTTTAATATGTGCAATAATTAGGCAATAATATTTAAATTTTATATCTCCAATGTAACGACTTGCAATATAGAGGCAAGACCATTTCAATTTTATGTCTCCAATATAATGACGGCCGGTATTTAGTGTAAACATTATTTATTGATAAATGCATAGTTCACAATACATGTAGGTATGATACAATATGGGATTAGAAAACAAGTGCTACAAGCACTTTTATAAATTCTTCTCCCAGAATATAAGAAAATACATAGTAGAATGCATGACATACAGTGACATAATCATAATTTCATATTAAAGTAACATAACATTAGTGTTACTTTTACTATGGTTGACATTATACTTTGAAACAATATAAGAAACTTTAGAGCAAGATTATCATACAAAGAATTTACAAATTTTAAACCCTCATGTGTTAAACCTTTTTGATTTAATGATATATTTTTGAACAATTAAGAAGTTTTGCGTATTTTCAGCATCGGAGAGGTTTGAGTCACCATATAGAAGGTTTCTAATATTAATGTGACATGATAAGTTTGGAAATAGAATATTTCGTAGTCTATTAAACAATGGACATGAGAGCAGGAAATGTTCAGAATTTTCTATTTGTTTGCATTTACAATAGGGGTCAGGCTCAAGATTCTTTTTGAAAAGGTGATCTTTTAGGGCACTACTTTCAGTCCTTATTCTAGCATGAAGTATTTGACCGATACGACAACCCGCATAAAAATAGGACGGAACTGTAATTGGCTTGTTTAAAAATGATTTTAAGTTATTGATAGAATCATTGTTTTTTATGTTAGCAGGAAGGTCATTCCAAAGTCGAACTGTTGATGGTAAGAAGCTGTTATAATACAACATACTATGGGTGGGTGGGGGGACTAGGTTATTAGCATTTCGGGTTCTGTAATGGTGAGTTTGAGAAAAGCTAGCTGGAACCAAGTTTGACAGGTACTCAGGGGTATTTCCATGTACCATTTTATGAAATAATATGAGCTTATGTTTTTTCCTGCGAGCCTCTAATGTTTCCCATCCGCATTCTAGTAAAAGTAAAGAAATGGTAGTTAATTTGGTAGCACCAGTAACTATGCGGGCCGCCTCGTAGTTTATTTGTTCAAGCTTTAGTTTCATATATTCAGGACAATTGTCCCATATTACATCTGCGTACTCAAGAACTGGACGAATAAAGCTAAAATACATTTTTTCAAGTGATTTCCTGTCAACTTTAAACTTTAACTTTCGAATAAGATTAAGTCTTTTTGATGCTTTCGAAATAATTTCATCGATATGAGTATTCCAGGTTCCGTCACTTGAAAATGTAAGACCTAAATGTTTATGAGAGGTGACAGATTTTATAGAAACTTGGTTCATTGTTAAAGGTGGATGGGATACAAAATCTAATTTACGTGTTATAACCATCGATTCAGTCTTTTGTGGGTTGAAATTTACCAACCACTTTATCGACCATTCATGGATTTTTTGAAGATTTGAATTTAAAATCAGAGAAGTTACTAGGGGGTTTTCAACAACAGCATATATACTCGTGTCATCTGCAAAGAGTTTGATAGGACAGTTAACTTCATTTACTATGTCGTTAATAAAAATAAGGAATAGTAGAGGGCCAAGGATGGACCCTTGGGGCACCCCTGCATTTATATTGGCCCAAGATGATTCTGTTCCATTTATAACCACCCTTTGTTTCCTATCAGACAAATAATCTTTAAACCATAAAAGGAGATCTCCCGTGATGCCCATTTGTTTTAGTTTATATACAAGGCCTTTGTGCCATACACGATCGAAGGCTTTACTAATATCAAAGAACACAAATCGGATTTCTTTCCCTTCATCAAGAGCCTTGTTGAATGTGTGAGCTATGTAGAGCCGGTATTTACAGTATGTGTGAAATAATGAAGGCATACACCATGTTTGCATTAAAAATTATATTAAATTAATATTTTCTTATGCAAGTTAAGAAAGAAATTTTTATATCAGAATACACTTTTTAATTTTCATACATGTACTAAAAAAATATATCTTCAATCTATCTATTTATAAACAATTCTAGTTATAATTGTTTTCTTGTCCTATATTCTAATCTGTTTATTTTCTGTGACAGTGTTATGAAGCTCATAATCCTTCACTGATTACATAACACGTATGACTTTGACTCAAAGAAAAAGTAAACGAATATATTTATTATCTTCAAATCCCAAATTTATGCATCTATTTGATTGGCCTAAAATCGCATTTTATTTCAGACGTGTGCCTAATAAAATCTGAAGAAGACCTCGTATATGTAATAAACTTAATATCATGATAACGACATTCAACAATGCTTATTTTAAATAAACAGGAAGTATTATGACCGACAGACAATATTTATATATTTTCTAAGGATTTGGCACTTTATTAACAGTTTATTATTTGGACCTCATCTTGTTTCCATGACGATAGTTCCTAAGGTAACAGCAAAAATTCTGGTTTTTTTCCCTTTTCGGTATAAACATTACTTGAACCAAATTTGTTCTATTTATAAATCTCGCAATTTTTTAAACCTTTTTATCATCATCTAAAAATATTTCACGATCTTTATAAAAGATTGTTTAATCTTTTTTCACTTTCCATCCACCTGTATTGAGCCCCATTGGCGCGAGAAATAGAATGAGATGAAAATGTGCTATTTTAACCAGACTTGACCTCTAATAAAATCAAACAATTTTTTAAACAATTTTCTTACAAAGGTATAAATATAAAAAATAAACGAAACATCTAAAATACCTCCAGTTACAAACTTAAATCAGATTCATTTTCATGTAAATTTCGAATAAATATTTCTGCTTCTGTTAATTTGTTATATAATTGTTATATAATGGAAGTACATGGCTTAATTAGAGAGCGTCATGTTACATTTGGACGTACGTTTACATTTAACATATAACATTATTTTCAATTACTCTTTACATGTAAATACACTCACCCTTCTTGGTGATGGGATCTGTTTACCATTTGGTGCCCTGTTTAAACCGTTCATTTTATGGTAAAGTCCACATGCATTGCACAAATAGTGGCCAGTTCCGTCTTTCCTCCATAGGGGTGTGGACACGGCCCCACAATTAACACATTCACGTCCCTCGCCCATGTCTGGGAAATAACTTTGTTCCTCTGAAAATTCAGAATAAAAACTTTAAAGTTACGTTTATCTAAATCATCGCCATTCCTTCTTATCTTAAAGTCTGGGGCTGGCATGGGGAACTGAGGTATCAGTTTACACATATTAGCAGCAAGTTTTTAATTCAACTAGAGTTACCTCCGCTTATTCGCACCATAATTGTTTTCTTTCTGCGATTGTATAGAATAGAAAACTAGAAAAAAAACAATGCAAGGTTTCGACAGAGGTAAAGAACGCATAGGCTTTCAAACAGAATAAGACGCTAAAAGGCTGTCAATAACGTTAAGGACAAAATAATAAGATATATCATTATATAAAAAAGGCAAACTTGTTTTTTAGTAATAATTTCATTCGTATACGAATTTACGAATTTTTACGAATTTGTTATTAACCAATTAAGGGCCCACAAGGGGCATTCACAAATACAAACACATTTGATCAGTATATATAACAGATAAATGACATAATATGAAGTTATGACAGATAATTAAAACAAGTATATATAGATTAAAGGTCTATGTAAATACGATAAGTAAAAATGCTAAAATTAAGTCACATCACAATTTAGCAGAAAGGAGCCCAAGTCATTAAGAATTCTTATATCTTCATTATTGAAGCACCAGTAAAATTTATGAAAGTTTGATAACTGGGGGAAGTTAATACTTAATTTTCGAACAATTTCAAAAAACTTATTTCTGAGATCAGAAAACATAGGGCAGGTGGTAAAGAAATGGAGTTCATTCTCGACATATAGCTTAAAGTGAACTTTATTATAAGGAAGAAATTAGAATACATTGTGCATGACATATCGCGAATTTCCTAGAAATATACAAATTTAATTATTTTCGAAGTTAAGTATTTAGGAATCATAATGATGACATTAAAAAGTATACGAGTTGCTTAGAAACTATTTACACATTAAATACATAAGGGCATATATGCATGTCTCCGCTGCCATGTTACCATAAATGGTATACTCGAGTAATGCAGTAGTAAATAAAATTGTCTTATTAGTTTATAGATGAAACGATATATTTTTTATAGCGCTTTACAAAGTTATTGCTATGATTTTCAATCTCCATACAGTTGTCGTACTTTCTTCTGCTGAGAGTTATCGTTCGTTCCCATTACTGTATACGGAGAGAGTTATCGTTCATTTTTACTCATCAAAGATTTTTGTAGTTTTAATACGAATAAACAAGCTTTTAAATAATTTCCAGGTATAAACAAGTGTCCACCCAATAAACATAGTCGTGAATCAGTATTCAAACAAAGAAAATTTTAATAAGGTTAAATTATTTTCTGTTATAAAACTTGTTATTTTCTAAAACACAGTATTTTGGCATTAAGTTTTGTGTATGTTTGACAATAAGTGGCACGATAAAGGAATTACCTAATTGTTGATGTATGTTATTGAAAATGTGGATCAGTTCAAGATTTTATTTAATCTGTAAATATTTTCTACATTGTAAATATAACGATATAAAGAGTTTTGTTCCAGTATTGTGACCAAATATTATGTATAAAATAATATTTAAAAAAAAACAAACCCCCCCCCCCCAAAAAAAAAAAAACCAAAAAAAACCAAAAACTCTTATTGTCAATTAAATAAGCCTGGTTAAAAAAAACTAAACTAAAATAACTGCCCATTGTATTAATTTTAATAATAGTAATAAAGATCACGTGATAAAGTGAAATAAAATTTTCAAGTTTTTCTACAATAGATATAAACATATAATATATTTATTGCCGTCTTAAGTAAACACGACATAACAACTGGTACTGGGTGAAAACGTGAACCATAAAACATTTCACGCACACGAATGAACAATGATGTATAAATAACGGCAAAGTACAAATAAATAAAACGAAAGTGTTTTTGTGGACAAACAGGAATCACACCAAAATCGCCATCTCAAGTCAGGGGTTCTGAGTCCACCCTCTCACTCATAGTTTTTTGTTTGTTAACTTGAATGTTTTTAAAGGCCAATTGCAGTAATTTTTCAGCTATATCATTGCGTCCAGTTTTAATTGGGGGATGAAGCCGGAGCACACGGAGAAAATACCCTACCTTCCGTAGGAAAACTGGCGATCGTTGTCAGTTAAGATTGGAGTTGAGTGCACCATGACCGCAGTGATACTCGGTGTTGACATACCACGTGATCAATAGTAGACGAACTACCCTAACTGCTCAGCCACCGAGGCCCCTCCCTCATCGAAAGTGGAACCTGAACGTAGTCTACTGTTCTAGGTGACGATGTCGTTGAGGAGGGTTACTCTCTCTGACATTAGAAAAATGTATTTAAAATGTAACAATTTTGAGCACTTATGACGATTTCTGAAAATACTTTCTTTTTGTAAAACTGTGCTATCGCATCCAACGCAACCCCGCTACGACGGCCACACAGAACCCCTTAATTGGGAGGATGTTTTCAATGCGACCGGTTTGCAAATATAGTAAGTGAGGATCTTAAATTGTTGATGCCTTCATTAAAATGGATTTAATCAAGTTCTCCCCACTTTAGGAGAAAAATTTCAACTATGACATACTTCTGTAAACTCTTTAAAAAAACAATATCCCAGTACGATTGTGTACTGAAATAAACACTCAAATGATTATACAGAATGCTAAAAAAATTGGTTATTCTTGTTATAATTAACTCCCTTTTTAAACTCTGTCAATTTTGGAAATTTTGTTTTGGTTTTGCTGCATGAGCCATCGCTTTGTAAAAGGACTCACGTGATGTTAGTCACCGATGTATATATTTATTAAAAAATTCTTCATGAATTAAATTGTTTAAATAAACACAAAAGATGTACGATAAAATTCCATTCCAATTTTTATCTGAAAGATAAAATTGTTGTTGCCTAATCGATGATCTGTCCAATTTTGTCCAGTTTAGTTAAAGTTTGTCATCGGGTAGCTGATAATTTAAGATAAAATGAAGACGTATTATCTCTCTTCAGAACTTTGAACCGCGGAGTGTACATTGTCGTGTTTACTGACGTGCACGTCTGGACTGTTCACATAGGAAGACAAAACAATGATTAGATAAGACCCAAAAGGTATACTTGTACCAGGGACTAAAATTCCGTTTTGTAAAATTAGAATAATTCGTTTCGGAAAATCGTTCAAGCAGTACTTGAAGTTCGATTAGACGCAGCAGACAAGAGTGAATTAAAGTCTGAAAATAACCTGGTCCCCTGGTGCAATATTCTTCATTTACGCAAGCTTCACTTTCAAATATATAACTTTTTAATTATCCGGAACAAAAATGGAACTATACAAATAATTAGACATCATGAGGCTTAAAAAACAATCACAAAGAAAATATACTTGACGTGTCATCTATGGAAAGTATGATACTCTAATGGCTGTCCGAAAAACACGTTGTGCATCTTTCCAGAAAATAACACGATCTAATAATTACACTGATTTAAAGTATAATAAAGTTATTTCAGTTAACAAAGGCGCCTTGGTGACCGAGTTGTTAAAGTAGTTCGTTTACTTTTGATCACGTGGTCTGTCAACACTGGGATTGCGGGTTCGAGTCTCACTGTGGGCAGGGTGCACTCGACTCCAATCTTAATTAACAAGGATTGTCAGTTTTCCTACCGAAGGTCAGGGGTTTTCTCCGGGTACTCCGGCTTCCTCCTCATATAAAAACTGCACGCCATGATATAGCTGAAAAATTCGCCGAAAGTAGCGTTAAAACAACATTCAAACCAAAGAAATCATTTAACAAAATCATTTAGCCATGTACAGATGCGGCCAAAAACTATAGATTTGTACATTTTGGGTCTGTCTTGCAATCCTATATTTGATTCTGGCTCTGTAACAGTTTTTCGAGTAATCTCCCCTTTCGATGGCTATTGAACTAGGTAATGACTTTTGAATACTTAAACGATGTTAAAAACTGCATGTTTTTTTCCCGCCATGGTATCGCCTACAGCATGATTTTTAGAAATCTGGTACTAATGTCTACAAAATTAGCTAATATAAGAAGCCTATACCTGACTTAAAAGATTTTATAAAAATCTTATTTGACATTTTTTAGTTCTACAGACGTCTTAAGTATTTACTGATCGTGGCAGGGACTTATCTAGGACTTAGGTTTTGTCTCAACAAAATGGCCGACTGAATTAAGTTATAACTTATTACAATAAACATTTAACTGACATTGTTTATGAGACCGTTCAGTTGATAAAATTGACATACTATTTGTAAAAAAATTCAACAAAGTAAAAACATGGTTCATAGCAAGTCAACTATGTAAAGGGTTTAATTGAATGACAATATGTAGCTCTCAGAAACATAAAATAATTTATAAATGTTTTCTTTCCAGGTAACGGCAGCGACAAGTTGTTCTTATTTGTAAATAGATGGTCAGTAAGGACATTAGGTTTTGAAAAATACCGTACATGGTTTAACAACCATTGAGGTAGGAAACGAAAAAATGCATTGATAGTGTTAAGTTGTACATGATATTTGCTGCCATTTTCGTAAATTAATTGACACGAAATTCTGAACAACTGTCTCGGTTCAGAAAAAGAAAACTTGTACTATAATAGACAGATTAATTTAATATGTTTTAAGGTGCCTTTCATATTTTAAAACAGAGTATTCAGTTGTTCTTTTTCAGCTTCAAACAATCTGTGGACGCTAATAAATTTGCAATGGTCAATAAACCAATAAAACTAGACGTGATCAATCAATAAAAGCAACAGAAGTTTTCGTAACGTTTAAAGCCATTCACTTAAAACTAACTAAAACTAGAAAAACTGTTATCAATTTTATTATTATCGATCTCCATCCCGCACACACACACTCACACTTTCCTATATCGCAGAACGTAAAAGTCATATTTTGCTATGGGAAACCCCAAATACAATTCGGATCAAAATGTAAAATTACAGATGCACAATGGCACTATGTGACAAAGATTTGGTAAAAGCTTCATTTAATTCCTTTCAGTGGTGTAGGTGGAGCTGCGGATATGAGATGTGTAACCCAAATGTCGGTGTTTGCTATAGAAAGGCCCAAATATCATTAAGAAAACAAAGATGGTGTGAAAGTTTCATCAAATTCCATTAAGTGATGCAGGAGTAGTCGCGGGTAGAAGATGGTGTGGCTAACGGCCACGCCCATTACTATTTATCCCCAGGGACATACTTAGTAATAGACTGTTCCTGATATCCCAACACATTTCAAGCGGGAAAGGGGCTATAATAAATAACAGCCATAAAAGTAAAGTCATCTCAAGTGGGGGATTGAGGGTCCCTGTATGTGTTAATGTCTATAAGAGCAGGCCCCTTTTACTCTCTTCAAATGCAAATTTTCCGTTCCCACCCAACGCTCTTTACTTTTCTAGTGGCAGTTTAATTTGTACTTCTATTGGTCCATTTTTCACAACGTACCTAAAATACGACTAACTGGGCATTAAATAACAATCAATTACCATCAATCACGGTACAATAGAGAAGTAATAGGTTGATATAGTTGTCTTATTGGAGAAATGTGGATTTATGGGCTCGTCGCGTTCGGCAAGAATGTTATTTCTTCACTAATAACCCAGATTGCAAAACCCAACAAAGATCAGAAAAACTCTTTATTTCTGATGTATTCGTACAGGAATAGAAATTTAATTATTTTTATTTAATATTTGGCGCCAACACGAACGCGCAATGTCAAGAAAGAAAGATTGAAATAAACATCTAATTTAACAAAATAGAACAATACTTATTAAAGTCTAGAAAGTTTTAATAATCCTACAAAAGTAGTCCCTGGATTAATAAGAATGGAGTTTTACAAAACAACACTCAAGTATTCCTGTTACTAAGATTGTTGCTATGCAACAGGGAACAACATGTCATTTGTTTCAAGTAAATTGATTTTTAAGAAAATTTATAGGTCAGCATAGGCCCGAGCTAAATATTGTCAAATAAAATCGACCTTCAAGGTTTGCTTTGATCGTTTTGTTCTCTTAATGGGATTTTTAGATTTCTGCCCGTTAACATTTTTTGGTTTGAGGGGCTTTGCTACAAACTTGAAAATATTTAACTCCGCCATAACTCATTATGATAAAAATGAAATTCTGTGTTTTCCCATTCAGACTACACTTTATCACATTCTTGGAAAGAAAAACACTAAACATAAACGCCCTTTCTAAGGATATAACAGAAAAAAAACCTCGTGATATTCGCTCTTATAATGAACATACAAAATATTAATGTAGCAAATATAAATAAAAATCACGAAACTGCACACAAATTACAAAAACAACTCGTCGTCAATGTACTCTCGCTGTGCCATGACAAAACTCATTGGATTATAAAGACTGATTGTAATTTCTCGTGTTTGTTAAATTTATTCTGGGCTCCGGTCCCCTATTTAATGTGACTGTGAAATGTGTTTTGTGCACGTGTGATGATGTGTAGTTACAGCAGTGTGTTAGCACTACAAAAATCAGAACTCTTTACAGACCATATATGGAATTCCAAGACTTCTTTTTCTGGCATGATATTGGTGACTTTGCAATAAACACCATACACTTACAACTACCAGGATAACAGTAATAAAAATGTCCAGTATTACAGTGTGGAAAACGGCCACTAACCAACTCGCCGAAATCGAGTTGAGAAGAATTTTGGCAAGTTAAGTTCATCTTCAACTCGCCAGTTTGGATAGCTGAAATTTTGAGGCGAGTTCAAGAAAAAATTTACAAGTCGTGCTTTCAAAATGATTAATCTATCTTAAAAGAGTGTGTCCCGTGTATTTTCAATGTTAATTCAAGAATTTAATTTTAGGATCTTTATTTACATTGTGTAAATGTTAAATGGTGTTGGCTGTTGTTGACAAACTATGAAACCCTACTTCCCAACTATATATATGGCTAGTAGATTATTAATTCGGCGAGTACTATTATTTTGGTACTAGCCAGAATGGCGAGCTGAACAAATTTTTTTCCCACAGTAATATAATTCAGAAACTGTAAGGAATCTGGAAACATTTACCTCTTTGTCAATTTTAAGGGTGATTGATTGACTGGTTGTTGTTTAGGATCACGTGGACAATATCAATGGTTTTAGCTAAAATGCACAAGGTTTTACTTCTATATCAATCCTTGGGGGTTCGCAGTTGGCCTCAAAGTGTGTAAAAGGAACAAGGAAGCATTGAGTTGTTATTCCAAATCACGAGACATTGTTGTAAAGATAGATAAGTGACAGTTTGGGGCAAATGTTTTCTAGTAAAGTGTATAGAGGTCTTAAATATATATAGATAGGACTGTTTAATTTGATTTTTTTTTTTTGGGGGGGGGGGTATAATTTTATATAAAATATATTAAATATGGTATTACAATCAAGGCTATAAACGGCGAGACGTGTACAACATCTCAAAAGTTATGATAACAAATACCCAGTACATTGATAAATACTGCAAGAAATCAATTTTAAATGTAAAATAAACAAGCAAAACATTTAGATATAAAGCAACTGTTTTGTATATGGCTAATACAGACGCTTTGAAATTTTCTCAATACTGAAAAAGTACAGAGATTCTAGTAGTTAGAAAAATAGCGCTATTGTATATTATAGGTACTTGCTGATTTTATCATGAAATGCAGAGACCATGAGTATACTAACCGGTCCAGTATGTAAAAATTTTGCATTACAAATTACATAAAATAAAAAAATTGTTAAATCTCTCTGGTTTTACCATTTTATTCTGTTATAAAAAATGTGTTGAGTGTAAATTTAAACAAAAAATCTTTTCAATATTCCTCAGTATAAAAAGTTTAACGGGACATGCACATTATAAACACACATTATTTATAAGTTTATGGCCGCGAAATCTGTGCAAAGTAAACAACAATGTCAATATGATCAATACCTCAAAAGTCATAAATAACACCGTAATAAACATGTCACGATATGTCTAGCAAGAAATTTCTTTTGTTTCTTATTTAAGCCATTTTATTTAACGTAACGTGTTATTTCAGTCATTGAATGGTTTGTTTATATTTATTATAAATTATACAATATGGTTTTTTTTATATTGGAGAAGTTTGTTTTTTCGTATAATATTGTGTTACCCTTTCGCAATCTAGTTAAAATAAAAAATGTTTAATAGCTCCCCCCTTTTTGTTATTGACAGTAACAAAATGGGGAAGCAAGTGAAAATGAATTCACCAATTCTTTGTCCGAAATTTATTAAGCAATAGTAATCATTTAAGCAAGTATAATATATAAGATATAATATATAAATCATCAACCACAATTTTAATAAAAACTATGTATATCTTTATAAATAAAATTTATGGTTATTTTATTATAATATTTATTGTTATATTACCGGAGGTCTATATATAAGGTTGCACGCTATATAAAACCCAAAACAATAACATATAAAAGAAAATCAAACATTTTTAAATTTAGAAACTTTTGCTGCAAGTACTAATGGCTGTGTTTATTTCAACATATCTGTGTCGTTGCCGTATTACGATAAAAGATTGGGGAAGGGGGTAGATCTCTATAATCGGATCAATTGCACCAAATAAATGGGTTTTTTTTCTCTCTTTACAGCTAGCAGTTTTTGTTCTTTTTGTGAGTTAATTGTTGGTGTTTAGTTGTTCTGTCTTTTACTGTTTTAAATTTAAATTGGAGAGATTTGTGTTCTGTATCTGTATAGTTTTTAAAAGTAATGTTTAAACTAAACATTCTTTTTATATCTTTATGCTATTTTTTTTATGTGTTTCGAAACAGAGAATTCTTGCAATCATGTTATAAATTCCTTATTGGCTTATACAGAATTTCCCAGAAGAGTTATTTATAGTAGTTAAAGACAGTTTCATACAGGGCCATCAGTTTTTTTCTTCAAAAAATTCCAGGAAATGTCAAAACAATGACAAATTACCAGTGGCATATAAATGAAATTAACAGTAATATACAAAATGGCGTTGTTATGTATGATGACATGTTTAATGTCACGTGCAGTGGCCACTGTGTAGATAGTAAACAGCGTGTCAGAAGATCTCTTTATTATTATATTGGTTTAAAAATAAATAAATAAATATAAAGAAAAACAATGTCAAAATAAAAAACTAAAATTGAGACTAAAAGATTACAATTTTAAATTATAAAATGCTCTATCTATAGTTCTTTTGATTGTATAGCAATTTGTTTTATATAAATATTTTTTTATTAATGTCAGGGTTGACTTTATTAATCAGTTGAATAATGTTTTGCTTTAATCCAACAAGGGCCATTATAAATTCTTTAGTCCACACAATCAAGATAAAAAAGTTCAGGAACAAATATAACAACAAATAAAATAGAAAAAATGTACAAGTTCGAACAGCTTTTAATGATAAAAAATCACTATTAACTTGATAAAATTTTATGATAAATATCAATTTTAATTGTTTTAACTTTTTGACAGATATTAACATGTGCTTTTTTTAAATTTTCGTTGTTTCTTTCCATTTCTTACTAAAAATTGCGTTAATAAATTTATAAAAATTATATATTAAAAAATTGGATTATTTTTTCCTTTAAATAATTAATTTTTTAATTCCAAATTTCACGATAAATACAAGTTTGTATATATAATGTCTTGTATTGTTGTATAGATATATATATATAGATTAAAGCAGAAACATCAAAGAATGGGGATAACAAAATTAATGGTTATCCAAAACGTCTCGAAAAATGAAAGATAGTTTAAAAACCGTAATCAGCGTAAATTGCACAACAACAATAAAAAACCAAGTACATTTCAGGAGAAAATAGGAACAAACAGAAATAAAAAGGTAATTAAATATTATAAAAAATAGAGGTAAAACTTAGCAAAAACAATTTTACATATACACACACACACTAGAAAAAAAATAAAAATTAGTAATAAATAAGAAGAAATATATGAAAAATTAATATATACAACAATCTTACCTTGAGAGCCATAGGTGGGCAGAGAATAGTTGAATCCCTGTGCATCCTGACTTAGAAAATTAGTATACATCGTAGGTCGGGTGTAAGGTGTGTCTACTGAATTATCACTTCTACCACTGGACGGAGACCCGGGATCATTTGGTAAAGAAAAACTGTTATATTTTGAAGCCGACGGACTAGAAGATGGTGATGTGTAGAGTGCGTCTCCCGATGCCGTTAAATTCCACCCCGTAGTTGTCACGCCGTACTGCATCTGTGAGGCCCTGGGGTTAGGGTATAACGAAGTCATGTGGAACAGAGAGTGGTTATCTGCGAACTGATGCTGCTGGGATGATAATAGATTCTGATATATAGAGTTGGCATTCGTCAAAGTTGTAAATTCGCCGTTTCCTGTGACAGCATAATTAGGCGTGGTCAGTGTCACCGAGGTGGCAGTTGGCCGGTCCATATTACTAAAGAATGCTTCCACGTCTTCCTTGGGTAATAAATGTCCTGTGGCAGCCTCAAATGGTGGCACGGGTGTTAATTGTGTCAGTGTTCCTCCGGGTTGTAAATTATATTGTGTATATGTGATAGTCCCTTCCCCATGGACAAGGTGTGTATTGTCAATGTCCTCGGGATTGTCGTCCGAAATATCCTGACTTATACTTTCAACCGCTTGAGCAGTTTCGGCTGCAGACTCTGCAGTTTGTATTACAACATGGCAGAGGGGTGTCACACCGTTTGTATAAAGTTCCACATGAGAGTTTGACCTAACGTTGTTGGACTCTGAACTTGTATATTGATGAGGCGTATCTTCACATGGTTGGTCCTGATCTTCTGAGGCTAAAACAGTTACTTCTTCACATTGTGTTGTTTCTGTTTCCTCCTCAGAATAATTTTCTGGTGAATTATTTTGCCATGTATGTTCTACCTTGGTCATGTTGGAATACAGTAAAATGTTTCGTCAAAAGGAGGCGTAGTTTGTACCGTTCAAAGTCGCTAATCCATATACCTGTACACCAGTAGTCCTCGGTCGACACCTGCCGATGTGAACTTGCGCACCTGTTAAAATTAGAACTTCAGATCAGCTACTGAAACGTCATCACATTTCGCTCAAAATGTTTTTAATTTGGAAGAAGTTTGAAATTGAATAATTTTTTTAATTTTAATTTTGTTTTTATTGTTTTACAAAAATTCTTTTCTATTAAGTAATTAAAAAAACCAAATTATATAACAAGACATGCGAAATAAGTACGGATGGCAGTATTTACAATTTCCGGAAAATTAATAGAACATTGCTGGCATATAATCTGCTTACCTTCTCAATGAACAGAGAAACATGTTTAGAAAATATTTAGACACTTTTTGAAACACTCAGGTAAAATGTAAACCACGCCCTCTTAGAGCTTTTTTTATGAATTTGAAAAATGACGAGGTATTAAGTCCAAGTTTAAAATGTCCTGAATAATTCCAGGCCAACATGTGTGTTAGTCCACAAACTTTCCCCGAATGACTCAAGAGCAGAATAAAGATACGAAAAATAGAATGATAAAACTTTATCACTGATTGTGTATTGCCGAGTCCCAAACCACCGCAGACGACTGATAGCGCGAACGGAGGACATGTTGGCCGTAAAACGCGATAAATCAAGACTCATTACCATGAAATTCCAGATAAAGAAGTATGAGATACGCAGTGTTCCAATCTACAGATAGGCCACTTGTAGATGAAATATACAACCCGTAATAAGCTCAAATGACCTTCGACCCGAAGGTATTTTGCATATTATGGCTGCATAAATTGCCATATCGTAATTTCGAAGCCCGTCATATTAAATTTTCCCAAGTAACACTGGATTCTAAATTGTAAATAACACACAGATTTACCTGCCTGTGATAACAGCTTTGTCCAGATAACGATACCAGGTATGGCTTGGACGTCTTTGAAGATAAAACTCCTTTCCAACCGCTCCTTTAGTCGAGTGAAGACTAATTCGTCTGTCGGAACTTTTTATAAACCGGATTGAATTTAATACAGAAAATAGACACGGCTATACGGCATGGGAAACTTAACGTATGGCTTTATTTCAAATTTTCTACCTGTGTTCTTCGAATTCACAGTGTTAAACGTTTTGCTGACTTGTGTCAGGATTTACTCCATTTTTGAAAACGGTCATTTTGTTAAAAATTGATGCATTTTTTAACGATGTTTTTAAGAGAAATGTAAATCAATAAAACTTAACCTCGTTGTAACTTGGAAACGAAAAAATGCTGTTATATATTAGACTTGGACATGAAAAGGCAACTATAGAGGAATATAAATTATATACAAAGTAATGTGGTCCTTAGATATTGGATAAGATTAACAAAGAGGAACAGTCTAAATAAATTTATAAATTTTATAGTTACAAGGAAGCTCAAATAAATTGAAATGAGATAACATGGTATACCAGTTTTTACTGAATAGTTAAACTGTGAATTATTTTACTTTTAAAGTAACAACTTAAACTTTTGAAAATTATATTTGTGAACTCCTTTTTAAAATCGTTTTTATGATTCTGATTTTTACTTTACTATTTACCGTTTATCTCACAAGAAATATAGACCATAATGTTCTTGGTCCGCATCAATTTTTATTTCAGAGAATTTTGTGAAAATGTTCAAGTGCATTCCCTCACACAAGGTAATGAGAAAAAAATTTTTTTTTTAAATAAACCACTGTGTATAATTTAGTATAAGGACAAGAAGATACTGGACAAAACGATACTAGAGAAAGAGTCACAAAAAGATTCTAGAGAAAGAGTCATAAAAAAGATTCAAGACAAAAAGTCACAAAAAGATATTAGACGAAAAGTCACAAAAAGATACTAGAGAAAACGATACTAGAGAAAGAGTCATAAAAAGATACTAGAGAAAGAGTCATAAACATATTCTAGAGAAAGAGTCATAAAAATATTCTAGACATAATGTCACAAAATAACACTAGACAAATAGTCACAACAAGAGATTAGAGAAAGAGTCACAAACAGATACCAGACAAAAGTCACAAAACGATACTTAAAAAAAAGATACTAGATAAAAGTCACAAAAAATACTGGACACAAAATTAAAAAAAAAATCTCCATACAATTTGTTTTGACTCATATATATCTATATGGGTGCAATCTTAATTTAGGCAACTTGCACAATTATAAATTATCAGCTTGGGTCGTTATTGTTTTGAATTAATATAAAAAGCTAATAATTAGTGATTTTAAAAATTTAAATTGAAAATTTCAAGAAGAATTGCATTTAAGTTATTGAACTTAAGCAAAATATTTTCTTTAATGGTAAAATATCAATGAATCAGTAAACTGAGAATCTGCTTATTGGACGTGGCAATCTGGGAATCGGCAATTTGGGATTCGGCAAATTGGCGCTAAACCATCTATATACTCAATGGATGACAAGAAAATTTTTAACGGTAACTTCTGGAAAACTAAATTCAAACTCAACAGACCTATGTACTGCTAAATCTGATATAATATTTGAGTACATTACTTAATATTTAAGCATACCTTGGAAACCGCCACAGTCTACATGAATATAATGCACTGTTTACGACTTGTATAACTAGCTATATTTATAGTCTTTGTGCACTGTTTTGACATGGTCATTAGCAATAAAATGTGAATATGGGGTCATTTTTGAAACTATCCTAAAATAAGTCTTACGGCATTAGGACATAATTTAGGACAGCCTTAGGAAATGTCTTAGAACTCACGCCAAAGGTTACCTAACTCTGTCTTAATTATACTTAAGAAACAGAATTTATACATGTGTGATTAATAAGGAACTTTATAAAGTTACCAACAATTTAGATGTGAACTGTACTTCAAAAAGTAAATCAACGTTTTACAAACATGTATCGATAAATTATAAATAAAAATAATGTGGCGCACTATATATACAACATAAAATCAGAGAAAAAAACCCAGAGAAACTGCATTTTGGTCAATTAAAAAGTCAAATATTTTTGAAAATATATATTGCACGACAGCAATTATGTCACAAAATGGACATAAACAACTAACAATTCTAGTTATAGTAAACACGATCGTCTATTAATAAAGGTGTCACTTCGTCATCTATAATATTAGAAGGTCATAAATTAGTAGGTCAAAAATGCAAACCATAGTTAAAGAGTTGATAATCAGATAGCCCTACAAAACGACCACTACAGATTGACCCGACTTTGATCCTCTTATAACGGACACTGTATAAATAAATGTTTGGCATCTCCTACAATATTACAATGAAAACGCACTCTATCACACCTATCATTTCGATCCCCAACCAAAAAAAAACCAAAAAACAATTTAAAAATAAAAAAAAACATAGAAGAAAAGAAAACAAACACTACGATGACGCATTCTGTAGGAGTTATGGAGTTATTGCCTCATTGCAACAATTAAATTCAATTAATTAGTGTTTAAATCATTTACGCTGGATGTCCAACAGAACTTCTCAGCGTCAGCGCGTCACCTGCAAGGGGTGCATTCCAGTTTGCCGATTCCCGCGTGCAATTTGCCGTCTCCCAGTTTGCCGATTCCTTATTATTCAATCAAGAACAATCGACAAGGTGTATGAAAGAATTTTATCGAGAATTATTAGGAAAAATATGTAAATTAATTATATTAATTAAATAATTTAATTAAATTGACATAAAAAGAATTTAATTCGTTACTATAATTATCAGCTTGGGTCGTTATTTGTTTTAAATCAATATGATCAGCTGATAATTTTCGATTGAGAAAAATCAAGTTAATTTAAGTAACTAAACTTTACCAACAATTATGGATGCTTAGGAAAAATTATGCAAATTAATCATTTGTGAATTAAAATTTTCCATCTTTCACATCAATATTACGGAGAATGCATTCATAAACCTACAATCATTCATGTATACACCTGATAGATTGTTCTTAAATGGTCAAATATCAGGGAATCAGCAAATTGAGAATCGTCAAACTTACACTAAACCCCTGCAGATGGTGAATAGGGTCTAATTCATTCCCTTATCTATTTTTCTACCTCTGGCGCCCGTTTTAAACTGGTTTGTTTATATACACCTCACCATAAGTTAAGCAACACCCTATTATTTTCCAGGGATTCATTTAAGATTTTATATATTTTAATATTTTTTTTAAAGAAATGGCAATTTATTGAACATTAATGACAAATGAAACATACAAACAACATGTTTACAGTCGCTTTACTTATTGTTTGATGAAAAAATGTTCAAAGCAAAGATATCAGAAAACAGTGCAAATATAACTTTCATTAGTCAAAAAATAAGTTTGATTGCATACTTCAATTTCATGAACTTAAGTAAACACATCATCACAGGTCAACGTTCAGGGAAAGAAAAGTCACTTTGAAATGTGTTAAGCGCAAAAATACTCAGTAAGTCGTGTAACCACCACGCTTCCGGTACAGTTCATGAACTCTCCTCCTCATGCTGTTGACTAAACGACGAAGTGTAGCATGTGGTAAATTCTGCCATTGCTCTGTAATTGATTTTACGGCCAATGATATCCCACAAATGTTCAATTGGATTCATATAGGTTGACATGGATGGCCATGGAAGATGCTCAATAGCTTCCCTTCGGTGAGGTCTTGCGTTGTCATCCATAAAGATGGGTCTGTTACCAAGTGCATGATTGTCAAAATGTGGCACAATAATAGCGTTAATGATGTCATTTCGATATTTCTGTCCTGTCATTGTCCCATCAACCACATACAGATTTAGTTTACAGTCGTAAAAAGCCTCCCCACACTGTAACACCACCACTGCCAAACGCTGTAGTGCCTAGGATGTTGTTCTGGTTGTAAGCAGTGCCTCGTTGTCTCTAAACGCGCATGCGCCCATCAATATGACGAAGAAGGAATCTGCTTTCGTCGGTCCAGTGCACTCGTCGCCATCTCGAATATTCCAATGGCGGTGATATCGTGCCCACTCTAAACGTGCTTAGCGATGTCTCTGTGTCAACAGTGGACGTTTCAAGGGAGGAGGAGCTCTCAACCTTGCATTGTTTAGGCGCCTGTTAACTGTTCGAACGCGACTCTGGTTGCAATATTCCAATCGTCATGAAGATATCTTGCAATGACAAACGGTTAGCTTTTGGCTACACGAACGAGTGCTCTATCCTCCCTTTCAGATGTTTTTGGTGGTCGACCTAACCTAGGACGTTCCTGGATAGTTCCATCATCTCGATGACGTTTCAGTAGCCGGGTTACAATACTTAAGTGTTGTGCTATCTCACGCAAGCCCTGTCCACTATTACGCATTCCAACTAAATCGTTAAGGAAAACAAGGCTTTTAGGCGTGCTCGACTACCGTATGACAAATTGGTTTTGCTATTTAAAGATTTACCTGAGGAGTTAATTAAAGTAACTTTCAAGGGCTCGAATGATGCTTTAGTACATAAATAACACAAAGTGAATATTCATTCAGATTTTTGAAATTATAAAAAAAACTGTAGGTGCTGCTTAACTTATGGTGAAGTGTATATATTGGTGTTTAACTTCTCAGTTATTATGTAAAGTAATGCTCGGTTTAGAGAACTTATATTTCATATAACTTAAATTTTTTCTGACACCTTCTGAAGTCGAACATTAAATGATTTAATTTAATAAATTATGAACATCTTCACAGTTTACTTCGAATCATTACGTGTGACAGGGACAGTCTGACTGTTCCTGCCTGCGATTACTATTAATCATTTGTACGAGCTGTTCCGTTTTCAGTAGTGGGATTAACATAAGCAATTAATAGTATGACAATTGTTTTCATATTTATTGATAATTGACAATATGGAACGAATTTCACTATAACATATATATCTCACATTTGTTTACGAAATCTAACTCGAGTTTCAAAGTCGAATAACATAATCGATTGTTGATTGAGTCTGCCATAAAAATCTCTCTCTGCCTGAACCCGCGTTACTCGTCACTAGCCATTTCACTAGATCAGAGGCTACAAATCGTTAATAGGTGTATTTTGATTGGTTCTTTCTTAAGAGACGATAAACAAAAGCGATCGCGATACTTCTTAAAAGTAATGCATAAGAAACATAACGCGATAGAAACAACGCAATTATGACATGAACGGCCACTCATAATTGACATCTTGCATCCTAAAAGCTCCGCTACAAAAGTCTTAATTATCCATATCTACCCAACATTACATACTTTAAAAAGTTGGGTTTAAAAATTCTGCCCATCTGTTCATCCTATTCGAAATTCTCGTCCTGGATATAGCTGAAAAACTGCTTGCTGGACAAATTTGTTCTGCATTACCGGATTCCATTGTGTGTGTGTGTGTGGGGGGGGGGGGGGGGAGGGTTGTAGCTGCAGCCACTTTCAGCAATTTTTCAGCTATATATATTTTTAAAATTCTTCTTAAGCTCTTGTGTAGGAAGGTGTCCAGCATATTTTCATCATTTTTAGTCATTTTCCAGGTTTCGCTTCCGTATAGAAGGACAGATATGACATTTGAGTTGAGCAGGCGGTCTCATAACTTTTGTTTTTGATGCATTAATCTTGAGGCCGGTGGAATGGGCACGATTGCTAACGTTATTCAACTTTCTTTGTAGTTGGTCTTTTGTGCTGGACAGGAGAGCTATGTCATCAGCGTAGTCTAGATCATCTAATTTGGTGGTAAAGTTCCATCGGATTCCTGTGTTGTTATCTGTTGTTGCCTTTCTCATGATCCAGTCGATAACCATGAGGAAGAGGAACCCAGACATGTTGCAGCCTTGTTTCACGCCTGATTTGATCTTAAACCAGTCTGATGTTCCACTGCTTGTTATGACTGCACATTCATTATCTTGGTACATACATCTTACCAGGTTGATCAGTTTGCCAGGGATACCATATTGTTTCATTATCTTCCATAATGACTCTTGATGTACACTGTCAAATGCTTTTTCAAAATCAATGAAACATAGATATAGGTTGGAATTCCATTCGACAGTTTGCTCAATGATGTTCCTGAGAGTAAAGATCTGTTCTGTTGTACATCGTCCTTCTCGGAAACCTGCCTGTTCTTCTCTTAGATGTTTATTTACCTCATCTGCTATTCTCTTAATAATAATTTTGCCTAATATTTTGGATGTAGTTGGAATCAGTGTAATACCCCTCCAATTTCCACAGCATGTCAGGTCCCCTTTCTTGGGCAATTTGACAATCAGATGGTATCTTTTCCTCATTCCATGCTCTTGTTAGAATTTTATGGATCTGTTTTGTGGCAGTTTCTTGGTCAGCTCTAAGTAGTTCGCTAGTAATGTTGTCTATTCCAGGTGATTTACCATTCTTAAGTTCCTTATTTCGTTAAATGTTGGACATTCTACATTGATGGGCAATGTTTCATTTCCAGCAGTGATGATCTCTGCTGGTTCTGGTGGTTCTGGTCTGTTAAGAACCTCGTTAAAATGCTCTTGCCATCTTGCTTTAACTTCACATTTCATTGTCAGTAGTGTACCGTTTTTATCTTTTATGTGTTCTATCTGTTTTTGGTCTTTCCTTACAAAGTGTTCTTGTTATGTCATACACTGCTTTCATGTTTCCCTTACTGGCCGCTGTTTCGGCTTCAGTTGCGATATCTTCATACCATTTTTTCTTGTCCTTTTTCATGTTCTTTTTCACTTCTTTGTCTTTAGTGCTATATTGTTGTCTTAGTTTTTCTTTTACCCTTTCAGATCTTGTTCCGTCTATTTTATTTTTCATTGATCTTCTTTCCTCAACCAGTTTCCAGCTGTTAACACTTATCCATTCTTGGTTAGCCTTCTTTCTATGACCAATGATGTTTTGAGCTGTTTCGTTGTATATGTTTTTGAATTGCATCCATTGGCCGTCTATGTCTAGTTCTTCTGTATCAGTAAGGACGCTAAATCTATTTCTCAGTTCTAAAGAAAATTTTTCTTTTATTTCAGGAATTTTAAGTTTGCATGATTCATATCTTTTTGATGTTACTTCCTTTTTTTGCACTCTGTGAAGCTTGAGTTTTAGTTTGGCCACTAGCAAATTATGGTCGCTTCCTACATCAGCTCCTCTCATGGCTCTCACGTCGTGTACAGATCTTTTAAATTTTCCATTGATTGCCATGTGGTCTATTTGGTTTTTATGTTGGTTGTTAGGTGACGTCCATGTTTGGAGATGTATGTCTTTGTGTGGAAACATGGTTGTTGTAATGGCTAAGTTGTTCAGGCCACAAAAGGATACAAACTTCTCCCCGTTGTCATTTCTTTCACATTTAAGTCCAAACCTTCCTACTATCCCCACTTCGCCTTCTAGTTTGTTTCCAACTTTTGCATTGATGTCACCCATGAGGAGGATTATGTCGTGACGTGGTGTTTTGTCAATGGCTTTTTGTAGCTGTTCATAAAAACTTTCTTTGTCTTCCTCCTCTGCCTCATTTGTGGGTGCGTATACCTGTATGACTGTTGTTTTAATGTACTTTGACCAGAATCTGGCTGTTACAATGCGCTCACTGATTGGGGTCCATTCATAAAGTGACTTGGTTGCTTCTTTAGTCATTGCTATTGCTACTCAATTGCAATGATGGTTATCTGCTCTTCCAGAATAAATGATGGTTTCTCCAGTTTGAGTGATGATCTTTCCTGAACCTGTCCATCTACACTCACTTATTCCTAAGATGTCCAGTCTATACTTTCTCATTTCATTCATTACCTGTGCAGTTTTGCCAGTGGCATACATGGTTCGGACGTTCCATGTCCCTATTCTCCTGATGATCTTAGGGTTGGCAAGTGTATCCTTCGGCATGTGGACTTCAGTTATAAGCTTTCATCCACATGTGTCATAGTAACATCTCCGCTCAAAGGTGTTGAAGCTTGTTGGATACCTGGCCTTCCCTTTCTTCCCTTTCTTTTATCTTTCGACTTGTTATTTATGGTTTCCGTAATCATTTTTTTTCCAAGGTGAGGTGATTAGCCTAACGCTCAACCTAGTACCTCCAGGTTCGTGTTTTCTTTTATGGTTTTCTTTCCCTTAGACGACTGCAATGCCATTGCTAACGAACTCCATCTGTCCGGATTTTCTTTCTGTGTTGTCTCCCATAGCCTTTGACCTGCCATGGTCATCCACAAGGCAGTGGAGCTATTTAACCCATAGTTGGGGCAGATTGGTGAGAACCAGGGCGTATCCACACACCGGTGGGCCTGCACTCTGCACCTCTGGGGTCCTTGCTACTCCAAGATCCCCTTCAATTCAGCCTTGAGTATAGACCCAAGTTACCGTGTGTTGCCACGAGGAGGCGATTGAAGGAGTCTTGATAGTGTAGAGGCAATGTACTGACAGGGAAAGATTTACGCACTCGACTCTCCTTTTCACCTACAAGTAGGCTAGTCAGCGACAACAGAGATCTAGAGACGTTCGAACTCTGCGATACTAGACGCATATCACTACCCTGTGGTATTTCTACCACTAACACTTCTACAGTTTAGTGTATTGTATTGTATTGCGTTTTGATTGATTGATTGATTGATTGATTGATTGATTGATTGATTGATTGATTGATTGATTGATTGATTGATTGATTGATTATTTGCAAAATAACAAATTTGTCATATTAAGATGTGAAACTCTGTAGAAGTTAACTATTGAAATTACAAATTAAGTATCCGGTTATAAACAAATACGTGTAATTAATTAATACCTGAAGCATTTGATCATTCATAAAATTATGTGGAATGTATTGTAATATGATTGTTGCATTGTCGTTGAAAAGAAAAAAGGAGGCGCGGGACAACATGCACCATTTGTCGGAAAAAAAACACGACTGACATCTTATTGATTGTAAACTTCCATAATTTTTTTTTATTTACCATAGACTTATAAATAAGTACATACTATCATATCAATTTATTAATTGTTTTAAAACCGTTATTTATTAAAACCAGTTAAAACTAAAACTAGTTTTAATATAGGCAATAGGGTTAAACAGGGACAGTCTATATTAACTTAGTATAGACTTTCCCTTTATTAAATGAAATATTTTACCAGGACGTAACTCAGGAAAAAAACCCTAATTTTGTTTTTAGTTTTTTAATAGGTTTTTAGCAATTTTTCAACAGAAAACAAAATAAACTCAAGGACTCACATTTTCCATTTACTCACAACAATGTACGTCAATTGCTTATTATTATTACAAATTATCACTGCACAGCAATTTGTAAATAAAATTGTTATGGTGATTTATTTAAGAAATAGATTATTTCGAGCGGGCTTTATGCGAATTAGAACATGGTCAGACCTTATATTTGTCAAAATGAAGACAATATGTCTGAACATGTTCTAATTCGCATAGAGGACAATTGCAATAATCTATTTCGATTCTAATATGTCTAACTAATGTCTTAAAATTTCGAAGCGGCTCTTAGAGGACGCCATCAGTGGTAATATTGTTTTTTGAAACTAATAAGATATATCCCCAAAAAGTATTTTAAAGCAAATATTATCGAACATATATTTATTTAATATACGCACCGTATAAGCAAAAGCATTGAGAAATCTTAACAAAATTGCATTGTTCCAGTTTGAAATTTTCAGTTGAGCGTATATGACGTCGGAATTCTAATTGTGAAATCATACCATGCTCTATGCTTATTAGAACCCTAATGTGTTCTCAAAGCGTATGAAGGACATCATTTTAGAATTTTTACTAGAAAATAGAACTTTTCTGTGATCAACATCCTCCGAAAAAAACTCAGCGACCTTTATTTTTCTTATAAAAACTATAAATATTTTTAAAAAAGCTAACTTTATGGCAAGTTTTTTTTTTTTTAAGTTCATTGACTATCAATGCTCCACATCTGATTGTCTTCCCGCAGAGTATTTGTCCACTAGTACTCTCAGCACTTTGATAATTTTATAATTTTATCTTTGGACATTATGGCCTTCGTTATGGAGTGGTTTTTACATTTTCATAGATTTTATGTAAACTGATAAAAAGTTGAAATTATTATAGTTCACGTTTTCACTTTAGAGTTCCGTAATGAGCCTCCACTCCAAGGGTAACCGGAACTGGCGGAAGTTGATGTTTGTACGACAGCCGAATCGAAATTTTGCTAACTTGACAGAAGTAAACAGATGGCATGGCAGAAATAATCAACAAAGTTTTGAGATATAAATCATACTTAACAACAAACGATGAAGGGGATAAGGTAAAGTATCTCCATGGTCCCATTTACATTGAAGGAACCAGGACTAAGAGATAATTTTCCGAGATTTTTTTTTCTGTTTACAGTGTCAGTAGATGTACTGTATCGGGTTTCAAGATTATTTGTAAACTGAAAGCATACATCAATTGCGCTTTTAGATTATTGACAAAGTAACAAAGGACAAATATTGACTTTTGCTTTTTTTCTCTTTCACCATGTGCTATAAAATAGTAGTCAAACAAAAAAATACAAAAAATAAACATGGGTACACACAATTGCAATGGTCTTTATTAGAGGCCCTGCATGCATTTCGTGGAATAACTTGTCTGCATGTTAAATATACCTAAATCCCCATGTTGCAAGCTAATGATGAATAGGTTACTGGCTTAAAGGCTGATATGAATAAATTTCTGGATTATTCATTTTCGTGCTAGAGTGTCAACACGAGGTCTATAACCTTGATCACTTAGCCACCATGAGAGATATCTCTCATGGATGGCATCAACAAATGTGTGGCAGAGGTGATTGTGGTTAACATAGGATACCTAGAAATTTGATAGATAGGGTGATTTTCCATAGTATTTTTTACCCAAATTAGAATGGAAGTGTACGTTAGGAACAATCAATTGTGTCTATTCGAAATCCTTCATGTAATGTCGTTTGCCGTTGAGGGGGGAGGGGGGGGAAACAACTTCCTCCTGAGCTGATGTATATGTAAACTTACTTTACTTACTTACTGCCCATTATGCCCAATGGCGTGTGGGGCAGCAACAAAGGTACGCCACTTCTGCCTGTCCTTTGCCATCGTTTTTAGAGTTCCCCAAGTATGGGTTCATATCTGCTATCTCCACTCTACAGTACGCCTCAGGCTTATTCTGGGCCTCCCTCGCCTGCATTTCCCTTCCCTGACCATTTAAAATTTCTGGTGGTATTTGGTTGTTGTTTAATATCGTGACCTCAGTTTTCTTGGTGTTGATTCTTAGTCATATATTTTTGGCAAAAGAACTTAGTCTGGTAGTCTTCTCTTGGATATGCTGATGAGTGTGAGATAGTAGGGCTAAGTCATCAGCAAAATCCAGGTCTTCTAATGTTTAGAAAGTGTTCCATCTGATGCCTCTTGGTGAGTCTATGGTCTGTTTTAGTATCCAGTCAATGGCTATGATGAAAAGGGTCGATGACATGACACACCCTTATCTTACTCCTGTCTTTACTGGGAATGATGTTGTAGAATCCCCAACACTGAGTGCATTCCAAGTTGACATAGAATGCTTTTATACTACGACAGAAGTATTAACTAAAAAAAAGTTGCTTAGTCAGGTTGTTTTTTCCAAAACCTTTGATGTGTTATTTAAATTTTATTTTTATTTTTTAGGTTTTACATGCTATCCAGAGACTTACAGATTTACCAATAACAGTGGATGTACTACAGGTACTTCTATGGAAATAACACTTACTGTTCATATAGAGTATTGTTGGATTTTATTTCCAAGATCGAAATTACATATGAGGTCGAGGAATTATAACAGTTATCTGTTTATTGCTGTTTTGTAACATTGTGATGTCACATTGTCCTTAGAAACTGATGATAAAATATTCATATCATGATAATAGAGTAATGGAATATTTTTTCTCAGCTAAACTCCAATCTTAATAAACAATTTTGAGCTTTTCTAACAAATTTCAGGAGACTGGGAGATCTCACCAGGTACACTGGTTTCCTCCAAGGAAAAACCGGAGAGCATGATTTTGCTGAACAATTCCTGAAAATGGCATAAAGCTCCTCTCAAACAAACAGACAATTATTTTTGGATCAAAGGCTTTTGTCACTTATATTTAAAAAAAGATCTTCTCCTGTTAAACCACTTTGCTTATTTTAACTCATTCAGAGTAAATCATTCTAGATTATCAATATAAGTCCTTAAAAAGTGTGTTCTAATGGCATCTACCTCCAGTACAATTGTACTTACAATTCAGTTGGTGTGATACTGCAACACTACTTGTGTCCTCAGTTGAGACCATCCATCGTTAGGCAGAATTTTACTGCCATTATAATCAAAAATTAGTTTTGTGATTTGCCAGATAAAGGACAGAATTTAGCTCTGTTAATTTTAATGTAGCAAATAAAATAATTCTAACTGGGATCTATTTGTAGAAAACTCAAACATAATATACATCTTCTTTACAGTATTAAAGCTTCAGACATAATTCCAAACTTATGGAAAACAATCTTTATTGAAGAAATTTCTTTTTTGTCTTTAAATATGCATGTGGAAAATGCTATGTTGATCATTTTTCTGTATGTGACCCAATTTTAGTATAATCGTGCTAATTTGCATACTGTTAAAACCATTCCTTAGTAAGAATACAGTAATTTACATATACATGTACAACACCTTCCCAAGATGCAACACACCATTTTCTGGTTTCTCATTGGTTTTCATGTAGTAAACGAAATTAAACAGAGACATGATTGTCAGTTAAATACACAACGCACAGCAAGTTATTAAAAATGGCAATAATTATCATCATTTATCAATAATGATCATTTTTAACACAAAACCCATAAAAAAATGGTGACACTGTCGAAAGAAATCTAGATAGGCCATGGCTAATTATATGCAACTTCTTCTGGACATCAAAGTGCAGAGAGTGATTCACTCCGCTCAGCAACATTAGGAGTAATGCAACTAAATTCGTACCATCGCCAAAAAAATATCAAGGGTAGGATTATAAATTCTAACGCATCATATGTTTGGACCCATAGCTCATTAATTTTCTGGATGAGGATCCTTAGTGGTGTTCAGTTACTGTGTTTTGGAAATGAAATTTTGATAGATATGACAAAAACCGATTCATTTTTAGCAAAATGGATAAAATTAATACATGTATATATTATCATTTTATATTTTATAGAGTTACAGCTTTTGAAAATTTTTTTTTTACTTTGCTAAATTCAGATTAGTTGAAAAAAATTAATTAAAAAATCTGAAAAACTTGAATCTATCTAATCTGATTATTCCTTTGAGCGTTTCCTACTAAAATTATGTGGTCAAAGTACATGTAGTTTGTCTACTATTGATCACATGGTCTGTCAACACTGAGATTGCAGGTTAGAGTCTCATTAAGGACAAGGTGCGCTCCACTCCAATCTTAATTAACAAGGATTGCCAGTTTTCCTACCAAATGAAACCTGGACACCATCATATATCATAAAAATTGCTGAAAGTGTTGAAAACACCATTCAAACAAACAAACATATAATTATACATGCATGTGATAGCTTAGCCCTCCGCTCCAAAATGACTGGCATGACTAAATAATTACTGCTCTGTAACTTATCCAGTTAACAGCAAAGATGTGTCATATGTAAGCTGTAGTTGCATAAACAGAACATTGTTTAACATGTGCTTAGTCTTTGTTTAAAACTAACAAGCAAAAAGAGAATACAGAAAACAGCAAATGTACCAGTTTTAACCTTTGCAAGAGTTATTTTAGAGCCCCTGGGGCCTCTGGATTAAGATATTGATAGTTTATAAAAAAGCCAATTCAAAATTCCAACAAGTTTTATACATCAACATACACTGAAGTAACTGTTATGTTTATCTAAAGCAGGTCGGGGGTTTTCTCTGGGTACTCAGGCTTCCTCCCCCAATAAAAACTGGACGCCATGATATAGCTGAAAAATTGCTGAAAGTGGCGTTAAACACCTTCAAACAAACAAACAAACAAACATAGATCTTAAATAAAACATGCTAAAGGGAGATAAATCCAAGACAGAATTAGTTAAAATAAGGGAGTTGTGAAGTAAAAATTGTTGTTTTTAGCTTACCTGTAAAGTTAGTGTTAGTGTTTGCCATCTATATTTTTCACATTTTCCCCTTCTTGTTCAGAAAAGTCCTTTTTGTGTCTATTTTTCTTTTGTGCAAATTCATTAACAAATGTACTATTAGATACATATGTCAATTTTTGTTTCAGATTAGCTGAACTTTGAAAATCTTAATTCTTTTCTAGAAATTCTGAATGAATTAAAGCTACACTTGGCAGATATGGTATTGTTACTTTTAAAAATGAGGTCAGAGTTTGCATTGAAGCCATATTTTCTCGTTTGAAAGTCCAAATGTTTTGTAACTTAGTACAAAGATGTACGTTAGGTCCTTATCACAGATTCCTTATTTCCCTGTGATCAGAGAAAAAACCTGGCTGCCGAGAGAAATCCACATTTCTGGTTGGCAGACAATTAAAAAATCTCTGAAAGTTTTGTTACAATTGATACCTGTATTGGTAAAATCCTGTACAAAGATTCATAGTTTAGTCTCGATTGGGTGTAAATCATGGCATCCAGTGGAAATCCTAGTTTCTGATTTACTAAATCTTGTCCTCTAAAAGTACATGTTTTGTGTAATATTACTGCTTCTCACCAGTAGTGAAGCCAATAATAGGCGGCTAGAAGTGAGAACAATTAGGCCGAGTGAATTGAATCACGGTAAGGCCATTTGTTTGCACTTCTCCGACCCACCATATTTTGACTTGGTAGGTAGGCAAAATATTTTATTTTATTCAACATCACAAAGTTTCTTCAGTATCACATTCAGACATTTTTAATTCATAAAATGAAAAAGGCAAAATGTTCGAAACTATGTCCACAGATACTTTTGACATAGATAAATTGATATTAAATATTGATCAGAGTGGAACACAAAATCTAGAAAGCCATAAGCACAGGGAAAATATAAAACTATTTTGTTTGTCATTTGTTAATATCTTTTTTTCATTATTTTATTTTAATTTTACTGCCATGCACAAACAATTACTATTGTTTACTGACATAATGCAGCATTAAGGTAAATTCCAAATTAATTATGGCATTTATGTTCATGTATGTGGTAAATGTTTTTCTTCGAAGTAGGTTGAATAAAGTTGCTTTCTCTATTTCAGGCCACTAGTATTGGGAAAGTTGTCAATGGGTTCAGGAAGAAAGAAGGAGAGGTAGGCATGTATGCCAAAGCACTGGTCCTAAAGTGGAAGGCTATGGTTTCTGAGGAAGCCATGCGATTGGAAGCTTTAAGTCAAAACAACCAACCAGAAAGTGGTTCAGAATCACCACAGTGTGACCAGTCAGAAAGTAGATCCCCATCACATGAAAGGTCAGAGAGGTCAGAATCACCTGATAGCGATTGTAGTATTGAAAAAGAAAATAGACATGAAAGAAAGCACAGTAAAGATCACCATGCTAAAAACCAAAAAGTAAAAAGTAAACACGAAGAGGACTCTCATAAAAACAAATCTATGAGTCGATCCAGAGAAAGAGACTCAATAAGTGAAAAAAGTGAACAAAAAGATGAAAATAAGTCAGGCAAAAGTAAACATGAAAATAAAGAGAGTCATCACAAAAAAACATCACATGAAACAAGTTCTGATAAAAAACTATGTGACAGTGGACATACAAGTAGTATAATGGAAAGTGAAAGTAGACATAAAAATAGTGAAAGTGAAAGTAGACATAAAAACATTGAAAGCAGACATAAAAATAGTGAAAGTAGTAATAAAAACACTAAAGATGAAAGTGAAAGACACAGAAAAAGCAAACATTCAGGTGAAAGAAGTCATAAAAGTATAGAAATTAACAAAGAAAAAAGTTATTGTAGGGAAAATAGTCATGAAAGTGATAAAGAAATTACACAAAAAAATAATGAAAAACTACATAATATTACTAAAGTTGAAAAACATTCCAAGGAAAATGATTCAGGAGAAAAACGACACAATAGCAGTGAAACAAACTCAGAACGACACCACAGTGACAGATCTCATAAATCAAGTAGACACAAGAAAGATGAAAAAGATTCTAAGGAAAGTAGTCATAAAAGTACAGAACAGGATGTTAAATCAAGTGCTAAGAGTCACAAAAACACTAAAAGTGATAGTGAAGGAAAAAATTCGAGTGAAAAAAGCATTGATAGCATTAGTAAGCATTCTATTGACAGCTCTCATCATAAGCATTCAAGTGGGAGAACTGGCGGAGGAAGTTCTAACAAAGAACATTCCAGTGGAAGTAGTCATAAAAGTAGCAAACATAGCTCACAATCAGGGCAACAAAGTCAAGGGGAAAATCAAGGGAAATCAAATGAGACTGACAAAGAACTAAAGAAACATCTTAATAAACAATCAAGTCACAAAGATGGAAAAGGTGATGACAGGAAAAGTAAAAAACATGAAGATCATCACAGAAATAAACATTCAAAGGAATCAGATCATAAACAAAAACACAGAAGTGATCCTGAACAAAGTAATAAGCATGATTCTGATCACAAAATTAAAAAGGAGACTGAGTGTGGAATGACAAATGCATCTGAGCATGGAGAGCAGATTTTTGAAGCACATGAACAAGAAAATGATCTAAAAGAATCAGAATGTGAACAAAATGAAGGTAATTTTTCATTTGAGGATATAGAGAGTAGTGTTAGTGAACGAATGAAGAAAATAAATCGTGAGGCTAAAAATTATACGCTGCAGGATTTTGATGATTTTTCAGATGAAATAGTTGATAGTCACCTTACAAACGGGTACGAGAGTCCTCTTCTTCCAATGCCTTTCTCACCTCGAGATAAGAAATCTAATAATAAATCAGATGATAAAAATGAGAAGTCTAGTGATAAATTGAGTCGTAGAAGTCAACAGAAATCTGAACATAAAGAAAGACAAAAATCTTCAGAATCAAAACGAACAAGTGGCATCTCAAATGAAGATGGCCTATCATTTGGTGATATTTTAGGTGTTGACAACGAACAAAATGTAAAGAAAAGAAAAGTAGATGATAATTATGAAAAACTAATTTCTAAGTTCAAAATAAAGAAGAAGTCATCAGGAGGAGATAAACCATCAAGTTCAAAAGGAGATCAATCTTCCGATACAAGGGGAGATAAACCTTCAATTTCAAAGGGAGATCAATCTTTCGATACAAGGGGAGATAAACCTTCAGTTTCAAAGGGAGATCAATCTTCTGATGCAAGGGCAGATAAACCTTCAGTTTCAAACGGAGATAAATCATCATCAAAAAGGGATAAATCATCTTCAAAGGGTGATAAATCTTCACGTACAAAAGGTGATAAACAATCAAGTTCAAAGGCAGATAAATCATCTATAAAGGGAGAGAAATCTTCATATACAAAGGGAGATAATCCATCTACAAAAACAGATAATAAAGATATTACATATAATGAATCTAGGACAGGTAAAAGAAAAGCTGAAAATGAGGATTTAAAATCCTCATCGAAACAGGTAAATGATAGTTTTACATTTTTTTTAATATAATTATTTACTATACATATACATTTCCATGTAATTGACAAGTAGGACCAAATATTGAAGGATACAACGAGTTACCAATACAAGTCATAGGATCAGATATCTGAAGGATACAACGAGATACCAATACAAGTCATAGGGTCAAATATCTGAAGGATACAACGAGATACCAATACAAGTCATAAGGTCAAATATCTGAAGGATACAACGAGATACCAATACAAGTCATAGGGTCAAATATCTGAAGGATACAACGAGATACCAATATAAGACATATAGTGATCATGTCTCTAGTACTTGTACATCTATCTTTAAAAAACTGCTTAATCACATGCTTTTAAAAGTTGCATTTTTAAAGATGTATAATTGAACATTAGATCTTTTATATACATGTATGGAGACATATGTAAAGTGAACAATGGAGATCTTATTTAAATTACATATTGTAGAATCTAAAATTAAATGACTGTTTTGTATTTATAGATAAAATTGGATGGTTTTGTGGGCAGTTTACCTGAACCAATGGCAGATTATAAGCCTAAAAGATATATACCACCACCAGATGAAATTAAGAAGGGTAACCTTTGTTATTATACTGCATCTCTCTAGCATTATTGTACCATTGTTATCAATAAACTAAATTTAAGATAAAACCTTAGATTGAATTGATTGGGTTATTTTGTTTTTTTTTGTTGGGGGAGGGGGAGGGGGGGGGGGCTGCCTAAATTTTTCATTGTATAACAGTTATACTGGTACCTGATGTTCCGTGGAACTGAATTTGATTAACAGTGATACACTTTTTCTCATCCTAATTTCGTCATTAACAACCTACAACACAGCCTTAACTTATTTAATCTTTACCTTTTATTTTGTCAGGTTCTGTATTTGACGAGTCTGTGATAGGAATGAAGAGTTATGAGAAAACAAAAGTATACTCTGGAAAGAAAACTACGTTTGTCCCAGGTTTGTTGATAAATTATTGTAAAATTATTTAAATTTAATAAATAATTTATTTTTAATAGTAGGCAGGTTTATTTAACAGAGTGCCAGATAAGCTGTGTATTTGCATGATTATGCAATTACAATTGACTTAAACCAATTTAGTAGTATCTTATTTCATTTGCATTGCTAAATACAATCAAAGTGAAAGAACATGCAAGTTTTCAGCGATCAGCGCATAATTCACTCATTCCATTTAATATAAGTTCAAGTAGTTGTGCCATAAAAGCATATTATAGCATATCCCGTTCCGTTGCATAAATATGCTACTTTTATATGTCATGTCAAGAATGTTGATTGTGGATAATATCTGTTCCTTTTTGCTAAGGATGCGAGGACCTCAGAATACTTGCGCCATGTCCTACTTTTTACTGACAAGTAGTGTCAAAATTAATAATAATGACCAATTACAAACAAGATACATTTTTAACCAACAAGAAAGGGAACAAATACATGTATATCAGGGGTCTGGAAGTTTTCCCTGCCCATTTCGGTCATTTTCCCCCCTAAGAAATTACCATATTCCATGGTAGTGAATATTGGTCAGGGGTCGTTTCGTACCGAAACGTGTTTGCACGTCGGGTCGTTTCGCCACGATAGTGTGAGTAAGCGCAATTATATGTAGAGATACAATCTCCAGCCTGAAAAATCTTTATTGTAAGATGACATGTTGTCTATGGAACAAAATTATGGCAAACAACACTGTTTTGATGAATATCCCTGCGAGTTTTTCATTTACCGGAAATAGGAAATTGTCACCTAATTGCAACAAGTTCGGACCAGAATTGAATTTATGCGTTATTCTGCGATGGATTCTTTTAACAAGTTTTTATTATTAAATGAATAATCATTTTTGTTCTCATTATTTTCAAGGAATTTTTCTTCAAATTGGTTTTCTTTTGATTTATGTAACGTTTAGTTACATTGGCACTTGCGTAGTGTACAATTTTGACCGCACATGTTTTTCATTAGAGTTGCGTGTAGTGTAAAGTTGTCTTATTTTGTTAGAAATGTGAAATAGAAACAATCTATTATATTCAATCTCTGTATATTCAAAATGTTGTTGAATAGTATGTTTACGATATGGATGAAACAGATCTGTCACCACCTGTTTACCTATTACGTAATCACCGGTCGGTGGTCAATAAACACATGTCAGTGACAGGAAATAGCCTTTGGGTTGATTTTTTAATACAAATATTTCTACATAGAAGAAATTAAAGGGATTAAGTCCAACAAGTGATTATTGCATGTAAAATATTACTTTTTAGATGTCCGATTTGAGCAAATCGTAGTCGGTCATTTTAGTATAAATTTCGGTCATGTCCGGCAAATATGACCGTTTCCGGACCCTTGATGTATATATATATATATAGCTCAGCTTACATATTCCCAGTTAACTTAAGTTTATTAAGGGTTAGCTACAAAAAAATTTTCTCCATCGAGGGATAACAAAATTTCAGTTTTGCAAATTGTATAATCCCCGTAGCAGATTATATTAAATGTGCACGCTGGAAATTTTGTTATCCCTCCATGGAGAAAATATTTTTTGTAGTTAATACTTATAAATAAATTCAAACAATAGAATAAACTCAACAATTTTTTTTTTGTAACTGGACATTTTTGAAAAAAGAGATCAACACAAAAACTGTTAGTTCTCAGCGGAGTAATATATGACGTCAAATGGCGCGTGTCTCCATGACGATCAATTTGTTTTCCATCCTCTGATAGAAAATATTTTCCAGCCATTCAAAAGTAAGTATTTTCGCAAAATTTATTTATTGATGAATAACTCACAATTGGATGCCAGCAAATCTTTAAAAAAAAACACAATTATTCCATGTTTTTTATCTGGTTTTTACATTCATGAGCTGACTGTTTTTATACGGCAGGTCGTATTATGGAAACACCCATGGCCGGTGGGGGGCGCTCACAGCAGTGTCTAATCTCTAACTCAAACAGTTGTTATCAGAACTTTATGAAACTTGGAGAAAATGATTATGGGCATTAAATCTCTGCCAAGTTCAATAACCAGCCAAATCACTTCAGCCACTTCAAAGTAATTTATTTATACAAAAAATGGCAAAATTGTCTTGTCTGCTCTCTAACTTGGACTGTCTGATCTTCTTGAAACTTAGAGAAAATGTTTTTTAATGATTTAATGAATGATATTTAATTAATTTGACTGCATGCAGAATTTGACCTACAATGTATTAGTAATTACAAAATGAAAAAGTCCTTTTTTTGGAATTATGAAGTATACTTTATATATATATAAAACCTTTATGATACATCCAGTTTTGATTTATATATTTCCATTGTATTTTCAGAGGTATACAAGCTGCAGGATATATGTTTGCAGGTCCTCATGAATAATATCGACAGTAAGTTTAGGAACATTTATCACTTAAATACAACACATTTTTTTATAATATTGCAAAGAAAAGAGTTTTGTCCAAAAATTTTTCAACAATTTTTTTTTCCTTGAAGCTACTGGGCCAGATTGATCTAAATTTGTTGTCACTATTGTGCAAAGTTAATGGAAATAAAGAGAAGTAAATGCCTTTTTGGTACAAGCCATTTTACAATGAGTTGATTGCTGGATCACACTGCTTATCCCAGTTATTTTGTTGCCTTTTTTAAAAACAGCCTTCTCCTTTTTAATTGGAAAAATTTATCGATGTTTTTCTTGAAATTGGGAAAAAAGTAATGGTTTATTTACACTAGAAAAAAGAAAACTACTGTAAGCAGTGACAAAAATATGAAGATTTCTCATTAAAATGAGAATAAAATTGAATGGCGAGGCACCTTCCAACAGAAGCCATGAATAATATAGACATCAACTGCTCTTATGGTTTTCTGTTGGGATTTTTGCCTTAAATGGGGGAAAAATTTAGAGACAAAATTTTAGATTTAGCTCCAGGGGAGACAACTGTAATTTGGAGGCAAATTCAAGCAAACAAAATCATTGTATCCGGATCCAACATCCACATAGGGATTCAAATTCTGCGGAGCCAAACAATAGCAGTTACATAGGCTATTGGTTAGTTTCAAAATAATTGGATCCAATTTTTACAGATCAAATTCCTTGGTGATAATTAGATCCAATTATTTTGAAACTCACCAATCATCTATGTTGTGGAGGCTTTTTGGATCCGCAGAATTAGGATCCCTCCGCTGATGTTGGATACGAATACCTGGTGTGTGGATGAACAAAATTTGGTAATTAGATCTTTACCTGTGATACTTACATTGAGACATACAGAATTCAAGAGAGCGATTACAGGCCTCTGGCTGGGGACTTCTGGACATTAATACACAAGCATTGTTTTTTTTTCTGCAGTGTTAGACTATGTAGGAGGAGTACCATTCTATATATTGAAACCTGTTCTGGAAAAATGTTCAGCCAATGACTTGTACAGATTAGAGGATTACAATCCGGTAAGTATCATTTTAAAATAAAATTAGCAATAGATTGATGTTCCACATCTGGTAAGCATTAGTCTAGGACAGAAAAACTAACATACAATAAATCAATTAATTGGTTGCCAAGTAGTTAATGTAGTTAGCAACTATATTTGTGTCTGGGTGATTGAGACTAGACCAGATGACTGGAAATACACGTATCCCGTTATGAGTATCTGGGAATATGATTCAGTTATGATGATGTTAGGAGTGCTTGGCAATATGATCTGATCACACCAATCAAATGAATATAGTTTTTGTTGCTTACTCTATCATGATGATGTAAATGTCAATTTAAGAATATTTACATTAAAGTTGTGCTACATGTCATTAAACCCCGGCTTCAAAGAAGAGGGTCTATACTGTTTTATACTTCTCCGTTCGTTTGTCTTCGTTCGTTCATCTGTCCATAACAAAAATTTCTGCGTAAGTTTTCTAAGCAACTATAGTATGCAGAAACCTGATATTTTGCATATTGCTTTATCCTATAGTACCGTATGGTGTATAGCGATTTTATGCTTCTTGGTCATCAACTTCCATGACATACATGCAAAATTTTTGTGACAGCTGGGGTATCACTAGTGAGCATTAGCTCACAGTCGACACTTGTTTTGTTAAGTTATCCGACCCATAATTGAAGTTACAGTTAAAATTTTTTTCGAGACAAGAAATAAGTGTAAAGTGTATTAAACCATTTGATTGCTAATTAATGATGCACAATACATGTATACTGTTTGAGTCAATTTTAACAAAAAATGTAGTTTTGAGAAAAAATGTTAATAGTTACTCGTACAGTAGTCCCCCTCTTGAAAGACCACCCTATTTGCAACTGAAAAGTGGTCTTACAAAAGGGGTGGTCTCTCAAATGGAATTAGCTATGATTAGATTGTAATTATGTGTACATGAATATTATTATTATAATCAGCAACTTGTTTTTATCTTGTTGTGTCCAGGATGATATCTCTGTAACTAATTTTTACCACATTTCACAAAATATATGTTTGATATTATGTGTATTATGTGTATTAACATTTGTTTTCTTTGTAGGTACACGTGTTATCATACTTAATATTTATCTGTCCGCTGATTATCAATACAGTTTTATTTATATTGGTCTTAATAAAACTGTTTTTCTTTCCCAATATCGTATATACAATGTGTAGTTATAACCCACTTTGTGTCATATCACAGTGAAACCTCGTTCTATGATTCAGAATATTCTTGAGACATGTGCTTTAGAAATGTTTAATTTGCGTACAAATCTCGAAATTCACTGCACAAAGCTAACTAAATTATTAATTGCAAATTTTATCTGCCTGATTGAATTTTTAAATCTCAGCAAACACATTTTCAAAATGATAAACGTGTAATAAATGTAAACAGTTCGGACTATTAATCTAAAAATAGCTCGGTATGTAAATTATCTCAAGCCTATTTTTAATCTATATTTGGCCGATTAACACTTTCTTTCACTTGATCAAATTAAATGATAAAAAATAATTTATGGAAGAATCAAACACATTTCTTTACTGAAAAGACATAATATATTAGTAATGACAGTTCGTGTAACATTATTGGGTCATGAGGCCAAGATTATAATCAAAATGGCATCGTCCAAATTTTGTTTACTATCGTATGCAAATGATGTACACGTCACGTGAAGATATTGGGGCATAAACATTTTTTAATTCAATACTCGATATAAAAACCACAAATAAACAACCAACACACATTCTTGTATAATTTTATTAATACCAATAATAAACAATATGTATTTTATTCAAAATCTTTCATCTGGTAAAAATCAATGATGAACTTCCGGTCGATTTCCCGAACTTGAAGTTGAACTTCCGGTGTCAATTCTAGTAAACATAAATGTATACAAATTGATAATGTGGTCGTTCACGAGAGGGGAAAACACTGGTTTTTATAGCTATAGGGCGGTCGCTGGTCGCGTTAAAGGGGTGGTCTTCTAAAAGAGGTAAATTTGTACAGAAATGAGTTAATGCAAGAGGAAAGTGGTCGGGACAAAGGGGTGGTCGTTCAAACAAGGGGTCGCTCGAGAGGGGGACTACTGAATAGTATTTCTGATGTTTGCTGAACATTACCGCAGTCTGCTCTATTCAAATTATCATCCGGGACACCAGCTTTGATCACATGGTCAATTATTGTCCGTATACCTTAAATGGTTTCTCATGTTTGATAGCAATTTTAAATGCTACTTACGATGGTGTCGCATTACAGAGCTGTGTCTTGTTGGACTTGCAGATTCAGATTATTTTAAAATATTTGCACATATTCCAACATTGGTTAGATATTTTTACAAAATTAACCCATGTTACAATTCCCATATAAACATTGACATGTAAGTATTTATACAAGGCTCACCATATGTTAAACTTAAATTAAGCTTAGTCACGTGCAGTGAACATTCCTTTGTACCTATCTGTCATGAGCATGCAAATATCAAATAATCATGTGGTCTGTCAACACTGAGATTACTGGTTCCAGTCTCACTGCGGGCAAGGTGTACTAAATCCAATCTTAATTGACAAGATTGCCAGTTTCTCTACCGAAGGTCTGGGGTTTTCTCTGGCTTCCTCCCCCCGCCTATAAAAATGGACATCATGAGATAGCTGAAAAACTGCTGAAAGTGGCATTTAACATAAAAAAAACAAGCAAAATCAAATATTCAAATATTCATTATTTTGTTGATTCATTGCAGCATTTCCTTGAAGATTCAGATTATTTATGGAAGAATCATTGTAACAAAGATTTTAAAACTTCTGAGCGTGAAGAGATGGAATCGTGGAGAGAATTGTATTGGGTGGGTATCTGCAATGTTTGTTGGTCTATCTGCCTAGGTGGACTATATGTGTATATGGACTGTATGTTTGTGACAACTATATGTCTATGTAGACTATACATATAGATCTTTTTAGACTATAGGTCTATGTGGACTATATATTTATGCAGGCTATAGGTCTATCTGGACTATATGTCTGTGTGGACTATATATTTATGCAGGCTATAGGTCTATCTGGACTATATGTCTGTGTGGACTGTCCTTTTAAACAATAGGTCTATGTATACTATTTTTATGTAGAACTATCTAAACTGTATGTGCTATAATGAGAAGTGTAGCCAGTGACAGTAAAACAAGTTGCAGCATACATATAGGTAAAAAATGCAGTGTTTTGTATTAGTTGACGGTAGTTCTATTGAACAAATTTTTGCAAATAAATTCAGTGGAACCTGGAACTGGAATACTCCCATATTTTTGTTTTAGCTTTGCTTTACTGATTAAAGTTGAATGAAAACAACCCTTCAAATTCCCAACACAGAATGCAGTAGGAAAAACAAAATGGTCTTTTTGAAAGCATGCTTCATGTCCCAAAATCTGACACTGCACTTACCAAAAAATAAAAAATAAAATAGTACTTTATTACACGTACTTAAACAAACAACGATAACTGTATATTATATCAGTGTATTAGCATTAAGAATCAGCGATACATCGTAAGTTCTGACGTCACAATGGATTTCCCTTTGATCTTCCGACACTTACTATGGATTTTACACTTACGACTTTTTGTGAAAGAGACTGCAGTTCTTAAAAGTGATTTATCACATTAAGGTCTTTTATATTTAAACAACTGGTACGATGGCACATTCGAACTACAGAGCTATACAATGCTTCCACAGGATAGAGAATGCCCTCACATTTTGAGATTGTAAGTTGTCAGGTTTTAAAATAGAAAGCCTAAACGCAGACTATAGTGGATGGTATGTCTGCAGAGTGCCACACTGCCTGCACAATAAAGACCCATTTTTTGTCATTTGTTAAAAGAGTAGATACAGTGTAGCCACCACTAAAGACTAAATTTATTCATCCCTACCCAATACTCCGTACTTTTTTTTGTGGTGGTCAAAATTTCAGTCATTTTGGTCCGTCTTGCTAAATAGATTTATTATATGTAAACATGTCTTCTAGGCCTCGTTGGCTAAGTGGTTAAGGTAATTAATCTACTATTGATCATGTGCCTATTATCACTGAGGTTGCGGGTTTGAGTCTTACTGCTGGTGTACTTGACTTCAATCTTAATTGACAAGGATTGCCAGTTTTCCTACCGAAGGTCGGTGGGTTTCTCAGGGTTCTCCAGGTTCCTCCCCAATAAAAACTTGATGCCATGATATAGCTGAAAAATTGCTGAAAGTGGCTTTAAACACAAGTCCAACAAACAAACTACCAATAAATGGCCTCATCCTGAATATAGCTGAAATATTGCTTTCTCATAATAATTAAGCAACCATTCAATCAAGAAAAAATTATTACAATCATTAAGCACTTTCAGGTAAGATACAATAATGTAGCACCTCTTTTTTTTAATGGACCGAGCTACAAAGAGGTCCCATTACTTGTAATGGAGCAAGCCAGGAGTGATTCGCACCTGGGGGTTGTATGCATATAATCAGCTATTAAACTGTTTCCCTAAATTGCTACATACGTTTTAATGTACATCACACTGTTTCCCTGAACGTCACACTATTATGATCTTTCTGCACCAAATTAAAATGTTCAACATCTGTTTGAATCCAACAAAAAAACTGTTTGTTTCAAGAACTGTAGGGTTCTACCAAAAGTAGTACCCTACACCTTGTAAAAAAGCATAACTTTTATCAAATTTAAATTAAACATTCTTTGATAATGAAGAAACATTACGTAACGTCCGCCACATCCTCACAAGTCAGGGTTTCTGTGTCAACATGTGTCCACGTAACTCTGACAAACTTAGCTAGGAAATTCCCGTGCTAGAAGATTTTCGTACGACGTCAATCCTTCAAAATATCAACCAATGAAATTGCTTGAACGAAGCAAGTGTTTGGCAGTAGTCATTCTTACTCATTCAGAGTGTGGAGAAAACTTAACGCAACTAATAAATAAAGCGATAATAACAAACTATTAACACTACTGTACAAAATACACTGATTTTCACGTGGTCTATGCAACACATCCGTTTGATTAATTTACAATCGACATAGGGATATCCCCTAACCAAGTCATGAATGAAAGTGAGCTTTTGATTGGCTACATTAAGGTATGATGTAGCCAATCAAAATAGTGACGTCTAGCTAAGTTTGTCAGGGTTTCGTGGACACATGTGGATGCAGAAACACTGACTTGTGAGGATGTGTCCTCCATTGCATTATCAAAGTACCTAAAAATACATCATTTCAAACTGAAACCGGGAATAAATTCACTATACACATTCATATTCATAGATATGGAGGTTTAGCACCTTCAGCACCCCCGTACACCCTCCGGCTTTGTGTCAGGGCATACTTGGGGCACCTCATGATCAGTTGTTAAAATCTCCATATCTACGGATGTGAACGTATATAACTTATATAACTTATAGTATTCCATTTTGATTAATTTTTTTTTAAACTATAATAGACAATCAAAAAACTGAAGTATATTAAAATATGTTAATATATGTAATGTCCATCTCACATTGAGTGCAAAGCATGACTTCATAGTCCTAAATGTGTTTACAACAGTTTGTATGCTGGACATATAATACCCACTTAGGCTTGTGGCTTTTATGTAGTTACATTTAAAGTATATTTATTAGACAAAACATGCATCTGGCGTAGTAAATTCTTTTTACCTTGGTGTCTTTGATGACACTTTATTCAAAATATGTTCAGAATTTTTACAAGAAGACAAAACATCTGTGATATCAATTAAATAATCAAACATTATGTTGTTTTGTTTATGATGTTTTATGTTTCATCATTTACATGTTGTACCTATTTTATACTTAATTCCTGTTTTATTTTTTCATGGACAACAGAGAAAGTTTGATGAAAGGGAACAGAAATTAAAAGCTATAAGACAAACCATATCAACTGCTCAAATCAAGAAAGATCCGTGTAAGTTTAACATAGACACTACTTGGTACTCTGGGTTACTTCTCTAATAAAATCTTTACAATCCTGAAAATTGCTGAGAGTGGAATAAAACATCAAACATAAGATTATTACCTCCCATGGTGAGGTCTTTTCATGTTTTGCTCAAAACTATAAAGGGTGAACATAGCTTCATCTGATGTTGGTCTGATCTTACACATGAATGGCAATTCTCTTTTGGTACCCAGTACTAGTAGTTCTATCCAGGCACCAGGGTTGACAGTTCTTTCTTGGTTGGGAGTTTGCTTCTGGTACTCAGGATTGGCAGTTCTTATCTGGTACCCAGGGTTGGCAGTTCTTAACTGGTACCCAGGGTTGGCAGTTCTTATCTGGTACCCAGGGTTGGATGTTCTTATCTGGTACCCAGGATTGGCAGTTCTTATCTGGTACCCAGGGTTGGATGTTCTTATCTGGTACCCAGGATTGGCAGTTCTTATCTGGTACCCAGGGTTGGCAGTTCTTATCTGGTACCCAGGGTTGGATGTTCTTATCTGGTACCCAGGATTGGCAGTTCTTATCTGGTACCCAGGGTTGGCAGTTCTTATCTGGTACCCAGGATTGGCAGTTCTTATCTGGTACCCAGGGTTGGCAGTTCTTATCTGGTACCCATGGTTGGGAGTTCTTATCTGGTACTCAAGATTGGCAGTTCTTATCTGGTACCTAGGATTGGTAGTTCTTATCTGGTACCCAGGGTTGGCAGTTCTTATCTGGTACTCAGGATTGGCAGTTCTTATCTGGTACCCAGGATTGGCAGTTCTTATCTTGTACCCAGGGTTGGCAGTTCTTATCTGGTACCCAGGGTTGGATGTTCTTATCTGGTACCCAGGATTGGCAGTTCTTATCTGGTAGCCAGGATTGGCAGTTCTTATCTGGTACCCAAGATTGGCAGTTCTTATCTGGTATCCAGGATTGGCAGTTCTTATCTGGTATCCAGGATTGGCAGTTCTTATCTGGTACCCAAGATTGGCAGTTCTTATCTGGTATCCAGGATTGGCAGTTCTTATCTGGTACCCAGGATTGGCAGTTCTTATCTGGTACCCAGGGTTGGCAGTTCTTTTCTAGTACCCATGGTTGGGAGTTCTTTCGATTATCATGGGTTGGCATTACTCTTCTTGTACAATAGTTGGCAGTTTCCTTCTGGTATCCAGGTTTAGCAGTCCTTTCCAGGTACGCAGTATTGGCAGTGCTATCCAAGCACCAACGGTTAGCAGTTATTTCTTGATATCCATGGTTGGCACACATTGTTGTAGTTACTTGCTGATACCTAGTGGTAATAGTTCTTTACTGGAATGCAGGGTTGGCAGATGAGCTCCCTCCTTGTACCAGTATTGGCAGTTTTTTCCTGGTACCAAGGGTTGACAGTTCCCTTCTGGTTGTCATTACTGTTTTTGTACCCATGCCTAGGGTTGACCATTCCATATAAAATTTTTCTGCCAACAAAACTGGTCAACACAAAAGTTTAGAACAAACTGTGAGTCAGAAAGAAAGACAGCAAAACACATATAGATGTTTAAATGTGTATTAGGTATATACATGTATAAATATTGTTTGTGTGTTGTTTTATAAGTCTAAAAAAAGCTGTTATCACCATCAAAACCCTTTCTTTCCAATCCAAATTGGTTATGGTAAATATAAGCAGTGTTCTCCCCAGGCCCTTTAAGCACAGCGGTACCGGGGTGCTTTATTTTTTTGCCGTGGTGCTATCTGATCTACCGCGGTGGTTTAATTTCATGCCGCGGTGCTATCCAAAACAATGACACTTGTCAATATTTCATGTTGTATTGTTTATTCGACGGATTAAAGCTGTGGACAATACCTCCCGTTAATTAATACCTCGGGTAAGGTTTACCTGGACAGGTGTAAACATTGGCGCTCGATAGACCAAATTGTCAGTTACCGTTAGAAATAACCACTTATTTCTTATCTCTTCACTTTTAATACAAAGATTTAAATAAAATTAGACAAATTAAGTTTAATTTTGAATGATTTCATTCATTTCATGTGGATACTGTAATTGGAGTGAACACTTAATTTCCTTAAGTTCCCCCCAAAAAAATTTGCATATGGTGGTCACAGCAATTGGTGACTTTCAGTAGAAATTGTGCACATACCATCTTGTAATCCCATTTTAAATTTTAATTCTGTTATTTGAGCAGAAATTAGCAGAATTATTAAACTATCTGTAATTAAATTGTGGTTGATATGCATAAATCTGCATTAAAATGTACGCTGATAAATTTTGACTAAAAACACCAAGCACATGTACCAGTCCAGAGTTGCTTCCCCTGCTTTAGTGCTTATTATGCAGTATACATGTATTTTGTGTTCATGGTGTAGTATTTCGACCTAAAACTGCTATCCAAACATTTTTAATACATTTTCTAACAAAATAAAAGAATTAATATATAAATCTCTACACCCTTAAATGTAAATTTTGCAGAAAATAATGTAAATTATTACTCTATTAAATGAGAAACCAAATTTATTCACACCCAGTTTTTTGTGAAGTTGGACTGTGTATAGAAGTGAATTATAATTGAAATTATATGTATTGCTTGTTGAATTATACACTAAACTATGACCAAGTGTTGAATAACACACTTAACTAAATAAAAATATGTAACTATTTCAAAATAATGAGTTATACAAAAAAGGAAATAAGACAGGTGTCAAGATAATGCAAAATGTTTCCACATTGCTGGTGTAGCTTTAGTGTTTGCCAATGTTAATAGTAGCTATGTATTTATATCTGTTATATATTCCAATAATTTAACACTAACATATCAATATTAATAGTATCTCATTTATTACATGTATTAAATTAAACAAAGTTACCCCTTGTTAGAGATAATACACACACAAAAATGCATGTGATGCACGAAATGTACGATGTGACGTGCAAAATTGGACCCTTTTTAAAACACGACACCACAGTGCTTTCCAAAATTCCTGGGGAGAACCCTGATATAAGTATATTGTTCTGGTCATGCCTTTTGTAAAATCAATTTATAGAATCCATTTTGTTATTGTTTGAATGGTGTTTTAATTTACGTTTAGCTGTATCATGCTGTCTAGTTTTTATTGGAGGAGAAAGCCAGAGTATCTGGTAAGGACTCCTACATGTACATTCGGGGGAAGCCAGTATGTATGGAATAAATGTGTATTGTACGGGAGGTTTGGCATGCCATAAAACCTGGTTTAACCCACCATTTGTTTGAAATGCCTGTACCAAGTCAGGACCATTGCTGTAGTTGCTGTATTTTTGGTTGTTGGCTCTGGAGTTGCCGGTTTCTCGGACTTTGATTTGTGGATTGTCTGTTTTGACAGTGTCATCTGTGTTTGGTATTTTGTTAATACCTTCATTTGTACACAAATAAGTCCTTTATTGTGAGAGTGTTCGAAAATATGTGATTGTTGTGCTTTTAACTTTATATCAGGTTAATATTATACTTGTACTAATATTGACTGACAGTGAGGACAATAATTTGCCATTTCCTTCAGGCAAGTCAATAAATAGTTTCATACACTGAAGGGAAATCAGAAGTAGAGATTATAATGGCTTTAATTTACATAAGTTAAAAAGTCCTAAAAAAAAGGTGTCTTAACATAGGTGATTGGCCAAATATTTGTTAGAGTCACCTGTTGACAATATGTACCATCTCATACAATATAAACTTAACCATGTGATGAAGCTAAACAGTTCCTAAAAGTGGCATTATACTTCATACAATGGAACAATCTAAGAGTAGATAACTCTAGGTTAAAGTTTCTGAAAATGGCTTACAACCTCAAGCAATCAATCTTAGTAGATAACTCTAGGTTAAAAGTCTCAAAAGGTGGCATAAAACCTCAAACAGTCTAAGAGTAGATAACTTTAGGTTAAAAGTCTCAAAAGGTGGCATAAAACCTCAAACAGTCTAAGAGTAAATAACTCTAGTAAGTGTTGACATATTCTTTAGAGGGTTTTTTGCGTGACAATGAAAATTGCTTACTGCGTATGGTTCAGCTTATGCTCCTTTTGTAGATCAAGAAGGGTACTTTTTGAAATCATCAATTATTTCCTATATAGATATTCAGTGTTTTGAAATTTGGCAGTTTGAAAATTTTTATCGGGCCATTTTCCATACTAAAATTTGACCTTAATTAGAACGGAAGTGTACTTTAGGAACAATCGATTGTTGTCTATTCGATATCTTTCGGGTGATGTCGTCTGCAGTTAAGGCGGGAAAAGTCTCGCTGTTTGTCCGAATACCATTGAACGTCACGAAAGCAGACGAACATTTGTAAACAACGTAAGGTCCCTTTAGAAACAAAAATGGCTGACTTATGTAAAATTCCTGTAGCAAAAGTCAAGAACGATTTGTAACAATTAAACAACAGAGGCATAAAACATGGACAAATTAGCATATCTAAATTTTTTCTACTGGATTTTTGTAATAAAAAGGTAAAATATAAAATAATTAAAAAATGCAAGCAAACAAATTTTTCCAAGGGGGTGCGGCATTTAGTATAGGTTAAAAATCTCAAAAGGTGGCATAAAACCTCAAACAATCTAAGAGTAGATAACTCTAGGTTAAAAGTCTCAAAAGGTGGCATTAAACCTCAAACAGTCTAAGAGTAGATAACTCTAGGTTAAAAGTCTCAAAAGGTGGCATAAAACCTCAAACAATCTAAGAGTAGATAACTCTAGGTTAAAAGATTCTGATGGTGGTATAAAACCTAAAAAAAATGAACCTAAAAAGTGTACTGTTTATTTATGTTAAACAGTGAGACAAACAAAGCTTGCTTATGTAGACGTAACTGCAAAACCTCCGAGGGAAGTCAGAAGACAGCAACTCAAGCATGGAACTAATGTCAACATTACAGGGGAACGTTTCAAACGATTTATGCCAAACATGGATGCAGTTCCAATAGGGAAATGTAAGTCTGTAGCACATTAATGAACTTTATTTTAAAGACACATTACTTATTTTCTGAAAAATCATTTCACTCCACATTAATTGCATTAGATTTTTATTCACTTTGAGATTATTCTATCATTTATAATGTCAGTTTGTTTTTGTTTGTTTGTTTGAATGATGTTTAATGCCACTTTGAGCAATTTTTCAGCTATTTCATGGCATCCAGTTTTTATTGTGTCAAGGAGGCTGGAGTACCCAGAGAAAACCCCTACCTTTGGTAGGAAAACAGGCAATCCTTGTCAATTAAGATAGGAATCAAGAGCACCCTGTCTGCAGTGAGACCTAGGTGTTGACAGACCACATGATCATAGTAGGCAAACTACCTTAACCACTCGGCCACCGAGCCCTCAATTTGTTTAAAAAATTAATCACTTAATGCAGTGCAGCAAGAATAACATTATGTGTATACAATTATTCTTCTTTAATATTTTTCAGCCATGAAGACAAACAATAAGGCACCAATGATGACCAAAACTCTCAATATGATCAAGAAAATGAGAAGATGAATATTTCTTGAAAAGACATGTTTGTATGTGCAATTTCCTATCATATCTGTGATTGTCTATTTAGTCATGTGAATCTGTTCATTAAAACAGCTTGTAAGCAGTATATAACAAACCTTGATCATTGATTGGTTGATTTTTAGCGTAAGACAACCAATCATTGTTCTGTGTGAGGTACCACTTTTATAAGCAATAACAGTTTACAACAGATGATGCTCGTTTTCATTCTGATGTAAACCCAATATAGAGTTTATTTTTTTTATGCGAGTTTTTTCCCATTCCAGTAATATTTATCTTCCAATGGAATGTTCTGTGTTTGGTTGGGTTATTTAGGATAAAAGCTCTGGAACTGATACAACGTTTAAAAACATGGAAACAACTTGAAAGTTTTATTTTTGTAATTTAATTTTAAATTATTATATTTAGAAAATATCTATAGTAACTATACAAAAACACTTGCCTTCATGGGAGATAACTTATGAAAAAATAAATAGCCAAGTGGGAAGATCTCTTGTTCAAAGTTCGGATAAGTGTCACTTTCCGATCGTAGGCAAAAATAACTGAGGTGATCTGATTGAGAAGTACCCTAGTTTTTACAAACAGGTGGAATATCTAAGAGAAAATTACAATAATATCTTACAGCTGAATAATTATAAGAAATTGCAGAATAGTTTTTACTACAAGAATGGGTTCCAATGAAAGGTTCTGAAAATCTGGACTGTTTTAATTTGTTTGTTTTAATATTTGTATTGAAATGTGATTTCTGTTATTATTTATTTGTTAATCTTTTATTTAGTGCAATTAAATTGGTTGCTATGTTACATTTGAATTGTGATATTTGATTCCAATTCTTTTACATTCTGATTGTACATATGAAATGCCTGCAAGTGCTGTACTGTTGTTGAAATGTAATTTATAAATTTGGAAATAATTTAATGAAATGGTGTGATTGTTGAAAATATTATACATGTATGTGAATATAAAGTTGGCTTTTTCAGGATTTAACATTTAAGAAAACTAGTCATTGAGGACCCTTTTTACAATAAATGAAATTTTGTCTTATTCTCACGATCTATTTATAGCAAATTTTTTCATTCTAACAATGGTAGAAAAGATTTGACAAGATCTATTTATAGCAATAATAACCGTTGCTTACACATGTGAAGTTTGCTTGCTGGAATGATTTTTAACTCTTTTTTTTTTTATCTTCCATGAAATATTGTAGTTTTAATGTAAAAATTGTTGACTTCCCTGAAAACAAAATTAATTTTGAACTATTTATGTGACTTTCTTACGTTAATTTCATTTGCTTGAACAAATGCTTATTTCTGCTGTGTATTTTATCCAAGTTATTTTTTTAATAGAAATAAGCATTTTTTACTTCTCATTCACATTGCGTAGCAGTCTCTGTAAGAATCATGCAGAAGGTGATATACCCATGTTCTCAAAATTTCATGAAATTCATGTCATCAACTCATATTGATGATATAAGCTCACCGACAAAAAAAAATTGACCTCCGCCTTTGTTGCTAGGCATTACCAGATCAAACCATTTTCCTTAGCAACAAGCCTGAAATTTCTGAGGAAATCCCTTCATTTTGGCTTTCTTTGGAAGGGCATAAAATAACAAGAAAAGCAATTATTGAAATTCTGTTTCTTTTTATGAATAAATATGAGCAGTTTACAATAATTTTCATCACATACAACATGAAATTAAAAAAACTGGCAATCTGCCAATTTCTCAGATTTATGGTATTTTTAACTTTTGTGAAAACCTCTGTTTTTACACATTTTTGACTATTTATATCTAAAAAATCTGGAAAGTTGGACATTAATGGTGAATATGTTTGTTATTAATGGCTATTGGTCTTCAATTAACAAAATTCAAAAAGTTATTGAATTGAGTTGTCTACCTTGCCATTCGCCTAAAGCAAATTTTGTGATTGAAATAAATTGAGTTATTGTCCGTTCTAATCATAACTTATTCATTATTTGGTTAAAGATGTCCCTACCTAAGAAAGGAAATTATAATATATAAATGTGGGTTGGTAGGACACATTTTGAATGTGTCAATTTATCTGGAACAATTTATTTTCGTGGGTAAGGTTGCTAAAGGGTAAGTTGCAAAAATTTTGCATGTGACATTGTATATGGAAATATTTACTTTTCCTGGTTAATGTGTCGAAGAAAAAGTGCTTTCCTGGAGTGAGGGGAAGTGGGACACAGTATTTTATAGAACTTCCCTAAGAAAATATTACTTCCTTAAGATATTTTAATTTATCTGAAGTTAATTAGTGTTATTTAATATTCAACATTGTCTCATGTAGGATAATCATTTTTATTTTTTAATTACAGGTCCCTTTGATCTGTATATACATGTAATCAATGTTGACAATAAACATGCATCATTTCATGTGGTTTTTTTCTTATTTATGTGTATATATACTTAGAATGTAATTTAAAGCCATGTTTACATAAACATGTTAATTTTTGAAGAATAATAATTAAATGTGGGATTGGAAATATTCTTTACTTCTTTATGAGGCAGGCACTGCTTACTCGTCAGGAGCACCTGAGTGAAACCATGGTTTTTATTGGGTTCGGGTTACTCTCTTTCTGTGTTTTATGTTTTTATACCCCCGCTCGACAGAGTCGGGGGTATATAGTGGTCCTCATGCCCGTCCGTCCGTCTTTCCGTCCGTCCACATTTGGTTTCCGGATGATAATTCAAAAAGTTTACATCCGATTTGAATGAAACTTTGGGATATTGTTAAATATCAGGTTGGTAAGAAGCCTATCGATTTTGGGGGAAATCCGTCAAATTTCAAGGTCACAGTCCACGAAAAACGTTAGGAATTTTAACAAAAACTTGGTTTCCGGATGATAATTCAAAAAGTTTACATCAGATTTGTATGAAACCTTGGGATTTTGTTATATATCATGTTGGTAAAAAGCCTTTTAATTTGGTGAGAAGTCGGTTAAATTTCAAGGTCCACGAAAAACGTTAGAAATTTGTACAAAAAAGTTGTTTCCAGACAATAACTCAAAAAGTTTGCATCTGATTTGAATGAAACTTTTGGATATTATTATATATTATGTTGGTAAGAAGCCTATCGCTTTTGGGGGAAATCTGTCAAATTTCAAGGTCACAGTCCACGAAAAACGTTAGAAATTTTTACAAAAGCGGGGGTATCAGTGATCGCTAGATCAACTTTGTCTAGTTGGTTTTTGTGTTGTGTTTGTCTATTTCTGGATTTGTAACTGTCCCTTGGCTTTTGGCTAATGTTGTTCGGTCTGTTTTCTTTGCTATTTTCATATTAGATGTCAAATGCTTTTAGATTTTCTTGGTTACCACTTGTTAACCAATTTTGACAAAGGGTTGCTTACAGAAACATTTATCTGTAAACTAACATGTATGTTAAAACAAATGTCAATGTAGAAACAGTCATAGCAGGGTTACCAGATGCCATAAAGTTTCTATATTTTTGGCTAATGCTTCTAATTAGTACTAAAAAATTATCATGGTCTTCCAATAAAGTGATTACCTATCAGAATTCCAAGAGGAACACTATTGAAGGATTAGTAATAAAATCAGCTAAAAATGCAGGTATAAGCAACCATTTTTAACTGCTTTCTTGATTATAACATATGTAGGTGATCATATTGTTGTCTTATACCAAATGTTTGTTTTTGTTTGTTTGAATGGTGTTTTAACGCCACTTTCAGCAATTTTTCAGCTATTTCATGGCGTCCAGTTTTTATTGGGGGAGGAAGCCGGAGTACCCGGAGAGAACCCCCGACCTGCGGTAGGAAAACTGGCAATCCTTGTCAATTAAGATTGGAGTCGAGTACACCCTGCCTGCAGTGAGAATCGAACCCGCAATCTCAGTGTTGACAGACCACGTGATCAATAGTAGACGAACTACCTTGACCACTCGGCCACCGAGGCCCCTCTTATACCAAATGGACAGTTCTTACTGGGAATGTAACGTTGCGAGATCTTGGAGACTAAATATAAAACCGTCTAATTGGGTTGCTGATGAAACGTCCTATTATGTTTCTCATCACCAGTTTTGACCATCTTCGCACATACACAGTAGTTACAGTACTATAACTCTGTTCTGTCCTCGAAACATTTGATTCAAACTTTGCTTACACCCATTCGTTATAATTGTCATACTAATGTCTCATGGCTGATATTTAAGTATATCCCTATGCAGAAATCTAGAGTTAGGAAAGTAAGTACATTCTGAAGAATTTCAAACAGTTTAATATGTTGCTTGTATATTGCATTAATATATCTTTTGAATTGAAAGTTTTCATAATTTTTGCTGGTATTGAAATAAATGTGAAATTTTCATATTCTAGACAACAAACCATCAAAACAGTAAACTAATCAAAATAAACATTGAGCTAAATTCATTTACAATACCAGTATACACAAATGTGCATAAAAATATCAATCAATAATATAACAATTGTAGCCTTTAAATACGGTCGATATGAAAATATGGACATGAGATAACATATCGACCTCCAACTTCGTTGTCGGTCGATATGTTCTCATGTCGATATTGTTTCATATCGACCGTATTTAAAGGCTATAATTGTATAAAACATGTATGTATGTTTTGTATTCTACGTTTTAGAGAACCTGTATTAGTTATATACTTGTAAGATATCCTAGGAAGACTATAAGATTTCATGACTATTTAACTCTTTATCATGCAATTACCATGTAATATAAACTACCCGAGGTACAATCTTCCAGAATACATTGTCTTTGTTCATTTTTTATAAATCTTTCAAAAAACAAAACATGAAGCATTATGGAAGTATATTACCGTTAAAATGTGTTCTGGCAGAACTTCCCATTTTTTCTCGTTCACCAGCCTTGTACACATTCAAATATTACCTCAATGCACTAGTATTGATCAGTATTGAATATTGGTTGGTTTTCATCGTGTCGAGTCAGCTATATCGCTGGGGTGGAAGCCGGAGTAACCAGAGGCATCCTCCGACCTTCGTAGGAAAACTGGCAATCTGTGTCAATTAAGATTGGAGTCGAGCACACCCTACCCGCCGTGAGACGCGAACCGGCAACCTGAGGGTTGACAGGATCATGATCAATAATAGATGACTATAAAATAGGCCCCTAGTTAGTTGTTAATCCTATCACAATGTTAAGGATAGTCCAGCAGTGATTTACACAGCCAACCAGATATTGTTCAAACAGTTTTATGGGTCTTGTTGATGGTAGATAAAATCAGATATAAAACAGATATCAATATCATGAAATATAACGAGGTTATTTATATACAATCATATACAGCATTCCTACATTTTGTATTTCATTCCTGTTGGATTCTACTTGTTTTTCCCTATGTGTTAGAAACAAGGGCGTGGATCCAGTGGCGTGAGTACCCCCTTTTTTAAATATACCTAACCGTAATGATCTTTGCATCAATTATGTTTTTGCTGCTCTGCCTGACTTACCTTTAGAAAACGACTCACTTTAATTGCTGAAAAACCTAGATTCATTCACACCACTCCCCCCTTCTGCCCTGGACTCAATGGGAACCATGAGCGGTCCCTAGACCCCCTCGCCGTTTTTATGTCTCTTCTGTCTAAATTTCTGAATCTAACACTTGGAAATATACAAAAACATATATAAGTCTAACTTTTTATCTTATAGTAGCTTACTTTATTGTCTGACTGTATTTGTCAACTTATACACACATCCTGAATCTGAAATATTGCTTGCTGGACGTTAAACACCAATCAATCAATCAATCAACGTACACATTCTATAATGTCAACATTTAATATTGCAGGTCCACGTATATGACTTGGTAAACAGTTAGCTGAAGAAGAGTTGGTACTGTTTTTTACTTCCTTGGTACAAAGATTTGACCTGGTCAGAGCTGATCAGGACGAAGACCTGTGCACAGACGGAATACACACAGGTGTAACACAATAACCACGCCCATTCAGAATGCGTTTTATGCCAAGAATATAGGAACATTAAAATTGCAGCATAAGCATAATGTAAACTAGTTGTAATAATATTTTGTACATTTTATAACCATTTTTAGTATATAGAAAACAACATATACTTTTTTAATTTCACACATAAGAGAATTTCAAAACTTCTTTCCACTTGAAAAATAATAAAATGCAAAAGTATATGTACTATAATATAGTGTTATGATCACCGTAAAAGGAAACTTCACAGAAATGCATTTAATTAACATGAATTATTTTCTTTCCTTATTTGAAAATGTTTCAGTAATACTACACTCATATCCTGTTACAACTTTCAAAACTAGAGGACTTTATATGCTGTACTGACCAGGATTTATTGTCTAAATTGTAGTGATTAATGCAAATATATATATACAAACGTCTAAGTATTGTGACAACCATATAATATATCTATCCAGCGGATTTCTGAATCATCAGAAATACAGGGTTAATATCAATAATTTATATTTACGTCTACAAATTAAGCCCAACACTGTTAGAATTAGATTTTTAACACTGTCAAATTTTTGCTTCGACTATATATATATATATATATATATATATATATATATATATATATATATATATATATATATATATATATATATATATATATATATAGTAAAACAAGATAAAGTCCACAAGACGGCATTAATATGAATAAAGATTAAAATCACATGAAAAAATCTGTATATTGTACAAAATACAGATTTTTTCATGGTATTTTATTCTGTAGTCATATATATATATATATATATATTCACTTCAATTATCACAACATTAATCACTACAATTATATATACGTCTACAAATTAAACCCAACACTGTTAGAATTAGATTTTACACTGTCAAATTTTTGCTTTCCCTCAGCGGGATTCGAACTCACACCGTTGTGACACTGTGGCACCAAATCGCCTGCACTATGTCCAGCGGTCTAGACCCCTCGGCCAAATCCGCTGTATAAAAATATAGCTTCATTAACCGGGGTGAATCGTAGACATAGACATAGTACATGTGTACTAGCGTGTGACGATGGAATTTTCGTAACCAATACGTATTAATCTGACAGTAATCTAATTCAGCAATTTTGTATATATTATATAGGATGACAAAGTTACTTGTCATACAGTCACAGTAAGTTAATTATATACAAACGTCTAAGTATTGTGACAACCATATAATATATCTATCCAGCGGATTTCTGAATCATCAGAAATACAGGGTTAATATCAAATATTTATATATACGTCTATATATATATATATATATATATATATATATATATATATACAAGTCTAGAAGATTATGCAACGATACACATGACGGTGTTTCTTGTCAAAAATTTAGACAAAGACTGACCAACGAATGGCCTTAGTCATTGAATGTCAATATAAATAAATGACGTAAACAAGTCGTAACATATCGATCTTGAAATTTCTCATTTCCAACTTAACACAAAATAGTTGCTTCCCAAGTCCGCCAGCCGGGGACGTGCCGTGCTGTTACTTTGCTTTGCTCAAATTTTCCAACAAGATGTAATTAAAATTACCAAGTTGACAAATTCTTTACGCCAGACGCGCGTTTCGTCTACTTAAGACTCATCAGTGGCGTTTAACTCTAAATGCTTAAAGTATTTTTTCATTCGGTGGTGGAATAATATAAGTCCACTGGGATCGTGTAAAAACACAATACAGGTAGTTCAAAATATTATATAAAAGTCTAAAGAGTCTACCAACCAGCAAGCTTATTAAGTATCGGATCGACAAACATGACGATACAGCATAAACAAAAAATAATATACAAGTCTAGAAGATTATGCAACGATACACATGACGGTGTTTCTTGTCAAAAATTTAGACAAAGACTGACCAACGAATGGCCTTAGTCATTGAATGTCAATATAAATAAATGACGTAAACAAGTCGTAACATATCGATCTTGAAATTTCTCATTTCCAACTTAACACAAAATAGTTGCTTCCCAAGTCCGCCAGCCGGGGACGTGCCGTGCTGTTACTTTGCTTTGCTCAAATTTTCCAACAAGATGTAATTAAAATTACCAAGTTGACAAATTCTTTACGCCAGACGCGCGTTTCGTCTACTTAAGACTCATCAGTGGCGTTTAACTCTAAATGCTTAAAGTATTTTTTCATTCGGTGGTGGAATAATATAAGTCCACTGGGATCGTGTAAAAACACAATACAGGTAGTTCAAAATATTATATAAAAGTCTAAAGAGTCTACCAACCAGCAAGCTTATTAAGTATCGGATCGACAAACATGACGATACAGCATAAACAAAAAATAATATACAAGTCTAGAAGATTATGCAACGATACACATGACGGTGTTTCTTGTCAAAAATTTAGACAAAGACTGACCAACGAATGGCCTTAGTCATTGAATGTCAATATAAATAAATGACGTAAACAAGTCGTAACATATCGATCTTGAAATTTCTCATTTCCAACTTAACACAAAATAGTTGCTTCCCAAGTCCGCCAGCCGGGGACGTGCCGTGCTGTTACTTTGCTTTGCTCAAATTTTCCAACAAGATGTAATTAAAATTACCAAGTTGACAAATTCTTTACGCCAGACGCGCGTTTCGTCTACTTAAGACTCATCAGTGGCGTTTAACTCTAAATGCTTAAAGTATTTTTTCATTCGGTGGTGGAATAATATAAGTCCACTGGGATCGTGTAAAAACACAATACAGGTAGTTCAAAATATTATATAAAAGTCTAAAGAGTCTACCAACCAGCAAGCTTATTAAGTATCGGATCGACAAACATGACGATACAGCATAAACAAAAAATAATATACAAGTCTAGAAGATTATGCAACGATACACATGACGGTGTTTCTTGTCAAAAATTTAGACAAAGACTGACCAACGAATGGCCTTAGTCATTGAATGTCAATATAAATAAATGACGTAAACAAGTCGTAACATATCGATCTTGAAATTTCTCATTTCCAACTTAACACAAAATAGTTGCTTCCCAAGTCCGCCAGCCGGGGACGTGCCGTGCTGTTACTTTGCTTTGCTCAAATTTTCCAACAAGATGTAATTAAAATTACCAAGTTGACAAATTCTTTACGCCAGACGCGCGTTTCGTCTACTTAAGACTCATCAGTGGCGTTTAACTCTAAATGCTTAAAGTATTTTTTCATTCGGTGGTGGAATAATATAAGTCCACTGGGATCGTGTAAAAACACAATACAGGTAGTTCAAAATATTATATAAAAGTCTAAAGAGTCTACCAACCAGCAAGCTTATTAAGTATCGGATCGACAAACATGACGATACTGCATAAACAAAAAATAATATACAAGTCTAGAAGATTATGCAACGATACACATGACGGTGTTTCTTGTCAAAAATTTAGACAAAGACTGACCAACGAATGGCCTTAGTCATTGAATGTCAATATAAATAAATGACGTAAACAAGTCGTAACATATCGATCTTGAAATTTCTCATTTCCAACTTAACACAAAATAGTTGCTTCCCAAGTCCACCAGCCGGGGACGTGCCGTGCTGTTACTTTGCTTTGCTCAAATTTTCCAACAAGATGTAATTAAAATTACCAAGTTAACAAATTCTTTACGCCAGACGCGCGTTTCGTCTACTTAAGACTCATCAGTGGCGTTTAACTCTAAATGCTTAAAGTATTTTTTCATTCGGTGGTGGAATAATATAAGTCCACTGGGATCGTGTAAAAACACAATACAGGTAGTTCAAAATATTATATAAAAGTCTAAAGAGTCTACCAACCAGCAAGCTTATTAAGTATCGGATCGACAAACATGACGATACAGCATAAACAAAAAATAATATACAAGTCTAGAAGATTATGCAACGATACACATGACGGTGTTTCTTGTCAAAAATTTAGACAAAGACTGACCAACGAATGGCCTTAGTCATTGAATGTCAATATAAATAAATGACGTAAACAAGTCGTAACATATCGATCTTGAAATTTCTCATTTCCAACTTAACACAAAATAGTTGCTTCCCAAGTCCGCCAGCCGGGGACGTGCCGTGCTGTTACTTTGCTTTGCTCAAATTTTCCAACAAGATGTAATTAAAATTACCAAGTTGACAAATTCTTTACGCCAGACGCGCGTTTCGTCTACTTAAGACTCATCAGTGGCGTTTAACTCTAAATGCTTAAAGTATTTTTTCATTCGGTGGTGGAATAATATAAGTCCACTGGGATCGTGTAAAAACACAATACAGGTAGTTCAAAATATTATATAAAAGTCTAAAGAGTCTACCAACCAGCAAGCTTATTAAGTATCGGATCGACAAACATGACGATACAGCATAAACAAAAAATAATATACAAGTCTAGAAGATTATGCAACGATACACATGACGGTGTTTCTTGTCAAAAATTTAGACAAAGACTGACCAACGAATGGCCTTAGTCATTGAATGTCAATATAAATAAATGACGTAAACAAGTCGTAACATATCGATCTTGAAATTTCTCATTTCCAACTTAACACAAAATAGTTGCTTCCCAAGTCCGCCAGCCGGGGACGTGCCGTGCTGTTACTTTGCTTTGCTCAAATTTTCCAACAAGATGTAATTAAAATTACCAAGTTGACAAATTCTTTACGCCAGACGCGCGTTTCGTCTACTTAAGACTCATCAGTGGCGTTTAACTCTAAATGCTTAAAGTATTTTTTCATTCGGTGGTGGAATAATATAAGTCCACTGGGATCGTGTAAAAACACAATACAGGTAGTTCAAAATATTATATAAAAGTCTAAAGAGTCTACCAACCAGCAAGCTTATTAAGTATCGGATCGACAAACATGACGATACAGCATAAACAAAAAATAATATACAAGTCTAGAAGATTATGCAACGATACACATGACGGTGTTTCTTGTCAAAAATTTAGACAAAGACTGACCAACGAATGGCCTTAGTCATTGAATGTCAATATAAATAAATGACGTAAACAAGTCGTAACATATCGATCTTGAAATTTCTCATTTCCAACTTAACACAAAATAGTTGCTTCCCAAGTCCGCCAGCCGGGGACGTGCCGTGCTGTTACTTTGCTTTGCTCAAATTTTCCAACAAGATGTAATTAAAATTACCAAGTTGACAAATTCTTTACGCCAGACGCGCGTTTCGTCTACTTAAGACTCATCAGTGGCGTTTAACTCTAAATGCTTAAAGTATTTTTTCATTCGGTGGTGGAATAATATAAGTCCACTGGGATCGTGTAAAAACACAATACAGGTAGTTCAAAATATTATATAAAAGTCTAAAGAGTCTACCAACCAGCAAGCTTATTAAGTATCGGATCGACAAACATGACGATACAGCATAAACAAAAAATAATATACAAGTCTAGAAGATTATGCAACGATACACATGACGGTGTTTCTTGTCAAAAATTTAGACAAAGACTGACCAACGAATGGCCTTAGTCATTGAATGTCAATATAAATAAATGACGTAAACAAGTCGTAACATATCGATCTTGAAATTTCTCATTTCCAACTTAACACAAAATAGTTGCTTCCCAAGTCCGCCAGCCGGGGACGTGCCGTGCTGTTACTTTGCTTTGCTCAAATTTTCCAACAAGATGTAATTAAAATTACCAAGTTGACAAATTCTTTACGCCAGACGCGCGTTTCGTCTACTTAAGACTCATCAGTGGCGTTTAACTCTAAATGCTTAAAGTATTTTTTCATTCGGTGGTGGAATAATATAAGTCCACTGGGATCGTGTAAAAACACAATACAGGTAGTTCAAAATATTATATAAAAGTCTAAAGAGTCTACCAACCAGCAAGCTTATTAAGTATCGGATCGACAAACATGACGATACAGCATAAACAAAAAATAATATACAAGTCTAGAAGATTATGCAACGATACACATGACGGTGTTTCTTGTCAAAAATTTAGACAAAGACTGACCAACGAATGGCCTTAGTCATTGAATGTCAATATAAATAAATGACGTAAACAAGTCGTAACATATCGATCTTGAAATTTCTCATTTCCAACTTAACACAAAATAGTTGCTTCCCAAGTCCGCCAGCCGGGGACGTGCCGTGCTGTTACTTTGCTTTGCTCAAATTTTCCAACAAGATGTAATTAAAATTACCAAGTTGACAAATTCTTTACGCCAGACGCGCGTTTCGTCTACTTAAGACTCATCAGTGGCGTTTAACTCTAAATGCTTAAAGTATTTTTTCATTCGGTGGTGGAATAATATAAGTCCACTGGGATCGTGTAAAAACACAATACAGGTAGTTCAAAATATTATATAAAAGTCTAAAGAGTCTACCAACCAGCAAGCTTATTAAGTATCGGATCGACAAACATGACGATACAGCATAAACAAAAAATAATATACAAGTCTAGAAGATTATGCAACGATACACATGACGGTGTTTCTTGTCAAAAATTTAGACAAAGACTGACCAACGAATGGCCTTAGTCATTGAATGTCAATATAAATAAATGACGTAAACAAGTCGTAACATATCGATCTTGAAATTTCTCATTTCCAACTTAACACAAAATAGTTGCTTCCCAAGTCCGCCAGCCGGGGACGTGCCGTGCTGTTACTTTGCTTTGCTCAAATTTTCCAACAAGATGTAATTAAAATTACCAAGTTGACAAATTCTTTACGCCAGACGCGCGTTTCGTCTACTTAAGACTCATCAGTGGCGTTTAACTCTAAATGCTTAAAGTATTTTTTCATTCGGTGGTGGAATAATATAAGTCCACTGGG